>CANSZD010003082.1:0-445000 GCA_947648045.1 Beta corolliflora | reverse complement strand
TTTTACAAAGACAAGTGTTTTCCATGTCTTTATGGTAATCATTTTGTGTGTGGCTTCTAAGTGTGTTTATAGTTACTCTTGGGTTACATAGGGAAACTTTTTTGTTAAAATGCTACACAATTCTTCTTTTCCTCTAGATGTTTTGTCCCGATGCATCTATTCCATCCTTTGGCCTATAATATACTTCCTTCGTTCTTTATTATCAGACTTCTTAACAAAGTGTGTTATTCCATTATATCAGTCTTCTAACGTATCATGTCATCATTATGTGCTTGTTTAAAGATATGAACATTGTTACTTTGGCATTATATAAAAAACTTAATTAACTAAAATTCTATAATAAAGAAAGGATTGGTTGAGGAATGAGTTCATTAGGAAGAAGGTGGGAGTTACTTCTATTGAGAACAAGATGAGAGAGAGCTACTTAAGGTGGTTTTGACTTGTCAGACGGAGGCCAAGTGATGCACCAGTTAGAAGACTTGACTAGTTAAATTGTGGCAAAGTGATGGGAGGGTAGGGGTATACGTTAGAAAACTTAGAAAAGGGTGATTGAGAGTGATATGAGTTCACATGGGATTGAGGAAAATATAGCGCTGGATAGGGCGAAATGGATGGAGAGAATCGATGCTGATGACACGACTTGATTTTGTTTTTCACCATTTTGATTTCTTTTACGTTTTCCTTGTATTTCATGAACTTTTTACCTCAAAACATCTTATTTATTTCCTTTTAGGGTTTTCTCAAATAATTTCTTTTTAACATTTATTTCTCTCTTTACCTCTTTTCTCAAATTTTATTTTTATATTCCCACATTTTGGTATTCTCTTAATACTTGAGTCAGTGCTTTTGGTTCCTTACGTTTTCTCTCATCTTAGTGCTTGTTTGGTTGCAATGGGAATTATTTTCCCATAGGAATTTACAATTTGTGGGAGTTTAATTCCCTTATGAAATTCATAGGAATTAGTCTAAGTTGTTTGGTAGTCATAAGGAAGTTGTAATTTATATTTGTGAGTGACCAAGGGGAGGGTAGGTAAATTAATTCCTACATTTTGTGGGAATTTCAAATTCCCATGAATTTTCATTGCCCCCATTTTTCCCACTTCCTGTCAACCAAACGACTACCCAAATCAGAAAATCATGGGAATTTCTATTGCCTACATAATTTCATGTATACCAATCAACCACTCAATCCTCTCACTTTTACTCCATCATTTTTCTTTATTTAAGCTCTTATTCTTGTAATTTTATTATTCCTTCAAACACAAAAGCCAACCCCAAATCATTTTGGGATTGAAGCTTTGTTATTGTTGTTGTTGTTGTTTACTTTCATAATCTAAAATAACAATTTACAGGGAAGGAGGATTAGGTTATTTCTTCTTTTAAAATTTAAGTATAAATTATGCTGTAACTTCATAGAAATTGAATTGTTTAAACTGAATTGCAAGCTTATAGTGCTAGAACTCTCATGCCTACCTTAGACGTCTGCAAAGGCTTCCATATGATAATCTACTAAATTCTTCTTAATTTTTTTCTGGACAACACATGGGATATTTGTTGTCTTACCCATGGTTGTAGCCTGTGTAGTTTTCTGAAGTCCTTTAATCAAATAGGCGTCAAACTTACTTACCCTTGAAACAAATAATTAGAGTACGTACTAGTTAAGATATAGTCTACTTTGTCACTATTGTAAGCTATATCATATTTGGTTGATAATTATTGGTTTCCTTTCCATGAGAATGTTTTTGGTAATTTTTATTGTTTTACTGTTACTGGTAAAATATTTATTTCATTCGCCCTATAAAGATAATTTCTAGGTTATTATTGGGTTTAATATGGAGTTAAACCGAGCATAAAAGGGAGGTAGTGGTCTAGTATTAGGCTAACTTCAATGTTTTATGTTGACTGTAAGAGAATTGAATTGAAATATGAGCTTAGGGCTAAAGATTTATCTATCCAATAGCCAAAATGACGTAATATAGGGGTTTAGTGGAGGAAATTTAGTTTAAAGTGAGAAGTTAAACTTTAAATTCTAACCTTAGTCTAACACCATCATAATGTGAATGTGCATAGGATGTTGCATGTCCAATGAGCCATGGCCATGATGTGATACACTCCACTTGCTCTATTACTTTAGGAACTTTATACCATATAACCTGTACTTAGGTATTTTTCTTAAATAACATCCTTGTTTGCACCCCTTCTTGAGGTAATCCCCAACTTGTAAAATGTCCTCAATTTTTTAATGTCTATCACTCTATTGGGATGGCATCACTAAGCAATAGAATCCTTCCATACCCCACATTGTTTATCGTTAATTTCATATGTATATCAAATTATCTTCTTCTTTAACATAATTATGAAATTAATATACCACATTATACAGGTTATATAGATGGAAGTTTCTAAAGAAAATGTGGGGTGCGAGGGTATTTGTGAAGGACTCTTTCCCTTAGTAACATCTTCCTTAAAATTATTAAGTTTAATGTTGGGGGTTACTTGAGGAAGGGGTGCAATTAGGGGGGTTATTTGGGAAAAAGACCTAAAACAGAGGTTATGATATAAAATCCCTTTACTTTATGAAGATAAATATTTTCGTGCTTGTCTGATTTGAATCCAACTTGGATATATTTTACAACTCAACTAACCTATACCCATTAAAAGCTTTTCTAAGGGTTTCGATCTAACTCAACTCTCAACTAAAGAGGGGTTATTAGTTTTCTTAGAGAGGCTTCATTCACCTAACTATACTAATCTAGGTATATAGGTTTGACTTGCTGAACCACAAAATTTCTATAATTAGTATCATATCACTAACTAAATTACCTACCTTTGTACTAAACTTCACATTTCAAAAGATCTTTTTCACATCTCTCATGGAAGTTAAATACATATAGATTTTGCAGTTACAGATTTGGCTTTTTGCAGACATGAGTGGTGGGATATCCTATGAACTTGTCCTTGCTTTATTATAGTGTTGTCTCAAAAAGATATGCTTCACTTTCAAGTGACTATTTTGGAAAAGAGCTTACGAGTATGATATTGCGAGGAAGCAGTCAGGAACATATCTCTGATTGGCTATACTGGAGACCTGGACAAGGTATAGTAGTACACCTCGAAATTGGGATATTCTTTGTGCAGTTTTCTTTCTTTTTACCAATCCATATTTATTTTTGCTCCACCTGCTCTGCTTTTCCCCCTCAATTTTGGTTGTATAGAAAATGCTGAACTTCCACAGTTTAATTGGGGAATGGATATTCCTGTTTCATGCTTTAGCGTGTCATTTTGTGTTCTGTGTGTGTGCCCTCACCAATGTGCTTAACATCTCCACATTTAATGTTATTAGTTGGAGAGGATGTTCCAAACAGTCTAACCTATTTTGTTTCGACTCTGTTCCACAAGTTTGTGTGTCTAACTTGTACACTGATATATCATTCTTAAATTTCAGTGTTGCTGTTGCTTTGCACAACCTTGGTCAATTCTATATAGTGCAGCGGAAATTTGAAGAAGCTCAAGTTTGCTATGAGGTAGTGATGATGCTTGACACAAACTATACTCTCTTTTCTGAGTTCTTTTTCTTGTTGGTTGAATGAAAAATGATAAAATGGACTTGCTAGACAGCTAGAATCTCTATGCTGAACATTCCAACTCAAAATTTACCGGTTATTGCATCAACTCTTTTATCTTTTCCACCTACTGTGATTGTGTTTGTTTTCACACCATTGCTTCATCTCTTTCTAAAAAGGATCTCTTGGTTGTGAAATTTAGCATCATATTTCTGCAGCAAAGACGTTCATCAATCTGCTATCAGTGGGTTTATATCAGAAATAAGATGATAGTTGGTTATGATGTGCTCTTCTATTTATCTTAATATCTGAATTTTTTTTGAGCGTTTTCATTTTCCAGACAGAGAGAATCGATAAGCATTTTATGTTTGCTTTTTCTAACACCTTTCTGATGAGTAAGATTGATGCTTAATATACTTCATTAAGAAGTACAAATGAATTTTTGATATGCGGTTTTACTTTATCTTCATACTTGCTAACTGGGGCTGATATCTGGTGCTGAATTGTGCGCATGCTTATGCTGTGGAGCAGCGGTCTTTGAAGGTAAATGTCCATGTTATATCACTTATTGAGGTGGAAACCAGATGCATTCTTTTCTCAGGCAGCTGTCCTATGTTGTATGTGCATTTGGCCCTGATATAATTTGCTAATTTCTGAAATGATTCAGATAAAAGGGCGTGTTTTGGGACATGGTCATGCTGATTATGCGGAGACAATGTTTCATCTTGGAACGGTGGGATATTAAGTATATTTAAACACATTTAATGCATCTGAGTGGTTTATAATGGGATCTTCTGTATTGTGAAATAGCATTGGGCCCCTCTTGGTAATTTTGTCGTAGATCAATGTGGATTTTCCCCTCACTTTATGAACCTGTGTATGTGGCTCATAAAGTACAACTTCCAGGTGCTGTATCTTCAAGGAAATATCAAGGATGCACAGGCCCTTATTCAGAATTCTATTCAGATATTAGAGGTGCTTCTTTGCACGGTCTGATGATGCACTGTTTGTGCTCTGTGTTCATCTCAGTGATTTATTGCTTTGTTGTTACTTCTATGCAGGAAGGCAGTCAAGGGGAATCATTCTCTTGCTTAAGGAAACTACGATATCTAGCTAAGGTCTCTAATGATCTCCTTTACCATGTGTTAGTTTCATAATTCAATGCAATAGTATAATCATTATTTGTGCTGCAAATTTTCTTGGTTGCTTCTGTGAGCTGCCTATCCTATATATTGCCACCATAACATTGATTATAAATTAGGCTAGAATTATTTTTGTCTTGTACTGAAGTCAATCTTAATTATTCTGGCTTTAGATACTGCTCCACCTAGGTATACATGGGGAAAGTAAGGGATTTACACAAATTATCGCAGGCCTAGAATCCAACCTATTACAAAAATGTGTTCTTTTTATTGTAAGGCTAGCTGCTGCGTCCCCTGTGATGATCATTAACAGTTTTCTGCGCTTAAGAACATGAAGAATAATATTCTGAAAAATAAATAGTTACTTTTTTTGCTCTTACTAGCAGCACGGAGGTCAGCTAAGCAGACCAGCATTAGTTTTCCGCAGCTGCACCCAAACCATGTTCTTAAGCAAGAAACCCAAATCCCTTCAGATTACTTAGCAGGTAACTATAGATATCTGGTATTGTGAGATGTATTCCACATTAGTCCGCAAGCCACTTCGGTACTTACTACCTTTTGCCTCTGGCAAAGTCATCAACGTTGCCGTGAAATGCCTTCAGTAGCCATTTTTCATTCACCTTCTCTGCTATTGCATGTTGCTTGACATGATCTGCTATTCCCAATCCCCTAATTTGGCGTATATTGGATACACCTTTAAAACTCATTATTCTTTCACTAAATTAAATTATGTAATTTGCAAGTCTTTGAAACAATGTCAAAGTGACAGCCTCATGGTCATGCTATGCCACTGCAGCTAAGCTATTATAGTAACAATTAGTCATCGCAGTAGCTTAGATGCTAATTGTTAGATGTCAGCTGTCAAAGTCTCTAAATAAGTAACTTTTTATAACAGTTGTATTATTAAAAAAAAAAAGAACTGTTTTATGCTCTAGTGACTACTTCGTGGAAACACTATCTTTTACCTTCAGTCCAATTTTGACTCGGTCCAAAACTCTATGAGCTAGTTGAAATCCTGTTACTGATTAAAGCCTAAGAGTTTAACCTTAAGTGTCGAAGAAGGGTGGTTACTGGAGACTGTGTGTTGATAGTAAGGTGATTAATTATACTTTTGAGAAACATAATTTTCCATGCTGTGATTTTTTGTGGTTGACAAGTGTTCGTGAACGGGATAAAGGGATCTAAATAAGCATCTGTAATGCCCGGATGCACTTAGATCATTCATAGTGGCGTTGGATCAATTTTTAGTCAACAAAAGAGAGCAATTTCGTTAATCAATGAGAAGTTCTACAAAATAAGGTTGATATTTTCCATGCTAGGATCATTTATGCTATTACTTGTGCTTTGAACCATTAGTGCAATCTAAGCTGTTTTGTGCATTGGGATTGTGAATTGCTCAAATACATTCATGGCCAGCAAAGACATGCCGATGTAGGTAAATCTTCTTACTGAAGGTCAAGGGTGAGAAGCCAAATGTTGTTGGGGATGCTTTGTCTAGAGACATGATTTACTTTGTGAAATTTTTACTTTGTTACGCGTTGACCACGTGAAGGATTCTTTCTCTATGAGTTTTGGTGGATGATGGTTTCCTCTAGTGGAAACAAACAAGCTATATGTATAGGATTGCTTAATAAACCCACCGCCACCTCCACTTCCACCTCCAAGTTAAGCTTGCAAAGAATGAAAGTTGCGTTCTTGGGCGTGTATGCATTAATATTTCCTAGAATAAATAAATCATTCACAAATATTGCACCAAATTTCTCTGATCAATTGAAGTTGCAATCTTTCAACCAAATTTACACTAGATCCTAGAAAAAGATTGGAGGAGATTATGGGGGGGTATCAAGGCCATGCTTGTTCTAAAAAAAAAGAAAAATTGGAAGATTAAGGGTGTAGAGTGAGGACGATGAATACAAGAGAAAGATGTGAAGGAAAACAGAAGACGATGTTTGGGAGAGAGGAAGAAGATTAAAAGAAAAGAGTAGAAAATATCAGAAGATGATCAGAGGGAGGAGAAAGGGTGTGCGTGAGGGAGAGAAAGAAAAGAAAGAGACCATAACTGGCGTGCAAAAAAGGAGTGAAAAATGGAAATCCACCGAGGAAATGTTGATTTGTTTTCCGGCAAACGTCTGTTTCTATGATTTTTTCTTACAAGGTGTTTACTTTTTTCAGGCTTGTGTCTTTTTTCAAAAATTGGCTGTGGAGAACGTTAAACATTGTTTTGGACCTAAATCGTAGGATTGTATCTTGACTTATCTTGTACCTATCTTACAGCTAATCCAATTTCGCACAAGATCTGGATCTTTTTGCTTTATTTGGATCGTACAATCAGGATCACGATCCTAATAACAATGAATTTGGTCACGTGGCTAGGGTGATTTTTCAGCTAGGCTATATGAGATTTGGATTCTTTTGAGGGGTGTTTCATATACAAGATGTTATCTTTTGAAATTAATTGTACTGTGAAAGATAAACTTCTAATCTACTTAGGAAACCTTTTATGTAGCTATTTCACAACTTTTACTTATCTCGTCATTGTAAATTTTCTAATTAGTTTAAAAGAATTATGTTTTTTCTTACTTTCCTAATAACTACGTGAAGTTGAACTTTTTGGAGTATAGTGAGGGGATGATTTGATCGTTGCTTTCTTGGGCGTTTTATGTAGGACCAGTGGGGTTTTTAAATACGACGATAAAGTGTAGACTACTTATGGCTCATTTAAACACCTTTTGGCATGTTATCTTGATGTATCTGTTTTGCAAGTTGTAGGGTGCATTTGGTTAGACTTTGATTGTAAGATTTTTATTGTCCACCTTTTTCTCCATCTAGTTCTTGTAGTAACTATGGGTTATGCATTGGGTATAAGGAAAGGGTATTATTGTAAATACAAATAATTAGTCTAGTTTGGAGAGAAAACAAGTAAGTTAGCTCTATAAATATAGGAGTTTAGTAAGAGAAAAAGGTAGAAAATTATGGAGAGTTCCTTTTAGTGGTTAGCTTAAGTGTCTGTCAAGTCACTCGAGTACTTGGCAAATGATCTTTAATTGTAATTTCCATTTCTATCAAACAATATCATCTTCTTCTATTTTATTGCAGAGAATAACAGAGTATGGTGAGTTGGAAGGTGAGGTGTCATTCTCACGTGACTGTAAGGGAAGATGAGAGCTGTAGTTGGGTATAAATAGAAGCTATGGAAATATAGAATATGAGAAAGGTATCCAGAAATTGAGAGTTTTAGAGTAACTGGGAGAGATCTTGGCCTCTCGAAAGACTTGACTTATCTTGTAGTCTTTTACCGTTGAATCAAATACCTCTGTTCTCTGATCTATATCAGTTACACTCAATATTATCTTCCATTTCTGCCATTTAGCTGAGCTTCCGTGTTAAGAACTAAGTTTTTACATTCAAACTTCATTGTTTCCTTTGGTTACTGCACAGCTATTGAGGGCCAAATCTTCCATTTGCTTCTACGTTCCAAATAAAAGGCTTGCTAAAGAATTCTTGATAATCCTGCAAGTGCTATATTAAGAGGTTGTGGATAAGAAAAGCTCTATTTTTCAAGAGATAGTACATGACATATAATTCAACTTCAATTTGCAGTTTGCAAGGTGTAAAATAATATGCTGATTGATAATCCACAAATGCGTATTGCCTACGGGTTCCAAGTATCATTTGTTTCTATCTAAAGCTCTACCATTGTTTCTAATAGGAAGAAGACATTTAAAGATAATTTTTTTTGCTTATGCTACCTCTTTGCAAATCATTAGCTTTAATCTAGGACTGTGAAAAACTGACCCAACCCGTTTACCGAACCCGAACCCAACCCGAAATAAGCGGGTTTGGGTAGAGATTTTTGACCCATTTAAGTAAATGGGTTGACACGACTTACCCAATTAATTAAATGGATTAGGTTAAGGTTGACATTTTCAATCCGAAATTAACCTGCTTTGACCTGCTTAACTCATTAAAATATAAATTTCCTAAAAAGTTGTGTTACAGTTGGTGAAAATTTTAAAAATACTAATTGTAGAACACAAATATTGAAAAGAAAATCTAGTCATGCATACTGTATGTGAATTTATTGTTGAAAACTAATAAGTTTTAATAAAAATTTAATAGTATACATATGTAAATGGGTTAAACGGGTTATATGGGTAACCCGTTTAATAAACAGGTCGGGGCAAAGTTGAGTTTTTCAACCCGTTTAATAAACGGGTTAGGTTTGGGTTGGGACATGTTCAACCCGTTTATTATTAACCCGAACACGACCCGACCTTCTGTTAATCAGCCCTACTTTAATCCTGATTCTTATCAGATATGAATAATCTTATAATCGAGTCAAGGAGGCTGTGTAGAAGAAGTCCGGACTTTAAAGAGTGAAAGGAAAGAACATGAAAAGAAAATGAAAATGTACTTTACGTGCACTATTTCTTTGCAGATCAATGATACAATTTCATCGAACTTCTTCGCAGATCTATATTGAGTGTCGTCGACTTGAAGAGGCTGAGATCATACAAAGAAAGATTTTGCACATTCTGGAGTTGAACAAGGTATTCACTGTCTTTTTAGATTAGTTTCTCATTTACTTTTTTGTTCTACCTTTTTTTCTGTTTATTTGTTTTGTCCGTTGAAGGGCAGAGCTAATATAGCACAAGAAGCTATATACAAAAAAGAAAGTGGACCCTTTTTTTTCAATGATATCCTGATTTGAATATCTTAACCTCAACCATCCTGTGTCAAAATACTACTATAACCTTGAATATTTCATTTATTTTATGTTTAAACTATATTATCGATTTATTGTATATTAAAAAAAATCAGAAACTATATACTACCTCTGTTTCACAATAGAGCAACATTTCTCATTTTGGCACTATTCATCAACCAACTTTGACAATCTTTCTCTCATCATTATGTAAGAAGAACGAAACGTAGCCGTGCATCTTTTGTTTTCCAGGCGCCCAGGTGGTGGTTGGGAAAGTTCCATGAGCATGCTACCTTTTCTCATCCACACCTTAAATATGCCTCATGTTCCATCAATATGTGGATCCCTCCCTATATCCCCCACAAACTCTTCCATGATAGCTCCCTCTTTGCCACCGCCTCGACAATGCATGGCCATGAGAAGCCAACACGACATATGCAAACCAAAATGTCCCTTTTAACCAAAATTTGGCGTAGTACGTATGATCTTTTAGTGTATGTAGTACTAAGTTGTGCAACTACGGGGATGATAAACGGCAAAGCTGAAAATTTTAAAAGGGGTATGACATGGAGACGACTCAGATTTTACTTTTTTTTAATGATAATTCAAATTAATTGTGCATATTATAAAGTGGAAAAAACATAATTAAGTAGTTCCAGCAACTTAGTTCAACATTTAAGGACACTAGATAATAAGTTGTGTAAATTGGTTGGATTGGGTTGGATTTTGCCAAATCCAAATCCAATTTAGACTCTAGAAATTGGGTCCAAATTCGATCCAAACATTTTTTGAGTTCAGTCCAGTCCGAAACTTTTTTCTTAAGTATGTTACAGGAAGGGCAACCCTTCTTGTACTTTGAATGTGAATAGAAGTCTATGAATTCTGATAAGAGAATGAATAAGAGAAAGAAAGAGAGAAATAGAATATGAGGAAGAATAAGTGTTTTATCTTTTGAATGATTATTACATTATGAAATTAAGCTATTTATAGCTCTATCAATAGCTAAGTATATGAAAACTACAACTCAACTACTTCTAACAAACAGTTAACTAATTCCCTGAATATAATAAGGAAGGCTAAAATACTAAACATTACTATAAGGCTAATTAACCATTATCATACCACCCTCCCTTAAAAAAGACTTAGACTCAAGTCTTAATAGTACAATCAAAATCAGGGAATCTTTGTTCAAAATCTGCAGCATACTCCCAACTAGCTTTATGAATTGGACAACCTTCCCACTGAATCAGATATTGAACATGAGCCACATTCTGAGATTTGACTACCCTTCTATCCAATATAGCTGCTGGTTGAATCAAGACAGCATCATCTTGTTCTTGTAACCATATTGGAATATGAGCAGCTTGAGGAAGAGAACCTTGAAATTTCTTCAATTGAGAGACATGGAAGACATCATGTATCTGAGAATTATCAGGGAGTTTAAGTTTGTAGGCCACCTTTCCAATCTTGGCTTGAACTTGAAATGGCCCATAATACTTGGGAGACAACTTGTGATTAGTCCTTGAACTGAGTGTTGTCTATAAGGTTGTAGTTTAAGCAAAACCCATGCCCGAACCTCAAAGTTTATGTCTGTCCTATGCTTATAAGATTGAGATTTCATTCTACACTGTGCTGAGTGCTCTAGTCAAATGAAACTGCACCATAGCTAGCATTTGTTCCCTCCTGATCATGCTTCTATCCACAGCTTCAATGGAAGATTCTCTTGAGAGATATGGTAAATGAGGTGGTGGTGGTTGATTGTAAACCATTTCATAAGGGGTTAATTGTAAAGCTGAATGAAAGTGTGTGTTATCCCACCACTCAGCTAAATGTAACCAAAAAGACCACTCCTTAGGTTTTCTTCCACGCATGCATCTGAGATAGGTTTCCAAACACCTATTCATTACCTCTGTTTGTCCATCAGTCTCAGGATGGTAGGATGGTAGGCAGAAGTCAAGAGAAATTCAGTGCCATGAATAGAAAAGAGTCCCTTCCAAAATTGACTAAGGAAAATGGCATCCCTATCACTGACAATTGTTCTTGGCCAACCATGCAATTTAAAAACATGGTCCAAGTAACATTGAGCTACTTGCACAGCAGTGTATGGATGTGAGAGAGGCATAAAATGGGTAGCTTTACTGAAAGACCAAGAAAACTTCTTAATTCTTTCAATGAATTAGGAACAGGCCAGCTAGCAATGGCTGAAATTTTCCTTAGATCAGTTTCCACTCCTTGAGCTGAGATGAAATGCCCCAAATACTCCACTTTATCAGTCGCAAAAATACATTTGCTAGCTTTTGCATACATCTTGTTTTTCTGCATAAGCTCAAACACTTCAGTTAAATGTTGTAAATGATCTGCCTCAGTTTTACCGTAAATAAGAATATCACCAAATAAACCACCCGTGAAATTCTTTTTACCATCTGATCCTCCCTTCGTGACACCCATTTATGTTAGATTCCAATCGCCACAATTTTTACAGCACCTAAAAATGGCCAGTCCATTAATGGCAGATTGCTCGCCTTACCTTCAGCCAGTCTGACTCCCTCAAAAAGATTGATAACATCACTCTCAGTAATAACTGCTGCAGTTCCCATCAAAGACCTTTCAGCGATGGTGGTGGGATAGCCACCAGACCTTCCTTTCCTTTGGATTTCTCTGCTCCACCAGGTCGCTGAACTTAGTCGGAGTTGGTCGTGCCTGCCGTGAAGAACCGAAACGTAGCCTCATTTGTTTTTTCAGATCACGCCACTCATTGAACGGCCACTGACGGTGTTCCCTTTCGAACAACCGCTCCACGTCGCCATCAAGTGCTAGTATGGCAAGCTAAGTTGAGTTCAGCAATTAAGGTCACCAAAAATAAGTTAAGTTCCGAAAATAATTTAAGTTTAGCAAAAATAGTTAAGTTCTGCAAAAATAACTTAAGTTGAGCAAAAAAAAGTTGGAGAGAACAAACTCTAAATTGTTCGCAAAGAAAGGAGAATGATATCGACGGACTCAAGTTTCTCATTCTATGTGTGTGTCTGGTTTTCTAGATTTTAAGTTTCATACACTTTCGTGATTATATGCAACAAAAATGTGAATGTAGTAAGTTCACTAATTCCTTGATCAATGGTTTTTTCTCTGTTAGGCCTCCTGTATAACCTTAGAACTTCCTAGCAATTGGATGCTGCTTTCAGCTACGAGACTGAAAATTTATTTGACAAAATCCTACTGTACATCTCTATCAGCCTACTCCCCCGTTTCTACTTTTCTATTGACCAAAGGGTAAGCATAATTGTTTCCATGTGCCACTTTGTCTCATGTGATAATAGAACATTTTCTGATTTATTATACTTGAATGCTTTCGAGCTTCATCAATCTATGCTGAGTGGATGATTTGATATCCTGCAAGGAAGTTACTATGTTACTTATAAACGCTCGTTAGTTTCTCTTTATTTTTGTTCTTCCATTGCATCAATCGACTGTTTATTCTTTGAATTTACGCATTGCACAGGGATGGGATTCTTTGGACAGTGTAAGTGCTGCTGAAAGTCTCTCCATCACTTTGAAATCATTGGGAAAACTAAGGGATTCAGGAGAACTGCTACAAAGGTGAATCCTTGTGATTACTAGTGTAAATTTCAAACGTTAATTATCTTAAGCTGAAACAAACATTAAACTTCTGCTATATACAGGTGTCTTGATGTCCGAAGGACATTACTCCCTAAAGATCACATTCAGGTATAAGTTACAATCTTTAAAACAATTCCATCTCTATTGAAGTGATTTACCATGATCTCTTTCTCCTAAATAGCCTCATCACATATATGTATGAGCAGTGATTTCCAACTCCCCCAAAACCCTCTACTCTGATTCCCCTTTTACAAATGACCCAACCACCAACCACTAGGGACTTGAGAGTGAGTTTAGATGGTCTAATTTGACCTTGTAGTAGTGGATTTAGAGCTTTAATGGTAAATTTCTACCACCAGAACTTTCCTTTGTGGGCTGGTGCGACAATGTTATCAGACAAATTGCGTCAAGTGTTGATCTCGTAGTCGCTTGTTGGGATGCCAATTTCTCTTGTCTAACTAGACAATTTAATTTTATTTTTGTAAGGGGGGGGTTGGGGTTCCGAGGCACTCTTTTATTTTTTTGCTTTCCTTTTGTTGGTTCCTCATCTTCCCGTACTCCGTTACCAAAGAACCCAAATAATCAGTGGTGTTTCTTTTGTTCCAGTATCCCTCGTTTCTTCAGATCTCGTTTTCTCTCGTAAGGCTCGTGTCAATGTGTTTATACAAAGTAACAAAGGCTAGTCTACTCAATATCTTCATTTTCAATTTGGCTATTAGAGCTTGCTTGTAAACCACTTGGAAAACCTTTTACTGAAGAAGAGGATTATGTTTTTTGCATTGGTTTGGACACAATCGTAAACAAACTAAGTTAGTGATGTGAATCCGGTTAAGGATTTTGGCTTAGCTTTCCTAAATCCTCACTCGATCAAAGTTTCACTAAGGGTTCTAAACCAATCTAGAGGCCTCACCCACCTTTGATTTAGGAGAGTTTTAGGAAGATTTTTATTAGCTGCACTCACTCACAATATAATCCTAACTGAAACTAAACTTCACTTGTTTAATTCAAGGGTCGTGATTTTAGATTCACTCACTAAAAGTAATGAAAACATGGGATGTTCGTCCAGACTCCGTAAAAGCCTCACATCCAAAAATTTAATAAACTCAATTGAATTTAATCATGAATAAAAGAAGCCCGGGGTTTTAGATTGAGCAGAAGTAAGACGGAGTATATGGAGTGCAAGTTCAGTGGGGTTACAAGCAGCGAGGCGAGGGCGGTCACTTTGGATAGCAAAGTGGTTCAAGGATCGAACGTCTTCCGTTACCTAGGATCCATTCTCCAAAAGGATGGAGAACTGGATGGAGACGTGGCTCATAGAATTAACGCGGGTTGGTTAAAGTGGAAAAGCGCCACCGGATTCCTTTGTGATTCCGGCATTCCCCAAAGCTTGAAGGGAAAGTTCTACCGTACGGCAATTAGGCCTGCTTTGTTATATGGCACCGAATGTTGGGCGGTGAAACAATGCCACGTTCATAAGATGAACGTGGCGGAGATGCGTATGTTGCGGTGGATGTGTGGCCACACAAGGAAGGACCGATTAAGAAATGAAGTGATTCGGGAAAAAGTTGGAGTTGCATCCATTGAAGAAAAGATGAGGGAGAATCGGTTAAGATGGTTTGGTCATGTGAAAAGGAGATCAGGTGATGCACCGGTGAGACAAATTGAAGAGTGGAGGAGTAACCAAATTGTAAGGGGTAGGGGAAGACCTAAGATGACTTGGATGAAGGTAATTGAAAGTGATATGAGGTTACTTGGGATTGAGGAGAGCATGACGTTGGATAGAAGTGGGTGGAGGGGCAGTATCCATGTGGAGGAAGGGGTGTGATCATAGTTCGAAAATGCGGTTTCGGTCGCGGTTGCGGAAACGGTTTCGGAGGAACGGAACGGATACGCTAATCACGGACCGCGACACGGTTGTCGCGGATGAATTTGAAATTATAACACTTTTTAGGCTTTTTATATTTTTTAATGGTTGGGAACCAATATTTAAGTACATCTTTAATAATTCTTGGTCACCATTTCTTCAACCCTTCCTGATTTAAATTTCAGGATATATGGGGTTGAAAAGTAAAAGTGTTAATTTAAAAAAAAATGAAAAGTAAAAGTGTTAAATAAGTACAGTAGATAGAATAAAAATTTTAAAGAAAACCTCAATCAAAAACTGTATTTTAGTTACCCCAAAAAATGCAGTAAAGAGGTGAGAGAGGAAAAAGTTGGACCCCACATCACGTGGGTCCAGGAAAAAATGCAGCAAACACCAAACAGTAGAGAGAGTTGAAATAAAAAGTAGCTGTACTGCACATCATGTGGGTCTATTGGTTATAACCCTTCCCACTCAAATAATATAATAAAATAAAAAGAAATATCATTTCAGCAAATATCTCTACAATGCCTTCTTCTTCGCTACGTATCCTCTCTGTTCTCTCTCCACTCTGCAGTGGCCGGAAAATGGCCGGCAAATTTTACACCGACGTAAAAATTATACCTTCCTACCGGAATCAACTTCCCGAACAAAAGCCCTAATGTCTCTGTGCGAGAAATCACATAATTCATCTTCAATTGACAGATCTAGGGTTTGTTTCTCCGCAAAAAAATCTAAAAATCGCGTATTGGAACGGAGAATGCGGCCGATAATTCTTTGTTTCGGTCGGAACGGACGAAATATCGGTGTATTTTGAAAAGGCGGTATGAACCGGTCGAATTCGGTTCGCCAAAGTTGAAATCCGTTACAACTCGGGCGAACCGAAACGATACGGCCGTTATTTAACACCATGGGTGTGATTACTGCATTTATTTGTTTTTCTCAATTGTGTTGGTATTAAAACCTTTTGTTGAAAACCTCTTTTAAAACTTGTTGGTGTAAACCTTGCTTTAAAAAAAAAAAACTTCTTTAAAAATTCTCAAAAAAAAAAAAAAAAAAAAACCTTTTTATCACTCTTGTCGAGGTCATCTCCTCTGGTAACGGTTTCAGTTGACGATTCATGTTAGCCGACCCCAAATCACTTTGGGAATAAGGCTTAGTTGTTGTTGTTGTTGTTGTTGTTTTCCTAGATCCTCACTCGATCAAAGTTTCACTAAGGGTTCTAAACCAATCTAGAGGCCTCACCCACCTTTGATTTAGGAGAGTTTTAGGAAGATTTTTATTAGCTGCACTCACTCACAATATAATCCTAACTGAAACTAAACTTCACTTGTTTAATTCAAGGGTCGTGATTTTAGATTCACTCACTAAAAGTAATGAAAACATGGGATGTTCGTCCAGACTCCGTAAAAGCCTCACATCCAAAAATTTAATAAACTCAATTGAATTTAATCATGAATAAAAGAAGCTATAACTACACAAAACAACCTGAAAGAATTAGAATCCGGAAAGTATTAGAACTCTATTCACACTGGTAAACTGAAATTACGATTCTTAGAACTATCCTAATACTTCCTCCATCCCAAAATATTATGCTTGTTTTTCAATTTGGGGTGTCCTAAAATATACTGTTTGTTTTTATTTAAAAACATTATGTTTCCTAAAATACCCTCATTGCCATAATTTTATTCCCATCATGTGCTCAATTTCCATGAAAAACTACACCCTGTACTCATATTAATAAATTTAGTATTTTTGACCCTTTTCCATAAATTTTCTCTTTCATGAACTCCCCTCATTTACATTCACTTTAACCATTAGTCATTTGGTCTGTCTTCTCATTTTAAATCCCTTAATCTTATTGGCTATACCAATTTATTGTTTCTAATGCAAGTACATCATTTAAACCAAATGTTAAAAGATTCCAATTAACTTAATTCCCGTGAAAAAATACAAACAAGCACTATATTTTGGGATGCAGGGAGTACTAAAAACGTGTAAGGAGATCAATCAAAACTTGAATAATAATCCTAATCTAAAACTAACTCCAATTACACGATTTTCAATTTCCTAAACATATTAAAACTTGACAAAACATGCTGAAATTATAAGATAACATAAAAAGACTCCTGACCAGCTTAAAACAAGTAAAATCTAGTTCAAGTAGACCAGTAAAACCTTGAAGCAAAATCTACTTCTAATGACTCTTAAACACTTATAAAACTGGTCATACTTGCGTGGCGCCCAAGAAAAGCATCGGTTAGTTGCTTCCGTCCAAGAAACTCCAAGAATCCTTACTTGTGTTCCAAAAACCATGAACAAGAGGGATTAACCTTCAATTCACTTCATTCCCTCCCTCTTATGAACAAACTTGTTCTTAAGTTCCTTAATCATGGCAAGGAACTAGATCATTCGTCCCATGAGATGCAGAATGCCACCTCTAAGCATGACTTATAGAGTGTCATAATTTTCCCTACAAACGTTCTTGAATGGACCTTCCTAGTAGGCTTGTTCATCCTCTTGCTGTTGTTTTGAAGCTTTTGTGCACTCAAAGAAAGCCAAACATATTCACCTACCTCGAATGGTGGTTTTTGCCACACTTGAAGATTCGGCCCTTCTTCTTCTCCTTCCTTTGTTTTCGGTGCAAGCGAAGTTCATCACTAGAAGCAAGTGACACCACCTTAGAAGCCCCTTTAGCCAATGAATCAACCTTAATTCGCTAAGTTGTGGGATTTTTTATCTTAGTGATTTGGATGATTTTACAAATGTCAATAACTTGGACTAGGGAAGAAAATCGCGAATGCGGTCACGTCTCGCAGCATTGGTTGCAATGACGTGGAAGCGGCATGTAACTGGATGAATGGTATGGAACACAAACAATGCTGCTTAAAATTTTTAAAGATAATGACAAACATATTTTTATTTTTCAACTTCACATCTAAAGTTTAACAAGTATTCCTTGAGCATAAAATGACCAAACCTATCATATGCTTGGGTTATATATATGGTGAATGAATAATTACTTAAAACATGAGTATTTATCCTATCAGTCATATAACTAAACGCTAACGTATATAACATTACCCACAAGGTTCATGTCACGTTCTTCTCCCTTTGGTGTGTACACATTGTTTTTCTAGTAGGAACCCATGTTTCTCCTTTCTCTTTTTTGGCCAATTCTAACAAGTAACAAATGTAACCAATAAAAGTTATATTGCGGCGAGTCAACATTACATAACGGAGATTGCGGCGAGGATGCCTTGATTTTCGTCGTTGCGTTATCAGCCGTTATGTAACGAAGTTCATGGGATGACAAGTTCAAAATAGGTTATATAATGGGTGTTACTTAACGGAACGGCCAAAATTTTTCATTCCATGATTAGAACACAATCGTAAGGCGTAAGCAACCCAGAAACCTGATAACGTTATTGTATGCTAAGATGTCAAGAATCAGATTTTGAGCCTTTCTCGAACAAAAGATTATCCAATCCCAATAATCAAATAGATCAACTTATCTAATTATTTTGAGTCGTCTTACAACATCTATATCATCCTCCCCTTCGTTGAATAAAGATCGACCGCTAATTTTGCCGAATCTCAACAAGTTAGATTGATCAAAAGGGATGAGAATCTTATGAAACATTGTATGTTGCGTCATGGTACCCCAAAAACGCGTCAAAAGAAATTATAAGAACATTAATATTATCATCTTCAACCTCGACTTTACTATCATAAACATAACCAATAGTAATCTTGTCAACCCCATAAGTGCGAATGAACCAATCTCGATGGGGTTGAAAAATAGTTTCAAGGTCCTTAACAAAATCTTCTCTTGGTGGATCAATAACACATGAACTTTTCGGGAACTCACTAGTAGCTCAAACTAAAATAGATGGAATCTCGGTACAAACTTCGATTGACATGTCGTTGCAACAAAATTTTCTTGTTTAATAGTATGTTGAACCATAATAGAATCATCATCTAGATAATTTCCTTTTTTTGGATATCACTCTATTCTCTCTAGCTCGAGTACGAACTTACATCGTTTTGGAGTAAATAAAGTCTTCCGGTAACCATTGTAGCCATTATTCTCTAGTAACTTGTTGTGTTAGTACAATGAAAAGTATAATGACCAAAGTCCAAACCCTTGACAAATAGAATACCTAATGGATTTATAGATCCCTTCAAGATATGAAGTCATGAGCTCGATTTACAAGATTTAAAAAGTTCATTGTACCATTACTCCATCTCCATATGAGAGTCAAACAACAATTCCACACGCAATAACAAAGGATGAAAAAAATCGAACCACAACCAAAGCAGCATATCCAATAGGAGCAAGTACCAAAACAAACCACAAAAACGAGAACTTGTCCCCCAAGCAAACTATTATACACTATCAAAACACCTCAGAATTCAATTATTTTTGTGAGGACCTAGCCCTATATGTTTTAAGCACTCGACCAAAATTTCATTTAAAAGTTCCACTCCAAGAACTCAACAATTTTATTTTTCCCAAAACTGGTCTAGGTTTACCCGATTTTAGACCAATGTGAAAAACGGGTCTTGAATCAATAGCAAACGAACTCCAAATCTTATCAAAATTTAGGACAACAAAGTAGACAAGAAGTAGTCCAGTTTAGGCTCAAGAAACACCTAAACATTTGCTGCATACTATGATCACGAATTATTCAAAGTTTACCTCGAAATCTATTTGAATTTGGACATTATGTTGTTGAACGAAAACGCTCCTTGCTTTTGTTGCCCTGATACCAATTGATATGGTTCTTGTAGGCTGAGATATCAAGAATCTAAATATGAGCCTTTCTTGAATTATAGATTATCCAAACCCAATAATAAAAAAGGATCAACTAATTTAATTATTTTATGTCGTCTTGTCGCATCCATATCAATACTTCTATTCATTATGTGTTTGAGGACCTTTTACTTTCAAGTCAGTATTGAGTTCGATGATTTAATTGCAAATAGCAATTATGGTGGTGGAGTGGTGGACCATAAAGCTTTGTGGGAAGCTTTTTTTCCCCTTTCTGGGAGAACTTTATCTTGTCTAGCTATTTGTGGTTAATTTCTGGCCTAATTCTTCTTCTGATGATCAATTCAACCTCTGATGAAAAAGATATCCCATGGTGATATTTCATCTCTTCAACAAGTTTGGTAATGAGCATAACAACCTGTTGTTCCAATGGGGAGAAGAACCTATGATTAGCTTTTCGGAAATTTCCAAACAAACAATTTCAACAAAATCTTTGAATTTCTTATATTAGTATGTTCAGCTCTATGTATTCCTCTATCCGTAGAGTACATTGAATGTACAGAAATGGTGTGATCAGTTTCATCTCTGTATGTAGTGATTCTTTTAAATTCTTTTTGGGTTTATGTTCCTACTCATTCTTCTCACTACTTGTACATGATGCCCAAATACTGAGTCAAAATCTATTAATGAAATAGCCTCTTTTTTATGGAAGGGATTGGGGGGGGGGAGGGGGTCATGATTTATTAAATATACAATTTCATTCTTTGGACAGATTGGGGCTAACCTGCTTGGCCTCGCAAATTTGGCTTTGCTGAAGTTCAAAGAAACCAAAAATTTGGTGACTTCACAAGCAATTTTGGAGCTTGATAGAGCAAAAGAACTATTAAAAGATTCAATCAGGTTTGTGACATTGATTGAACCACAAATATGTTTAAGCATGAAGTCACTAGCACATGAAGTCAAGTACTATTATGGATTTATTATTGCGGGCTGTTACATTGCATATCTCTGTATGAACATTGTGTTGATGCATATAGTTTCTAAGTTACATCATATCACTGGATAACATGTAAGAGATGTAAGTTGGAGTGATGGAGAGCCTTTCGAAGAGTATTGTTCACATACAGGGAATTTCAATATGTAATAAGTTTGATAAATAATGAGAGAAACAAACAATCAAATTTGTGTAATGAATCAACCTAAGGAGAGGGGTACTCTTCGTAATGCACAATTAGAGTTAGTTCTAATAGTAGCTTGAGAAATAAGTTGGAGGGTTAGAAGGGAAGAAACTCTATAAAATAGAGGACATTAGGGAGAAATAAAGGAGGTTGAATATTGTTGAGCATTAGTCAGTTCATTTGGAGAGTGCCATTCCTCTCGAAAGAGTGGCTAGGTTGTAATCGGTGATTTATTCATGCATTCAATCATATCATCACTTGTTCTTCTCTAATCATCTTTCTCACTTCCCATAATCTATTTTTTCTGCCATTAATCTCCTTTTGTTGGTCTGCCATCTATGTTAATTCATTACAATTTCTGAATGCGATGTTGTTAGTTGCAAATTTCAAAGTAATCGCACAATTTGAAAGAAGTGTTGGAATATAATGCTCCTGTCTAGCGACATCCCCTCCACCCCGGCAAAAGTAAATTAATTCCAAATAATGAAAACACCCCCTTTAAAGCGGTATATATAGATGACTGTTACATTGTGTCTTATCAAAGAGAATAAGAAAAAAAATAAACAACAAAAATGAAGAAGAAAAAAGAAGGAACTTAAATAAAGGTAATGCTGGTGCGCCTTTTTATTTGCTTAATTATGTGACTAGAATTTTTTTTTTTATAATTATTTGGGGAAGGCCTATGGAGTGGAATGTTGCGTGGTTTTTTTGTGCATACCTTGTCAAAGAGTGATGGTAGAAACTTTTTGGCATAGCATCAATGGTCATATCTTTGTGCACATATATCATTATTAATATCCTTTGGCAGATTTCCTGAGATGATCATTTGATGTAAATATTAATCTAACACTTTTACTTCATTAAATTCTTGTCTTCTTTTTCCATCAAAAAATAATTCTTGTCCTTGTGTAAATTCTTCATACTACAAAATTTTGATTTGGCATGATATTTCATCTTTGAGTCCATATTTATCTCTAGTTTCCAAATCTCTCATCATGACAGAATAGCCCAGCTAGTTTTGGATGGGAGTAAAGAGAAGAAAAACGTACGGAAGTATGGGCAACATATTGGAAAAGATGAACATACTGCATTGATCTTACTGGTTAGCATCCTGGCTCTGCAAATAGAATTTTATTTCCTTTTTTTCCATTTCTAGTAATAGACTATTAATTACCTAGTACTTGGCAATGCATTAAATTTGGACTACATCACTGCATCTTGAATGTTTTTGAGTTTCCCTCACTGTGATGTTAGGTTGTGGAAGTGGTAAAGCAATGGTTATTGCGGTTGCGTCATTGATGATTTACAATCTTGGATGGTACTGTGGTCATTGTATAAGTGGTTTGGTATACTGTTATTCCCATAATGTTGGGATTCAATCAAGGTCTTGAATCTTGGCTGTATCACCGCATCGTAAAGGTTTTTGTGCTTTCCGCTACAGTGATACATGAGCATTGCCCGCAAAAGCGGGTAGGCTTCCATTGTCACCAATAAAAGTAATTCCTAGGCTATTTAAAAGTTAGCATCATCTCTGATTGGCGATAAATTGCTCTTTATGTGCGTTATATAATGAGTTAGCCAAAACAAACTCACATGCCATAGCAAAATCCAACATAGTTACAGTTATGGTTTCGTTAAACCATGACTTCGGTACCTGCCATTAAGGGCCATAAGTCCTAGTGAGCTTTCTTCCTTTCCAACATGAACTCCGCATTAGCACCTTTGAAGTATGGGGTTTCTAAATTCATTTGAAGTAAAGTGGTTTTGTCTGTATCACATTGCGCATTTAGCTTTGAATATATATTTTTTTAATTGCGTTTTCGCTTAATCACTGCTCCTATGAAAATGAATGTATGTTCTTGGTCTATTGTTATCATATATGTATTCAAGTAATAGCTGTAGGTAAGAGGCAATCGGCACCTCTTTTCCTCCAACCATTGTCCAACACCCATTACAAAAACAAAAAGAAATTATAAATTCTAAAGATTATGATTAGTAGCTGCATCTAATTTCTTCTTTCATTATGTTTCTTACGAGCTTACTAAACGTTGAAAAATGAAAGCCTGATTATAAGTGGTATAGGGGTATAATTTATTATATATATTCTCTTTACCGACAAGTAAATGTCCTATTACCTTAAGCGGAAAATTTACCTTCTTCCTCACCCTTTTCAGCCCACGTGATGGAGGCCCCTTCACTAACCATCTCTCACTCTCTTCATATTTGTATGAATTCGGGCCCTCCAAATTCTCTTTTACAATTAATTTTTTTATTTTTACATTTGCGCTATCTAAAAGAAAAAGGCCAATTTAACGTTTATTTGTTGTAAGAGGGAGTGTATAAATGATTAAGCGTAAGGCATATAATGCCACTATTGTTTAGGATGGTTATGCTTGTTGCTATTTGTAAGGCATCCAATGCTAAAGATATTAAGTGCCTAGGATGGGCATGTTGGTTCTAAGTTCTCTAATGATTAGAGTTATTCAAGCATAACTTGATGATGCCTTACTTTACTTGCAGCTACAATCACTAAAAGCTCTTGCACATGTGGAGATGGCTAAGCAAGAAGAACAAGAAACACGGGTCAGTACATGCAATTGCACATATATCCTTATGCGTAAACTCTTTTCAACATTAAATATTTAAAATAGTTGTCGCCAGGTTTATTCTTCTTATATGCTTATAGAGTTTATGATTTTATAATTTGATACTAACTTGGCGCTTATTGTTTCTGCTATCACTTATTGACGGTCCCAAAGCCGATATCCTTATATGTAAACTCTTTTCAACGTTAAATATTTAAAATAGTTGTCGCCATGTTTATTCTTCTTATATGCTTATAGAGTTTATGATTTTATAATTTGATACTAACTTGGCGCTTATTGTTTCTGCTATCACTTATTGACGGTCCCAAAGCCCGGACAAAAGGAGGCTTACGGTAGGGGACATCACGCGTAAAACTTAGTCACATCCACGGGCCATTATGATATTTCTGTAGGGGTTTTTTCTAATTAGAAAGGTGCTGGATTTCATAAACCTGAGATGTAGTGATATATATGCAAGGGCAAAGGCTGCTAGGTTGTCAAACCAAAGCTACGCGCCACGTGATGCGCTCATGTTCTACGGTGTTTATATGATATTTTGGGTGCACTTTGCTAAGGAGTTCGATCGTAATTGTTGACGTTTGCATATATATCAACCTTAGCCGAAGTTCGGGATTTTGTGAGGTAGTTAATGATAATGTTCTAAGTTTCGAGCTTTTAAGGTGAAATGGTATATTTTGGGAATGCTCGGGAAGTGTAGCATCGTAACGTAATGGCCAATTATCGCAAGGCCTAGCCAAGTAGCATCGCGAGGCTTAGCACACTTCATTCCAGCATCATCGTCAACCTTGAGCCTCCATAAGCAAAGCAAGCCAGCACGCTCAGCAGCTCCAGGCGCATGCTCGCCCTCCGGCGCTCCGCATCGCTCGCCTCCGGCCCGGCTCCGCGCTCCGCATCGCCCGGCTCAGCGCTCCCGCATCGCCCGGCTCTCAGCGCTCCCGCATCGCCCGAGCTCCCGCGCTCCCGCATCGCCCGGCTCCGCGCTCCCGCATTGCCCGGCCCGGCGCTCGCCCCACGCCGCAAGAGCGCTCGCACCTCGCGAGCATGGTCGCACCTCGCGACTCGCCTTGCTCGCACCTCGCGAGGAATCTCGCACGGTGCGACCTCTTGGCTTGGCCCAGTTCTTCAGCTCGTGTTGGAAGGCAGAGATCTTTCGCACGGTGCGACCTACTTCGCACCTCGCGACCCCTAGGTCGGTCTAAATGTCGGCTGACTTTTGAGCCTTAGTATGAATACTAAAGTTTGTTTTTGGACCTAGAAAAACACACACTTGAGGAGAGAGAATATCCAACACTCCATTCTTCTCTTCTTATCTTCTCTTTTTAGTTTTTATTTTCTAGTTTAGTTTTTAGGGATTTCAATTATGGAATTGGCTATTGCTATGCCGATTGTAGCTTGAACCGTTCTTGAACGAGATTAATATGAAGCTTCAAGCATTATTGTGAGATCTTTCCTCTCTATTTAGTTCCTTTGATTATGGTTTAATTTCTATGCTTACTTTCTATGATTTTTGCATGATTATGCTAGGAACGTTACTAGTTTGATTGTGTAATTAATCTAATGCTAGATTTAAGAATAGAATCGGATTGTTTTATTCTTTTATCAATTGGTAGCAAACTAGGGAGTAACTTAGATGCTGATCATCTTGGTTATTTCTTGGGGAAATTGAATCAACTGTTGAATGTTTATCGCTTGTATGACGTTAGCAGGTCTGTTGGTTCTCTGTGTTTATTGCTGCTATTGGATTGACCATAGACGCGATCGGACTAGGTTATCCTTTAGTTAGGGTTTTATAGTCACGCTGATCGTGCTATTCAACTAGGAATAAGGAGAGCACGAGATTAATTCTCGACAATAGATAATCATGGAAATAATTAGAGTGGAGGTTCAAGGATCGATAATGAATTGAAGTGGATGTTAATCGGATTCAAGATCTTCCCATAGTGATTTCTCATTTTATTTAGTTGCTAGTTAATTTTAGTTTGTTCGTAAATCTACTTGAAAACCCCCCTTGTTATTAGGTTACTCGACCTTTAGAGTCATCTAGGTATTGATTCACGCTAGATATTAAACTTGTCCCTGTTTCCGTGTGGATACGAACCTTACTTCCCTTCTACATTTAATTGTAAAAGAGAGTAGGAGAAATTTTATCTTTGGCCGGGTGCGGTGCACAACGACACATCTCGCGCCCGCCCAAATTTTGGCGCCGTTGCCGGGGAAACGGTGTTACTAGTTTGTATTTAGTGTGTTTTTGGATTGTATTGCTTGTGCTCTTTGTTTATGGTTAACACTCGTACTACTAACAAAGAATCTTTGCATTACGATCCCGAATTAGAATTGACTCTTTTCAGGTGGAGAAACATTCTGCGAGAAAATTTTCAAGAATCATCTTTTAACGTTGTAGTGGAGGAAGAGATGCCTCCGAGAATTGAAACTCGTACCTTGAGGGAGCTCACGGCTCCTAACCTTGATCAACAACCATTGTGCATCTCATTTCCGGCTCTTGATGAAGGCACTAATTTTGAATTGAAGTCGGGGTTGATACACTTGCTTCCTTCGTTCCATGGGCTCAATGGAGAAGATCCAAACAAATTTCTTTCGGAGTTTCACGTGGTTTGTGCTTGGCATGAAACCAAGTGGAGCAAAGGATGAACAAATCAAGTTGAGAGCTTTTCCTTTTGCTTTGAAGGATGGAGCTAAAGATTGGTTATATTATCTTCCTCCTCGGTTGCATTTCCACTTGGGTTGAAATGAAGAAGCGATTTCTTGAGAAGTTCTTTCCGGCTTCTAAGTCATCAATATTAAAGAAGGAAATCGGCAATATTGAGCGAAATCACGATGAGTCTTTCTACGAATATTGGGAGAGGTTCAAGAGACTTTGTGCTAGTTGTCCATATCATGGCTATTCGATGAAGACCTCATTCCGTACTTTTACAATGGTTCTTCCGACGAAGATGTGCGAATGGTGAATGCTTGCTAGTGGAGGTTCTTTCATAAACAAAACCCCAACTGCAGCTAGAGAACTCATTGAAGAACTAGGCGAAGGCTCGAGACAGTTCAAGTAGAAGATCGAATCATCGTAGAGCAAATGTTGAAAGTCCAGGGTTCTAGCTCTTCAAAGGCCGAGGATCAAGTACAAGCTCTTACATCAATGATGCGGGAGTTCATGGTAAAGAACAATAGAGTTCAACAGGTAAAAGCTTGTAGAATTTGTTCTTTAGATCATCATACCGATGTTTGCCCTCAAATGCAAGAAGAATTTAGGGAAGAGGTCAAAGTCCGTAGGTTTTCAAGGCCAACAAGCATTACGAGACATGATCCCTACTCCTATGCTTCCGAGCAAGGGTGGAGAGATCATCCTAAATTCGAGATTTGGCAATCAACATCAACAACGGCATTATAACAGGCCACCACCACATCCTTATCCTAGGCCCCAAGGCCAAGACTCGAGCTCTAGCATGTCCACCGAAGGAATGTTAAATGTTTTAACTAAAAATGTGACTAACATGCGGGGTAACATGGTGCGGTTTCAAGAGGAAACTCGATCGAGCATCAAGAACTTGGAGAGCCAAGTAAGCCAAATGCGGGAGGCGTAACCAAGTTAGAGGCTAGGGATTCGGTGAGGTTGCCATCCCAAACGGAACTCAACCCTAAAATGAACGTGAGTGCTATCACATTGCGGAGTGGAGCGGAAATTGCAAGCAAAGAGAGGTTGGTGGTTCGAGACAAAGAGATAGTGGAAGAGGTGATCGAGCATGAACCGACAACGAGATAGTAAATCATGGCCACCTCGACAAGAGGAGAAAGTCAAAAAATCACCTCCTCCACCATATGAACTCGAGCCACCATTTCCCGAGGCATTGAGAGAAACCCGCAATGCGAGAGCGCAACAACGACATTTACGAAGTCTTTCGTAAATGTGAGGTAAACATTCCCCTTTTTGATGTTTTAAATCAAGTACCCGGGTATGCTAAGTTCCTTAAAGAATTGTGTACTTCGAAAAGAAAGCAAAAACAAAAGGGAGTGCAAAAAGTGAAGGCTAGCGAGCATGTCTCGGCTATCTTTCAAAAGAAATTACCTCTAAAGTGCAATGACCCGGGCATGTTTACCATCCCATGTACTATAGGTGACACCATGTTTCCTAAAGCCATGTTAGACTTAGGTGCGTCAATTAATGTGATTCCATATTCATTGTATAAGTCTTTGAAACTTGGCAATTTGCATGAAACGGTGTGGTGATTCAACTAGGCGATAGATCCAATGTTTATCCTAGGGGTAAATTAGAGGATGTGTTAGTTAAGGTTGGGAAATTGCAATTTCCTGCTGATTTTTATGTTCTGGAGATGGAACCTGATAAGCATGCCGCCCCAATCCTTTTGGGACGACCTTTCTTGAAAACATCTTGCACTAAAATTGATGTTTGCGCTGGTTCTTTGACTATGGAGTTTGAGGGAAAGGTAGAGGCATTTGATATAAATGATCCTAAGCTTCTACTTAAGGATGATAGCTCACTTTGCTCTATTAACATTGTTGACTCTGTTTTGCATGATGTTCTTGATATTGAGCAGGTTGATGAGTTGATGAATGCTGATGAGGTCTTGGTTGAGGATTGTGTGCCTCCTACTAACGTGCAGGTTATGGTGCCCGAGTCGAAAGAGCGGAAAAAGCCTCCTGACTTACCACCTTGTTTTGAAACTGTACCACTAACGATGCATTGCAAGAGTTCTTCGGAATCTGTTTTGCAGGTACTTGAATTGGAGGTTGACATGGAGCCACCATTGTCACACATGGAGCACAAGCCCAATTATTAAGCTTAAGGTACTAAGTCGAGCTAACGACTTTAAACAACAGCGCTTCTCGGGAGGCAACCCGAGACCCTCTTTATTTTCTTTCTTTTCCTTTATTTTCTCATCAAATTTCCACCACCACAAAAAATTTTCTTTCACCCACCGCCCACACACTACAAAAGATCCACAACCAATCTTAATCCGCTTGGAACCAAAATCCACAAAAGAAAACCCGTTGGGAGGACTTCAATAGCTAGGAGTTGGTAACACTAGAGGATTGAGATTGTTAATGTATCTTTTCGATCTCTTAAGCTAGGTGCAAATCTCAAAAATTCAAAACTTTTGAACTTGTCATTTGTTTGAGTGATTCGAGGGAGAGGGTTGTGAGTTGAGTTAGGAGATTTGAGATGGTGTTGTTAAGAAATTTGAGTTTGACGGATTGCTTTTCATGAGTTTTGAGCATTCGATCTTCGATTTACCCGATTTTCAAATTTCTCCCCTTTTTCAGTTTACTTTTTCTTTTTAATTGTCGACACATTGAGGACAATGTGTAGTTTAAGTAGGGGGGAGGGTATTCTCATTCTCATGTATCTATGTTGTATATATTACTTTCAATTTGAAAAAAATGAAAATGAAAAAAAAAATGAAAAAAAAAAGAATATAAAAAAAAAAAAAAAAAGTGATGAAAAGAATCCCACTGAGTTGAAAACCCGCAAGGGCGGGCGACTCGGGCAAAAATGGGGGCCCGGATAGGTTGAAAACCCGAAAGGGCAACCTATGCAAAAAAGTGGCTTATATTGAGCGGGTAAGATGGTGAGATGAAAAAAATGTGAGAAGCTAGGATGAAAACCCGAAAGGGCTCCTAGGCAAAATGAGAGATTAAGAGAGAATTATATACTTTGAAAGCTCATTTGCCGGAGATGGTGTCATAAGGCGCTTTCGGGTTTGGATTGGTTATTTCATCCTTGATTTTGTGAAGATTTGTTTATAATTGGCTTTCACTTTCTTTTGTTGATAAGTGGTGAATTGGAGGTCATTGTTGAAATTTAAGTCCTTATCCGGTAAGGATTTAAACTTGCATTGGTTAGCCGATTGTTTTGGGAGTAAGCATGGAATTTATCCCTTTTTGTTATTGTTCCATGGCTTGCTTATATAGATTAGTTGAAGTAGTTTTAAATCATTTTTTGAGGTTTGGGAGAGCTTTAATGTAAGTGTGGGGGAGTCATTGTCCTTTACGTTTAGGTTTTGGGGGGATTTTGTTTAGATGTGATGATGATGATGTAGTTGATGGAGAGTGTAGTTTGGTGTTGATAATTTGGGTGAAGATTTATTTGGTGATCCTCATTTTGAGTTTACTCGAGGTCGAGTAAAGTTCAAGTGTGGGGGTATTTGATGCGCTCATGTTCTACGGTGTTTATATGATATTTTGGGTGCACTTTGCTAAGGAGTTCGATCGTAATTGTTGACGTTTGCATATATATCAACCTTAGCCGAAGTTCGGGATTTTGTGAGGTAGTTAATGATAATGTTCTAAGTTTCGAGCTTTTAAGGTGAAATGGTATATTTTGGGAATGCTCGGGAAGTGTAGCATCGTAACGTAATGGCCAATTATCGCAAGGCCTAGCCAAGTAGCATCGCGAGGCTTAGCACACTTCATTCCAAAGATCATCGTCAACCTTGAGCCTCCATAAGCAAAGCAAGCCGGCACGCTCGGCTCTCAGCATGCATGCTCGCCCGGCTCAGCGCTCCCGCATCGCCCAGCTCCAGCGCTCCCGCATCGCCCAGCTCCAGCGCTCCCGCATCGCCCAGCTCCAGCGCTCCCGCATTGCCAGCCCAGCGCTCGCCCACGCCCAGCGCAAGAGCTCGCACCTCGCGAGCATGGTCGCACCTCGCGACCTGCCTTGCTCGCACCTCGCGAGGAATCTCGCACGGTGCGACCTCTTGGCTTGGCCCAGTTCTTCAGCTCGTGTTGGAAGGCAGAGATCTTTCGCACGGTGCGACCTACTTCGCACCTCGCGACCCCTAGGTCGGTCTAAATGTCGGCTGACTTTTGAGCCTTAGTATGAATACTAAAGTTTGTTTTTGGACCTAGAAAAACACACACTTGAGGAGAGAGAATATCCAACACTCCATTCTTCTCTTCTTATCTTCTCTTTTTAGTTTTTATTTTCTAGTTTAGTTTTTAGGGATTTCAATTATGGAATTGGCTATTGCTATGCCGATTGTAGCTTGAACCGTTCTTGAACGAGATTAATATGAAGCTTCAAGCATTATTGTGAGATCTTTCCTCTCTATTTAGTTCCTTTGATTATGGTTTAATTTCTATGCTTACTTTCTATGATTTTTGCATGATTATGCTAGGAACGTTACTAGTTTGATTGTGTAATTAATCTAATGCTAGATTTAAGAATAGAATCGGATTGTTTTATTCTTTTATCAATTGGTAGCAAACTAGGGAGTAACTTAGATGCTGATCATCTTGGTTATTTCTTGGGGAAATTGAATCAACTGTTGAATGTTTATCGCTTGTATGACGTTAGCAGGTCTGTTGGTTCTCTGTGTTTATTGCTGCTATTGGATTGACCATAGACGCGATCGGACTAGGTTATCCTTTAGTTAGGGTTTTATAGTCACGCTGATCGTGCTATTCAACTAGGAATAAGGAGAGCACGAGATTAATTCTCGACAATAGATAATCATGGAAATAATTAGAGTGGAGGTTCAAGGATCGATAATGAATTGAAGTGGATGTTAATCGGATTCAAGATCTTCCCATAGTGATTTCTCATTTTATTTAGTTGCTAGTTAATTTTAGTTTGTTCGTAAATCTACTTGAAAACCCCCCTTGTTATTAGGTTACTCGACCTTTAGAGTCATCTAGGTATTGATTCACGCTAGATATTAAACTTGTCCCTGTTTCCCTGTGGATACGAACCTTACTTCCCTTCTACATTTAATTGTAAAAGAGAGTAGGAGAAATTTTATCTTTGGCCGGGTGCGGTGCACAACGACACATCTCGCGCCCGCCCACCACGCTCTTGCCCAAGTGTGGTGTCCAATGATGCTCGGATTTTAGCATCTACCCCACTCGTGTCGACACGACCCAGCGAACACATGACATTGGTCGGACTCGCCGGAGGAAAACCGGATGCGACTATTTTCTCAAAATCTAGGGTTTTGATAAACCCCTAATATATTAATTGAAGGATCAGAAGATAAAGGAGAGCGAAAACTTGGGGCTTTAGGTCATCTGTAAGTGGCGACCTTTCCTAGGTGTCGCATCAAATTCTTGTGGCGGTGACATGTGTAGAGAGAGATGGAAGGGACAATCGGGTAGTAAGTTTGGAGTGGAGTATGAATGACATGGAAGTCATCTTTTGTGGTAAATAAAAGATTAAATTTTTTGTAGGGCTTGTGACCAGTCATATCCTCTTCTTTTATTTCTCTCTTAATAAAATACTTGTTTCATTACTCATTCCTGATATTCTCCATATGCTAACTTTTCTATACTGAAAACATAAAGTTTTGTAGTAGGGCGTTTGTGATCTGAGTCCAAATTTCAATTTAGGATTATTCTTAAACATGTCCTCGCGACCTTTATTTTGAGATTTCAAGGATTTGAGATCCGTACCCGTGTCGAACACCCATACCGGAGTTCCAACATGATAGATTGTGTCAAATTAGCTAGGGCTTTTAAGTCTGGGTTGTAGGCAAGAAAGACTACGGAAGGACATCTGAAAAACAAGATCTCTTATAGGAAAGTTAATTAAGATAATAGGTTGATAGAATTACTCAAAAGAAGTTTCTTGAAGAAACCAAGTGAAAAGAGGAAAGAATTAAAATCGTCAAAAACAAGGGGGGTTTAAGGTGTGAAATTCAAGACAAGACAAGATTAGAGATAAATTTGGTATTATCATAGATGATAGGCTTATAAATGATGTACTTGAGGTATATAGGATTTAGGAAGGGCAATAGAGTTATGGGAGTTAAGATCATAGGCGATAAAGAGATTGTGCATATTATTTGTGCTTATGTGCCTGAGGTCGGTGTAGAAGCTCTTAAATGTTAATTTTGGGAGAGCTTAGATTAGGTGGTTTAAGATATCCTTCATCCCTCACACAACAAAGCTATTTATCAATGGTGATCTAAATGGTCATTGTGTGGGCAAGTCACATTGGTTTTGGAAGTGTTCATATGGGTTATGGCTATGGAAGAAAGAATGAAGGGAGAGACCAATTTAGATTTTCAGGATTTTCAATATGTTGTTTAACAAGTGGGATTCACACTTGATGACCCTTTGAAGTGGAGAAAATACAAGAGAAATGGATCTCCTCTTAGTAAGGCGTATAGAATGGCTTAGTTGCAAGTGTAAGGTTATGCCACGGAAGAATTTACCTACTAAACATAGAGATGTAGTGCTAGATGATCATACGAAGGCAAGTTCCAGAAGAGATTAATGTTTCCATGTGGGCCAAGAATAAGATGGAGCCTAAAAGAAGGGAAATCTAAAGTTTTCACTGTTAGAGTTGTTAAAGAAGTCGATTAGACCTTAGAGGAAGGCTCTTACTTGACTTGGGTAAAGATGAAGAACTATCTAGAGTAGCCAAAGATGTTCGAGGAGAGTTGAAGGGAAGGGATAAAACATGGTAAAATGAGGACATAAAAGTAGAGGTTCATAAAATACGAGAATGTTACCTAAATGAAGACGTAATTCATAGGATTCAATCAGGGTGACTTAAAATAGAGAGGAGTAACTAAATGATTTTATGTGACTGTAGTGTATCTCTAAGGTTAAAAGGCATCTAGAAAGGATCTTGTTGAGAACATAGGAGTAGTTTAGATGCGCATGTTGAGATCAATGTGTTGGAACACATTAAGAGATGAAACTCGAAACAAATACATCTGAAAGAGGTTTAAAGTGGAAAATATGGAGGATGAGAAAAGAGAGAACCGGCTACGGTGGTTTGGTCATCTAAGACATCGACTAGATAACGCACCTATTAGGGAATTAGGGTAGTGGGAAGCTAGGATATTGGAGATACTAGAGAAGCCAAGGCAGGCAGAAGAAGACTTAAAGAGGAGGGTGTTAGAAACTATATAAAGGAATTAGGTTTAGGGGATCAGATAGTGTTTGACAAAACAGAATGGAGGCAAATGATAGAATCTTGATTCATCCTGTGACATTGTTCTTGTTTGTATCTTTTCGTCTAAGGTAAAAATTCATTGAGAAGTACTCCAAATATCCAATTATAAGGTGTTATCTACCAGAGATACTTAATATAATAACGTGCTAGTCACATTTTACAACATCTGAAGATAGCCCCATTGAAAATTTACATCTTTACTAAATTTACAATATATATATCCGTAGAGATGAAGTTCCTGACAACATAAAGAAATAGAGGGTTGCAACTTGCACCATAGGCATGAAATAGGTCAGCTTGTATATACCTACCTAGCACGCTGCCAAAATTTTATAGACCATTGTGCTGAGCCTGCCCAAACACGTGAAACTGGATTAGCATTCTTATAAGCTGTTTAAGGTGACTAATAAACTGCAAGAGCTCTAATCTTGGCAGTTCAAGAAAGATTCTTGGGCTGGATGGCTTCCTATTAACACAAATAGAAGCACTTTGACACTGCTGCGCTTTTATACCTCTAACAGCCTGTTGGGTAGGCTTAGTTCTAAAAGCCGCAAGGCGCACCGAGGCGTAAAACGCGAGGCCAAGGGAGGCGCCCGCACAGGGCGAAGACGCACACGTCTCTTAGTCGAGGCGCACCTTTGGTGCCAAAAACGTTAATAATCAATTAAAGAACATATCTTATACTCAAAACAACATAATAATATAAAATACTGTAATTAAAAGAAATATAAGCTACTGCCCATACTTTAGATTCGCTACTGCAAATTTTATGATTGCCTATTTATTGTAAACCAATGAAATTAAGGTACTTGTTTCAAAAAAAATATATTTGGCCATAGGCTAAGAAAAGAAGCAGAAAAGAAGAAAGAAAGGAGAGGATAAGGAAAATATAGAAAGAAAAAATAAGATAAAAGATAAAAATACACATGACTATGAGTTATGACTACCTCAGTTATAAAGGCAAAAAGATAAAAAGAAAAACAAATAAAGGTTATAGAAAGCCTCGAGAGTTCCACAAAAGATTCGGCTTTGTTTTGGCCTGAAACAGGTTATAAGTGACATATGTATACTACACCACTTATGACCATCAAGGCATCAACCAAACAGGTTATAAGTGAAGTTAAGTGCTCTTTTCGCCTGTTTAATTGTTGCTTTAGGGTTGAAGACCAGTATAGAACCCTTGCAAGACTATTCTAGATGGCTAGAGATGATCCTTGAACGAATCTGACTTTGTAGGTCAAGTCTTCATTGGTAGGTGGTATGCCAAATCATTTGTCTTCCTTGCCAATATTTTGCCTCAAAATGCCTTAAAAAAAGGATAGGTGTATTTCGTACATGTAAGAGCATTCTGTGGGACTAATGTATCAACAACTACTTGAATTAGAATATAAGCTGGGCTTTAGCTTTATGATTTAGGCTTCGTTTGGCATTGACTAATGACCCGTGAATGTAGCCTAATATTTCATTTTATACTGAATCTGTCACTCTGTTTGATAAGATTCTCTATCACTACTGGGATTCTAGCCGAACTTTCTTAAATATTTTATGTTATAAATGGAGAATGTGACATGACTTGTTCTAATAAGCACAATTTTTCTTTCTTTATGTCCTTCTCCATATGTTGGTGAACTATAGCACTAAATTGGAAATGCTGGTCTTTTTTAATCTGGTGCCTTTCTAAAAGCCCTGGTAACACCAGCTTCCATGCATAATTTCTATGGTCTACAAAGTTGAGCTTTGTCAACTTGCTTGAGAGTAATTTTAAAAGCAACCACCATCCCCTTGTGAGAAGTAGCATGGATTTGTCTATGTTATATTGTATGCAATCTTGAACATAATGTTACATAGAGGATAAAATTTGGACATTGGAGTGTTCAAACTATTTTCGTCCAGTTCTTAAGGATGATTGACATTTCTTATGCGATTGGCTGATAATTTTTACTTGACCAGGAAGATATGCTGATGTTGGAGGCCGAGAAGTCACTTCGACATTGTATACGTGCTTTTAAAGAGGTAAAAATGTGCTTGCTACCTATTTCTACAATTTACATGTTACGAAAGAATAGGTGCACTTCGTTTTTGGGGTAAAGGGATGGGTTTGAAAAAGGCCAATACTGTCTAGCTAGGATGATCACTTGGTGGTTTAGTTCTTTGCATTTCTTGGTAACTCCAAAGTTGACATCAAGTTTCTTTTAAAGCCAGAGCTCTCTTTTCAATAAGGAAAAGGATGTTTAATGAGAGATAATTATCGCCGAGCTATGATACTCAGACACAGCCAAATGACCGGCGTACCCGACACAGATCCGGGTACCAAATACGGGTCGGATACGGCCATTTGCACTCGGATTCGACTAGATTTGGAAGGGGAGGAGTTCATGGAGACAAGGAGAGGAGAGTACTTAATTTGCTCCACGCCTTCGAATTTGAGATATAGGCTTTGAGTAGTTTCCTTAGATCGGTAAATTGGGGATAAATTTGTGATTTGTCACATGGAGACGTTGGAGCTTTTGGTCATGATATTGAGTGTTATGTAATGGTGTGAATTTTGTCTTCATTATTATACCACTCTTCAGCCAATCCTTCGGCCACCGTAGAGAAGAGGGAGAAGTAGAGTAGAAAGAGTGTTTGAAGTTGTGAAGCGGTTACTTGTTATTTGTACTTTTCTTTTTTAATTGTTTGGGGTGAGAAGGGAAATGGGCACTCACTACAGTTTTACGGCAAAGTTTGCATTGCCTTTTTCTCTCTCTAACTCTCGCACAATTTTGTCCTTTTGATATTAAAAGGAAAAGCAATCAACACTTTTGTCTTTTCAACTCCTCTATTTGGAATTGTTCTAATCAGAAAGGCCTAAAACATAATTATTGCAAGAAAAACTGTTTTTTTATTGGAAAAATTCACAAGAATAATCCAAACTATGATGGTCTTGCTATAATAATCTCAATTATAGATTATTCTAGAATAATCCCAACTATAGGGATTACTTTCCCAAAATCATCTCAAGTGTCTAATAACATATTTAATTAGTTTTTTTGTTTGTTTTTTCAGTTTTCTTGCTGTGCTCTTGTGTCCCCTCTTTTATCTAGCCAATTAGAGTTTGACACATCAGTTTTTGGCTATTTAAATCGTTCTTTTTTTATCTGGAATATTTTGAGAAGACACCTCCAATAGTTGGGATTATTATGGAGTAATCCATACTTCGGGATTATCATGCGATATATCAGCCATAATTCAATTAGTGTTTTCTAAAAATTTTAAAAATAGTGTATTTCAATTTTTTTTAAGATAATAGTTTTATAACTACCGTATCCCCGTACCCGTGCCCAAAGTTGGAATGGTATTCCCGTATCCTAAAATTTCAAAAATGTCGTGTTGGAGACTCGGATCCGTACTTGTACCTGGTACTCGTACTCATGTAACATGACCAAGCACCGAATGTACACAAGCCTCGAGATGGCTATTAGATTGTTCGAATTTGGTCACTTCGGTTCAAGTCATAATAGAGTGTTGAATCATTCATTTTGGTTTTATGCCGGGTCATTATTGGGTCTATAGTTAATTTTCCTATTTTGTTAAAATAATCAAATATTAATCGCATGAGTATTGAGGTTGGGTCAATGTCGGTTTGGTTGTGGACTGGGTCACATGATCTCAGGCAAAGCAAAAAAAATGGCGGTTGTTTATGACGTGCTTCGAGGTCGCCATTACATGAATGTTTAAATTGAATAAAAAAATCGATTTTTTCATTTTAATGCAAGAGATTAGAAATTTTTCTTTAGACATAGCTTATTGGAGTAGTTTGAAAAACCTTATGTACTTTTTTTGTATAAATAAGTTCTACACTTCTAGCTATTATACATTTACTATAATATGAGTATAATTGTAAATTTGTATCATATATTTGAATCGAAGTGCAAACTGTGCATAATGGTTTTAGAAACTCATTCTAGTGTCTAATATGGTAAAATGATGGTCTGTAACGGATATTACGTTGTGATGTGAAAAACACACTTTAGAGAAGGGCATTTCGTAGAATGGCAAGTTGAAAATCGTTACAAAAAAAGGAATCACTTACTTGAACAAGGATGAACGACACATAAAGCACAAACTAGAAAGTGCTTCGAAAGGTGTCAGTACGTTTGCGGATCCCAAGCCCGACATGTTCACCCGCAAGGCCGAGTGTTCGCCAAGAGGTCCATTGGATGGTGGAAAGGAAGTTCCACAAGTGCACATTCGTCGAAGAAGTACGTCTGGTAGACAAAAGGGTGGTGGCTCACTCTTGCTTAGGGGCGCAATTCGGATTGGGAGAAAGAGTCATCAAAAAATAATGAATTTGATGGAATATTCCATCTTTTTTTTACCGGGACTCCTCTTTTTCCGCACTTTTCTTGGAAGAAAAAGAAAAAGAGAACTAAAAGGAGCCTTGTTTTTATTCCATGATTTGGAGTAAAGTTTGGCTTGAGTAATCGAATATGGGTCAGATTTGTGATATTTACTGATAAGCCCTCATAAATATCCTAGCAAGTCTTAAAGACAGGCTTTGGTGTTCTTGCCATTAGCAAATGCCCCTCTGCAATCAAAGAGGTACACATTAGACTCACCTACCCTGCCCTTAGACTAGGGTTGTTAACGAGCCGAACCGAGACCGAACTTGACTAGGCTCGGCTCGGCTCGGCTCGAAAACATATTTTATAGGGCTCGGCTCGAGCTCGAAGCTCGTCGAGCTGGAAATATTAGGCTCGGCTCGAGCTCGAGTCCAAGACTTACAGCTCGGCTCGAGCTCGGAAAGCTCGAATTTACGTTCAGCTAAAGCAATTTCAAAGTCAGATTTTGAAGCCCAAACTTTATAGTTCAAAAAAGCCCAATGTCTAACTTATTAATTGCATGACCCAAACAAGCCAGCTGTAATGGTTCACTCTATTAGAGCTTTCTTTTATAGAGTATGTAGCACACACCCTCTCTATATTATACCGATGTGGGATACTCCTATATCACTTCAGTTGTTGTTTGCGTTTCACAGTACACATGCAGCTCACAGTAGCTTTTTCCTTTTTCTTCTTTCTTAGTCATATGTATTTGTGCTTCTACATTTTCTCCACCAATCATGTAGTACAAATAATACTTTTCTAATTTATAATTTGCGTTGAGCCAAGAGTCACAAGCCACAGCTCACTGCATTGCATCACTATTCACTCAGTTACAAGGAGAAACAATCTCTCATATTTTTATTGTTTTTGCCTTCTTTTTTTTTTTTGAAAGGTTTGTTTTTGTTTTTTTTGAAAGTTTTTTTTTTTCTAGGTGTTTTTCTAGTTTATCAAACATGTAAACTTTAACTTTCTAGTGTAGTCTTCGAGTCCAAGACCACAATTTTTCCCATAGCTATTAATTTTATCCTATATTAAACATTAATGTAATATTTTGAATAATTTTAAAAGTATCGAGCCTGTTCACGAGCTTTCGAGCCGAGCTTAAGGTAGTTCAGGCTCGGCTCGTTAGTTTCTCGAGCCAATCTCGAACTCGAATCGAGCCCTCTCGAGCCGAGCTTTGACCGAGCCGAGCTCGAATAGTTTGCGAGCCACCCTGGCTCATTAACACCCCTACCTTAGACAGGAGCGTAAGGGAAGTAGAGCAAGAATAATGGTAATGGTAACAACTTTCCACTGTGATCTTACTTTGCTTCTTTTGAAATAAATTTCTAGGAAAAGTCACTCGAGGCCTGTCAGTTCCAAAAGACCCCTTGACTTGGATTTATGGTCTACTTTGTGTACTCTGTGCACTTCAGTATTTATCCATTTCTTATTATATAAGAGATATCTACAGTGTTGTACAATCCATGAGCTGATGAATTTGACAGTATCTCTTGATTATAAAAGAGATACTTCCTCCGTTCCAAAATAAGTGAAACACTTCTCTCATTTATGTGAGAGCTTTTTGAGACAAGTGTTTCACTTATTTTGGAACGGAAAAGATATGATTCCTAGTTGAAGGTTTTCTATACTAATTTTTTATTATTTACTTGCTAACAAATCTGGGCTGAATGCATCTGCAGTATGAAGCTGTAACCTCCACTTCTACATCCATTGAATTAAAAGGAGAGTATGTTTCTTGCTTGAAGAAATTGTTGAGCTTGATTATTGATACTACCAAGAATGCAGAGCAATTGCGTAAAGCAGATATACAGGAAGTGAAAGAAGAAATCAGACATGCTGAAGAACAAATTTCATCCCGCAGGAAACATAAACTATAGGCTTACGAACAACATCCATGTCATAAATTAGAAATAACTTCAAAAGTTATATGTTCCTTACGGAAGAAGACAAAAAATGTTAAAAGTAGTTTGATCTCTCTATTAATATAATAAGGAGAGGTATGAGGAATTTTCCAGAGGTCGTTTAACATTGTCACGTTTTATAGAATAGGTTTTTCTTGCTAATTCCTAATCAATTCCAACATTTTTTTGTGTGTTATATGACTATATCCATGAATCTATCATTGCTCGTGGAATCTACAACCACACCCTTGTTTCATATCCAAATCCTTATAGATCGAGTTAAGCATACCTTAGGAACCTAAATTTTGGGGGGTTTTCTCCTTGAGGAACTCATATTTGTTTTTTCACCTCTAAGGACTTGAGGTTAGCATTCCGGGGACTTAACTCACCATTAACCAAAGTTAACGGTCAACAATTAGAATTCAATTAAAAAAAGGGAAAAAAAGCATATTACATGCCAAAGAAACTGCTCCGAAAAATGCAAGTGTATAAGTATAACAAAGATAAAAAAAAAAGCTCATCTCTTGTTTCTTCAAACCATCATAAAAAAGTAGCTAAAATATTTGATCTTCTTCTTCATTTCCAAAAAATACTCCCCTGAAAAAAAATCAATTTATTTTTTGAAAAAAAATCAATTTATTTTTTGAAAAAAAATTATTAGAAGTTGCTGAGAAGGAGAAAAAAGTTGTAAGGGAATTAATTTTTGACTAAATCATGTACACTGAATAATCGTAAACAAGAGGGTTTGTCGATGGAATTCTAAGATTGACTTGCTATAGTAGGATCTTCATAACACTTTGCTAGAGGTCTTTGCATCCCAAATTCAGGTATACAATTCAATGAAAAATCAATCATGTACTTTTCAACAACCAATTTGTTGAAAAATCAAATCCTGTACTTTCAGTAACAAATATATATTTAACCACTTTTTACTACATCCTCCATGTTGAAAAATCAAAAGTTGAGGGATTTGATGATGATTGATGACTTTGGGGGTTAAGTATGATGACTGATGACTATTGTGTTCTCTCGAAAAATCTGACTAAACTGTCATTTTTTTGTTTTTATAATAATTTTTTTTAACCAAATGACCCACTAATCTGGCAAGTGTTAACATTCAGCAAAAAAAGTGTCATTAGGTCCTTAACGATGAAAAGAAAAATATGAGATCCTTAACAGTGAAAAAGCCAAAAGTTGAGGTTCTTCATGTATATGCTAAACTCCTTTAGATCACCAAATATAATTCTCATTGTTCAAATAAATGATTTAGACCTTGAAAGTTTTCAAAAGTAAGCTTGTATCTCAAAACAATTCATGCTCAAATTGGGGAAATAGATCGATGTCAATTTTTTTTTTCGAATAAACAAAGAAGATAATTAAAAGGAAAATTATGCACAAGATAAAAAATTACATACAAGAGTCCCACTAAAATAAAACTAAATAAAACCTGCACCATTTCTTTGGCAATGGCCCTAAACTTTGTTAAGTTGTTATATACATGTCAAAAATAAAATTCTATAACACAACTTCCAAACAATGTACTCCCTCTATTTTTTTTTAACATTCCTACTTAGAATCTTGTGCAAATATTAAGGAGAGGGAGATTCTTGCATATGGGAGGAATTTGATTTATTAAAAACAAATTGAAAGAGCGAGTTGTACAAGACAAGTAGGTCCTTCGTAGTTAAATATTAAGATCTTCATATAGGGAAAAGTACAAAGTAGATAATGACTTGTAGATGTCAGCCAATTAAAAAAGGGAGAGAACTTTTCATTTCCCATTCCCTCCCTTCACAAAATGACTAGGAAAATTTCATATTTTTCCTCTCAAACAATTCATACAAGGACTCCAACTATATATGACACCATAAACACTCCACACCATTAATTGACTTAGAGAAAAGAAAGGAAAAACTTCAGAAAAAAATTGGCATCATCAGCGTTACAGGCCCCAGGGTTAGATGAAGGTATAAACCACGAAGGTGAAGTATTTGCACTAGTAGTAGTATATGAATCTCAGCCACATCAGGGGTCTAGGCTCAACAGTGCAAACACACCAAATAATAGTTGAATGGCTTCAAATCAGACAGTGGTAGTGAATCTTCCATGAGGGGCAAAGAAGAAAGCTACATAGAAGTTCAACGTGAGCACCAATACTATTTACAACATCTGGATGAGGGCCAAAGAAACAAGTTACTGAAGGGCTTCTCATCAATGTTAGAACTAACAAACACAAGTTTATGTTGGAAGACCCAAGACAACTGTCAATCTTCAAAAGGTAGCCACTGTACCTTTATGTCAAAGACAAGTTTAAGATTATTAATACAAGAGCTTAACTTGCATTTTACCACATTATGGAGGATAGTGAGAGGGGGGGGGGGAGGCCTCATACAAGTCCATTAAAAACCTTATTTGAACATGAAGAAAAGGTTAAGAACGTGCATGTGGATCATAAAGTTCAATTCAGAGAAACACAATGTACACAAACCCCACTTACATATATATGAGAAATGTTGGTCACATAGCTGAGAAATTGTTGCATATGACACATAAAAGGGTCCGAGCATATCTCCATCCAAGGGGAAAAAACACCTTGGAGGAAGATGAAGAACAAAAATTTCATACCAAAAGCCATGTTCATGGCTGGTATTGCAAGACCAAGGTGGAACCATGATGGTTTTTGTGCATTTGATGGGAAGATTGGCATATGGCCTACCACAAAACAAGTTGCAGCGCACAAAAATCTTGTAACAGGCCTAGGGGAACATTAGAAACAAAGCCTATTGATGCAATCAGATTATATGTTATTAGAGACATGTTGGTGAACAAAATTATGCAACAAGATAATGCACCATGTCACATAACAAATGACGGCCTAGTTTTTCAGCAACATACACTATTAGATGGATTTGATTTTAGATTGATACAACTTCCCAACCTATACATGATTATATTGGATATAGGTTATTTGATGTGTCATATTTATATATAGTTTTTAGGTGCATTTAGATTCATTATTAGGTTCATTATTGTATTGTATTATCAGGTTATGCTATTCTACTCTATTTGATATGTTTTCGTGTTTTTGATGAATTTCAGGTATTGAGAACACATTTGGAAAAAATTATATTTATAAGGATCATCATCTATATCTTTTCGTGCGAATTTGAGCCAAAACAAAGCCTTATTTGAATAATGTGGAAAACGAGTCACGTCTATTTTTCTGACCATAGCTTTCATTATGCTTATGATAATTGGACTATTTCAGCGGTTTGGAAGGTAGACTTGAAGAGCTTTCCATTGATAGGTTGCACGCCCCAAGGCGAATTTGGATTTTGAAGATATGGGTTTTGCAAGTTCGTAGTGTTCTGCTGGAATCTGCTACCGTAGCTGATCACTAAATTCACCCATTTAATGATTTATTCGAGTTTTCTTATTTTGAAAACTACTTTCCTACTCTTATTAGGGTCATTAGTCTTATTTATATTAGGTTTCACACACACTCTCTCTAGTTTTTAGTTATAGTTTTTAGTTTTATTGATCTTCTTTATTCTCTCTATAGTTTTTTCTCATTCTTCATTAATTCACCAACTCCATTAGTTTATTTTATTGAGGTATTTTTATTTCTTTCTCTGTCTCATATTTATCTATTTTAATTATTTATTTCTTTTAATTATGTTTTCTTTTATAGATCTAGTTCTTGTTCGTTCCTTATTTCATGATGAAATAATTTTCTTTCTAAGTAGGTGAGCGCATATTTAACTACCTCATTGAAGGGTTTTATCGAAAAAAGTTTCGAAGTCGCCAACAAGCCTTTGGAGGAAGACTCATAAACCTAATTGGATATTTGGGAAACCATAGGGACAACTTTGAGACTTATTCAATGTAGATTTCCCCGTCATAACTTCATTAATGGTCATGAATCAAAAACTGAGTTCGGGGGTGACAGTACGAACATGATCATGAATCGCTCGCCAATTTCTGGCCTCTACTTAATACGATTCATAGCAAGTTTTATGCAAAAGAATAACCAAATAATATGTTCAACACCCTAAAAAAAATTAGTCTAGGTTGTTCCTTAAACACATAAAATACTACTTTTCAATAGCATGTTATTATCAGTCATATTATTGGGTTCCTAGCAAGTTGTCCATATTATCTGATTTAATGTTAGAAATTTATTTAGGTCTTGATTAACAATAATATACATGGTGGATAATATTGCAATCAGATATAAAAAATAATGTTCATGAAAAGAAATAAAAATAATATGAGTAGAGAGTTAGTATAATATTTGTAACTATTTACAAATTACAATGGCAGAAATACGTTAACAATCTCAATCATGAATAGAATGTTAGTAACTTCCATAAAAAATAATAATAAGAAAAAAAAAGATTGGTAATTTAATTGACCCTCAGAAATTATACCTCTATCTTGATCGTTGATTTCTACGGATCTTGGATTAAATATGAACTAGCCTTATGTTGGCGCAAAATCAATTGGTTGGTTTTGCACACAAATTGATGCACACCCAATAGTTTGAAAATGAACGTCTTGGGGGACTTAGCCCCTGGGGGTTACCGGTTTTAATTAGATAAAACCTTGCTAACATATTGTAGGGTGGATCTCGAAAGATACGAAAGATCTCCCTCCAAGCCGTACATACGACTTTCATCAAATACGGCTTTCCACAGAATTCGATATGTATCTATGAGATCGAGTATGAAATTCTGTTTACTCACTTTAAATTGAGTATCCGTTTCCCTCCTTTTCCTGCTAGGATTGGAAATCCTGTATTTTCCATATCCATACGATGGAGTCCTTGGGTTTCCGAAATAGTGTAAAAAGAAGTGCTACTTTGTTGCAATTTAATTAAGGATTAAACTACAACGCCTAATAAATTCAGGTGAAATGCAATAAATAGAGCAAGCAATAATTAATCTATTAATTAAAGCACAACATTCTCATATATGCCACAAACTTCGAGAAAGATTTTATAACACATAGAGGGATAAGTCAGGCTGGACAACTAAAGGGAAGACACGAAGGCTGTTACCTCCATGGTTCCTTGCTTCATCGGAGAATTACAGAACTTGGCGCCAGAACATGTTCTACGTCTAAGGAACTAAACTATAACCCAAAAGGGGGTTGGCTAGGCTAAGGCTAGGCTACACTAAGAAAAGAAGTAATGCGATTTGATGTGTGTTTGTTCGTTGTTTACTTGATAATCATTCCTCTATTTATAGAAAAGTGTGTTGTGTAACTTCCGTGCTTACTTGGAGGGAAAACATTTGAATCATCTTTGATTCAAATCTCAACCGTCTTCGGCGCCTGAATAACTGTAGTCTTGCACGTTCTTCCTTATATGGATCTGCCTCATGATTGCTCTTTAACCGTCTGTCCTTTACCATTATTCTTGACTTTCATCTCCTGATGGTCTTCTTTTATTGACTTTGACTTCTGTTGACTTTGTCCGATGGGCTTTATACTTGCGTTGGGCCTTTACATTAAATCAAAACTAAACCTTTTGAGGTTTAATTCAATGTACCATAATAAATGTAACTGGACATCTAAAAATGGTGGTAACAAATTGCCCCCCTGATTTGTGGAGTGATGTACTCAGCCCCCACAAATTATGAGCAGAGAAGGACTTTCAATGGTTATAGCCAATATCATTTAGTAGTATTCTGAATGTGACTTCTTCCATCGTTCTAAGATGGTCAATGAACATTCTTTTAGGATGGCTAAATTTAGTTGAAAAGAATAATCTTTCATGTATTCCTTCGCCTTGCTTTCTAGCCATTGTGAAATCCATTAAGAAATTTTCTTCAAGATGTGTACTTGTATGATTATTTGGTAATAACCAACAAGGACTTACATCATAGGTCATGAGATCGTACCAAATCTGACACGCACATTTGTATTGCACCACATCTCTTGATGGTGACCCATCCACCAGTCTATAGACTTTTATTTTCTTTGTAGTTCCCTTGACAAAGAGCTTTTTTAGATATCTCCAAGGCACGTTAGGTTTCCATATCTCTTCTGTAATGACTTTGCCCCATGACTTGCAAACCAGAAGAGATGTAACCTGATCATTCCTTTCAAGTTTAGGAAATATCAATTATTTTACGAGATCTATATTGGACCCTATATGGAAGGCCTTAGATTCTCTATTAATTTCCGGATCCTATTGTATGACAGGATTATTTCCAAAATATTTTTGGATAGAAGAAATCCATTTAGTGGATTCGTTCTTACTAAATTCATCTTTATCTCTAGGTATGACATTCAATGCCTTGTGATGATTTGGGCATTTTGATGGATATGGCATATGCTCTGGAGCAGATTGACAAAACATGGGAAGATATGTGTAATCCGTTTTGATTTTAGTTTTGAATCTTTTAGAAACCACACATATATACACATATAAAGACTTGGGTGTTTTAACCGTCCAATAAATTTCCTCAACTGCCTAATTTCATGGGGACAATTTTTAAAGGAATATAAGTATTAAATGGACACGTTTTCGTTTTTACTTCACTTTGGTGAACCAAAAACTGATGCTAAAGCAATTTCATTATTGAAAATATATTTAATAAGATTACCATTTGAGGTAATTTCATTACATTTATATTATGATTTATCTTTATGAAGATAAGATCATTAATTACATTTTAATTGAAAGGACTTGCATCTAGAGATAACATTTGGAAATGCTCCCTACATACTGTCTCTACCATAGCCTTATATTCATCGGCTTCCAACTCGCGCCCTGCACTACTCCTGATAACTGCAAAGTAGTAGTCCTCTTCAGGGGAGTTGTTGAACCTTGCATTGAAGATGGTCATGTGGTATCTGTTGTCCCAAGTGTACCTCATGTCGATCAATGCGACATACATCCACGAAAAGAAGTTTTCTTGGACCAACATCTCCCACAATTTGCACATGCACTTAAAGTGCACCATCCTCTCCTGACTCTCGTCTTGGCCTTCTCCTGTCCTCACCACTTTGAGGGAGGACTGAGTGCAAGAAAGAGTTAGACTCTTGGCGTAGACCCAATTCATCCTTTGAGGCCTTGGGAAATTTAAGATAATGGAAACCTCATTGCCCCACTTCTTACAAACTGTTAGTAGTTTGTCTTGTGATTTCCCGTTCAATTTGAGCCATATGTGGGTAGACAAGAGATCGATATTTGTACCGACCTTTGTAGCGCTTGATTCTACCAGCCCAGGATCTCTTAGCCCCATTACAGGTTCGTCGCCAAAGATGCATGCCATTTGCTATGCCCATCTGGCCCCCTCATTTGTGATGAAGGATTCTTTGTCTTCCTCTATGATGTTGAGGGCGAAGCCATGATTGAAACAATCATCATCAAACTCGGCTGCCAAGTTTGCATATGATTCGTTGTTCATTTTGATCTTTTGAAATGAAAATGTGATGATGGGATGCTATGACCAAGTCCCTTTAAATAACCAGTTCATTTGTTCAACGGTTACTTTCATAATAACTTCTAGGATCAGTGAGTAATTGAGTACTTTGACCTCTTTTTTCGAGAAGTTTATGGACTTTTTGCTGATTATTATTTATTATAAGGTTATCAATTTGTTGATAAGTCTTAAAATTAATATACCATTTTTTAGGCATTTGGGCCTAAACTTACTTCCTTGGGTTCATTATTCATTTTATGAACAACAATTTAGCCCATAGTTTTTTAATGGTCTGGAAGTAAGATGGATGACAAAAATTTCTTCATTAATTGATATCATAAGACATCTTTAAGAAGATGTTTACTGACTTTATTCAAGTAGTTACATAATTCCTAGGAAGGATTTAAGATATGCACTATCACCGGAAACATTTTAAACATCGCCTAATCTATCAAGCATTGTGATGAATAAAACTAATGATGATTTAAGGTTCTTCCTCTTCATCAACATCAGGGACATCATCATCCAGAAGATTTTCTGGGAGCATAGGGATGTCTTCTTCCCTTACCCCTAGGCGTTCTTGCCATACAAGACAAGTACATTTGTACTGTATGAGTTTTTTGTAACTCAGGTTTTCGTCTATTTGGATCATTCTGGATTTTCTATTGAAAACACCCAGGCAACCTTCATAGATTAAAGACCTATTGTACTTCAATTCGAGTTCAGGAGGAAAGTGCTATTTTGCAATGCATTTCCCCCATGCCTTGCAAATGCTTAATAGCTTCAGCAATTCATCATTCTCCATTTTTGGCCAAAGATTCAGCGCTAGGAAATCTATGTCATTTCCTATACTAGCAGCACTGGACCTTTGTTCCTCCAAGTCTCCAGGTTGGACCTTTGGATCCCTTCTAAAGAGCTTGATGATTTTGGAGTGCCATTTTTTCATTTCTTCTTCCTTGAATTCTTCCCAGTCTTCTTTTGAAATGTCTCTAATATATTTGTGCACCCCACACTCTCCAGGATAGAGTGATTGAGGAGCGATTTGTTGATTCGCCATACTTAAGACTTTTCTTAGGGTTTTAATTGCAAAACAAAATTTTTAGGAATGAAGAATTTCAAAGTTAAAATAACGTATTTATAATACTATTATGATAACTGTCATCTCTAATTATTAGGGGTAGATGAAGCAATTGATATTTTTTTTTAGATAATATATCACGTTATTTTTATAACTGATCTTAATCACTTCAAGTTATGGCCCTAGTGGGTAGGAATGGGTTTGCCTATTAACTCCCTAATGTGTCATATCACTGCTAGGAGTTGGCCATTAGTGGCGTATGCAGTTAGGTGGTAATTATTACTTTTTAGAAGTAACTCTTTTCCGTTCCATTAATACATGTTAAGATTTTAGTATCCCAAGAGACACTTTATTTCTTTTCCATTTAATCTTAACCGTATGTTTTGTATTATTTGATTTGACAGTTATTTTTGAATAACATAATATAATTTGCACAATTTAGATTGAACAAAATAAATAAATAATGCAAACAAAATACAAGATAAAAGAAATTTAGACTAAATTGAGGAAATTTAAATTTCATTAATGAAAATAAAATTTACAACCTAGGGCTGAAATTTTCATTTTAGAATAAAAATTACAACCTATTTAGAATTTTTGAATTCTAAATCCTAGGCCTAAATTAGTCCCTTGGAGAGCGTGGCTTGAAGGCGTCAGAGTCCATTGAGGTCTCATCATCATCTCTAGCAACACCCTCACCGGAGCCATCTCCAGAAAAGTAAGAGCGATCTTCACTGCTGGAGGTTTCCTCAGGGAAATGATTAACCCTCCTCCTTTGGCCAGGGGGCTCATCATCATCTTCGTCCTCATCATCATCATCACCAGCAGATTCGTCTGATGGTGAAGGAGTATCCTCCTCTCCTTCTTCTTCTTCCTCTTCCTCTTCTTCTTCCTCTCTCTCCTCTAGTATTTCTAGAGGAGGGAAGAAGGGCTGGTCAACCTCTTGAGGGTTGACCTCATGAGTTCCTATGATATAGGACTCAGCAGATGGTTGAGGGGCGTCCATTTTTGGAGATGAATGTTTTTTGGGGAAGGAGGTTAAGGAGATAGGTTTTTTGGAGACTGTTGTTTCAAGAGATGAGTAATGTGATAATTTCATTACACTTACCCTTTTTTATAAAGAGATTTACCGTCTCTTGAAAAACGGAAAGTTACTCTCCTTTGAAATGGGCTTTTGAGTAACTGACCCCTGAAATGGGCTTTCAAGTCACGCGCCCTTTGGAAATGGGCTTTTAGATGACTTTAGGATCTTATGTTTTAATTTGTTAAAACTAGGCTTTATCATGACCCAATTAAACATGACCCAAAATAAAACATATCACGCATTCTGCATGTGTTTTCTTCTTTTATTGTTTTATTTTGGTTGTCTTCTCCATTAATACCCTTTTCAAGGATTTTAGGAAAATTGAAGATCTTTCAGACCAATTTAGTTTACTTTTTAAGAATTCACAACCATCACCAAATTTCAATTCACCATGTCTAATGAAAGAGTTCGTGAGGATGAAATTCGTGAAGCACTTGCTAAAAAACGTGATATCATGCAATCTGAGGCAGCTCGTCAATTATGCAACTCCATTAGAGTGAACCTTGAGACTTATAAGTCTCAAGTGTTCTGGTATGTGAACAAAAGCTCTGACTCTAATACTCCTTTAGAGGAGAGGATTGCCACTATTGGTCCTTGTTTTCCTTTGAAGATTCAAAAACCAAAGCGCCAAATTGTCTTAGAGCAACAGTGCTACCCATTCTTGGACCATATTATCTTAGAAGATAATAAGCCCAGAACGCTTCCATTTGCCCCAAAATCCCTTCAACATTTGCATTGGCCTTTGACCAGCAAACCATTTAAAGGTTGGATTTCAGGAGTGGATGCAAGAGCATGGTTTCTGCGAATGAAACCTTTTCATGACAAATGGTCCAAGAACAAAATATTGCCCTTCTTGAGATTAGCTTCTTATGAAACCATCCCCTTTGATGGAGCTATGTCTACTGCCTTGTTGGCATGTTGGGACCCTGCCATTAACTGCTTCTTGTTCCGATGAAGACCAATGACTGTGACATAAGCTGATATTGCCTTCATTAATGGGACTTCTCCAACAGGTAAATATTTAATTGAACTTCCTATCTTTCACCATGTTAAAGAACACAATCAACTATATACAATCAATGCTTATCAATCTTTCGCCAGGTTGCTAGTCCTTTTGCTAGTGCTAGCAAGTGTGGCTTTCAGAAATTTATTGATTTCTTCATCAATAATGATACTAGTGAGGAAGTTACTTCTCAAGAGGAAGTACTTTTTCTTACTTTTGCTTTCTCCAAATTAATGATGTCTAGAGCTGGAGGAGTGGTAACATTATGACTATCTTTAGCTGTTAACATATCCTTTACTTCCGAAGAAGTAGCTTTGGCTCCTGTTCTATTGGGACAACTTTATAGATGTCTTTTTAGGAGTAGAGAATCCTTCAAAGGTTTTGGAATTCATACCTTTGAGTCTCCCATATTCTCTACTGACAAGGGATTTGGACCCCTGTGGCTTTTGACTTGTTGGGGCTATCTGTATCTACCTTGTCTGATGGTTATCAATCCCTCTTCTGCTTTTAAAGCGTCTAAGGGTTCAGAGGAGGAAGATCTTTCTTTTGATCCCCTTTTGTTCCTTTCCAGTCTTGATGATTGTAGCTGTTATGGTGAAGTCAGCTTCAATCTTGTATCTCCAGACGAGGTTTGGCATCCAAGTTTGATTCTTTCATACTTCTTGGTTTCTAAGTCCAATCCTGGTATCTGGAATATCTTCCTGGGTAAGATGGTTGTTTCTGTTGAAAATGAAACTTGGCGCCATCAAGCAGTGCCTGCTTGGCTACAATCCCTGAACATCCACTCTAGTTCCTTAGGGAGTGGAAACTTTTGGAGCAGTGTTCTTAGGTCTAGGGATTTAATAGCTGCTGAGCCTGAATACTTTGGCTTTGAGGCTTACAATCCACAGCTAGTGACTAGACAATTTGGATTGGTCCAACCGCTAGCTATTCCTTACTTCTTGACCCGCAATGATCCTTGGACTTCAAGGGGTCGTTTTGAAGAAGGTAGAGCCCTCCAGAGTAGAACTCTCAGCGTTACTTCCATGTCCATCTCTCCTTGGAAATGGATCACTAAAGCTATTCGAGGCTTCCATCTGTGGTGGGATAATGTATTCCTAAATAACTCAAAATGTTCTGATGCTTTGGCAAACTTTGAGAATCAACTTTTCTTAGGCTGTAAGTAATTTCTATCCTCAGTTATTTTATAACTTTTTGTGGGAATGAATATTACTAAATCTTCTTTGTGCTTTCCTTTTGACTTTTTAGCCAAAGCTGGCAAGAAGAAGCTAAGAGTGCCTGATGGCATGACAACAGATTCTAGATATGACAAGCTCTATTGGAATACCATAGACAAAAGGGTTCCACCTCATACCTCTTCAGAGGATGAAGATGATGCTGCTTATGATCAAGGGGCTTCCTATGGAGATGTCCAGACTGTGGAGGACATCCAAACCATGGGACTAGTGGAGCAGATTGACCCTTTCAAAAGAGCTGCATGGAAAAGAGATTACAATTGTCTCTCTGCTTCCAAGGACACTCAACCCAAGGGGTCAGTGGAGCAACCTGAGCCTCTTAAGAAGGCTACAAAGAAGAGAGATTATGGCTGTATTTCTGCCTCCAAACCTTAAAGGCATTCCAGCAGAAAACGTCATAAGTTGGAGGTTTCTTCAGAGATACCACAGTATATCATCTCTTCTGATGAAGATGATGACAAGACCATATCTCAAATTTTCAAAAGGAAACTCCCAAGAGTCAAAGCAAGTATGAATTTCACCTTTACTCTTTTTATGAGAAGTTTCACTTTTTTGGAATACTGATTAATTTATTCAGGGTTCCTCTGGTGCTGATGACACTAAGCCTAAGACTATAAGTGATCCTTCTTCTAAGAAGTTATCACCTCTTGGCTCTGCCATCCATGCTTCAGGAGAGCTTCGTCCGGCTCCATAGGTGATACTTGGCTGAAGACTAGCATTCGCTGTTGTTGTCTTCAGGAATACGAGCTATGTCCGACTCATGATGGTATAGAGCTTCGTCCTGCTCTAGGGGTGATAAACTAAAAACTAGCGCCCACTGTAGTTGTCTTCAGGAATACGAACCATATTAACGCTAGATTCCCGTTGTCTTGGCCCGTAGATATTATGAGCTATGATTGGCTCATGATGGTAAAAAGTCCAGCTCCTGCTGTTGTTGTCTTCAGGAATACGAACCATATTGACGCTGGAATCCCATTGTCTCGGCCCGTAGATATTATGAGCTATGTCCAGCTCATGACGGTATGAAGATCAGCTCCCGCTGTTGTTGTCTTCAGGAATACGAACCATATTAACACTAGATTCTCGTTGTCTCGGCTAGTAGATGGTATGAGCTATGTCCGGCTGATGATGGTGTGAAGACGAGTGCCCCTGTTGTTGTCTTCAGAAGTATGTTGATACCTGTAAAATGAGAAGACCACAAATATGCTGTTAAACCATTATGGGACATGCATATGCCCCGTGATGTGGGTGCTAGTGTATGGATAGGAAATGACTTGACCTATAAAGAGTGACCTCTTAGACTCTAGAGATAAAAGTGCTAGCGCATGTGTGCGTGTATGTATGTGTATATGGGTGTGTGTGACTCCATGACTAATGATAGGATCCTATGACCAAGGATGAAGGATACAAGCAATGTTTGACACGGTGTTGGTATGATAGGAAATGTAGACGCTAATGTACAGATTTGACATGATGCTAATGCCGCGATACGATGCTTTATTGTTCCTCTAGAAGTTCAAATTTTCTTTTAGAAAATAGCTTTTGAAAGAGGAGAAATGGAAAGCCCCCAAGTATGATCCATGTAGGTTATGTCTGATTCTTCGAGTTTTAATTTGCTACGGGCCTAAGTGAGCCCATAAGTAGTTATGATCTTGTACTCTTTTGTCATATGGGTCTGGAGCCCACGATCTTCTATATGGACTCGTCATGAAGTCCTCTTCAAAATAGGGCTGAAGCCCATGACCTTCTGTGTGGACGTGCTTCGCAGCTCCCAACAAAAATGAAGTTGATAAAAATGTGACCTAATTGTTTGACTCCGAAGATATCTCGTCACGCTATGTGGAAGTTTCGACCAAAGATTCCATATAGCGTTCCTAGGATGAAAATAGAAGAGAATAAGGTCGAATAAAGGAACACTCAAAGGATGAGGCGCGGTTACATCGTTGAGCGTTGAAAGGTTATGCTAAGCTTGGCTTAGAAGGTTACAATGTCATTGAGAAAACGGTAAGGGATAAGAATAAGAAGAAGGTTGAGCCATAATGAATTGACTCACACAATAAGGTAGGCTAATGATGCAGGTTTCAAATCCCAGTCTAGTTCTAGCGGTAGGGATGATCATTGAAAATTCATGATTTGGGCGATTGCCTTTCCCTCAGGGGACTAATTAAGCCTTTAAACACATTTTTTTTTGGATTAAAATGGCCAGGTCTCAAAGAAGATTACCCAAGTTTCTTTGGTGGAATCAGGCCGGTCGTAGGTCTTAGAATTTTAACTGGTGGCGGGGCAGTTTGCTTGGAGCCACTTGCAATAAATTTGGGATTGATTTGGAAGAGATTACTATTTAAGTAGGAACAATACAAGAGGGGGGTAAATTGTATTATTGGGAACAATGTGGAATTTTCGCGGAATTTAAAGAACAAACGAGAAAACTCAAATAATTAAAGAGACTAGAGATTTAACGAGGAAAACCTTCGTCCTAGACCTTATAGGAAGTAAAAACCTCGCCCTTAAGCAATTTTAAACAGAACTCTTTAACTAATAATAGGTCAACAACTCAGTACAACCTATTTCTCTAGAGTTCCTTCTCTCGTTCCACTAGGAACACTGTAACACCCCAATAATTCTCTCTTTTCTAAAATACCTTTCTAATATAAAACATAGAGAATTATCAAAGTATTTTCTCCCATGTGAAAACGTATCGGCTTATTCAGAATTTTGCAGCGGAAAACAATAATAATAAACTTTATAAATAAAACTTAGTCAACAAATAAGTCAACTCCAAACTAATCAACAAAATCAAAGTCAACTTTAGAACCAAATCAAACCAACTATGAAAAGTATAACTTAAGAGTACAAAATATAAACTACACAAGCTCACCAAAATCCCGATCCCAATGATGCATCATCTTCAAACCTGTAGATAGACAATGCACTATTGATCCCTAGAGACTGCTCACCGAAATGGGTCATCACAGGATCAATAAGGCAAAGCCATGATCAACATACACAACAAAAGCACGTAATCAGCAAAGCTGAGTACTACATACTAAACAAGTAAACAATCCTAACATGATACTAAGAAATAGTAGGCAGGAATAAATAATAGTATAATAACTTACAGACAACTTTTACTGAACTAAACTTTTACAACATTCTTATTACTTTAAATGGAATAGTCAATGGACCGAGTTGTCTAATTAAAACCATCCTTCCTTTTGGAAGACGAAATACGGGCGCGACTCCGTATTCCCATGACCTACGATATCGAGGAACCTTTGAAACGAAAATAGGACACAGTGATCAATCCGGCCCCAGAAATAGCCATGGGCTACCACCATGTACTCCAACTCCTAATTGTCCAACACTTCAGACGTGCACCAGTCTAAAGCTATTGCTATCCAGTTTCACTTTACATGATTTACCAGTTATTACTTTGTTATGACTCACAAGCACAACAAACATACAATCAAGCAATAATTACAAACTTTCATTTTTATCTTAGGATTAGATAAGTGATCACACAACTTAACAATCCAAGATTACTTTTCAACTTTAATTCAATCCTTCTTATTTGTTGAACCTTGCCAACAACCAAATTACCTTTCATAGGTAGAAAATATCAACTTACTAGATAAGGCCCTCGGTCCTTATAAAGCAGTGAAATACTCAAAGGGAACAATGATCAATCATGATCCAATACTAATAAATATATTAATTACACCAAGTGAATTAATAAACTAAAGTTCCCAACCAACATGCTTGCATCAATTTTCCATACAAACATGATATAAATCTCATAATATAATCTCATAATCAACATGTTTACACCACAACATAAAACATGCAAAATCCAACATAATCAATATCATATATGAACTCAACATAGTTCCTATACATGATACTACATAATTTTCCTTCCTTAAATCATGATACTATCTCAATCGACACATAGGTATGTACGTACCTTGTGTAGACAAACTGGGATGCCACTTTAACCAACTTAAAAGTCGCCTAGAGAGAATTCTCCGCCTAACACAACCAATAGAATTTATAATCAATACTCCAAATAAATTCCAGCAACTTTAAAATACTTTAAATCTCCTTGAAAAATATTTAAAGTTTATTTTTATCATTAAAACTTCAATTACCTATCCTTCCTAGTATAGTACCACTATACTAGTCATGAAAATCCATAAAACTCCATTAATAACAACCTTTCTAAAATTCCAGCAACTTATAAATTACTAAAACTCCCTTTAACATACTTAAACATGCTTAGATTCATAATTTAAATCAATTTCATGGTTTATAACAAGCTACTATGATTTTCCAATTTCTTAAACCCTAAAAATCCATGCTTTGATATTTTAAAATCCTATTTTAAATATAATAATCAAATCTGAATTTTTATTCTTTCAGCACATAATTTATATAACCTAGATTCAATAATAAATCATCAACTTATAACTTTTAAACATAAACTAATTAAAACCAAACCTAAAAATATAATATTCGAAGAAAACTTGAGGAGGAAGAAAAGAAACAAACCAAAGCAAAGGAAAGAGGGGGAGAAGAACGCCGGCCAAGAAGGGCGGCAGCAGCGGCGGCTGGCGGCTGGTGGTCGCCGGCAGTGGTGGTGCTCGGACGACGGCTGGCCGAAACAAGGAGGAACCGAAGACGTACAAAAACCGTGCAAGAAAACGGAAGAAGAGAGAGAGCCGAAATATGTGAGAGAAAGGAGGAGAGAGAAAATAGAGTTGTGGGGAAAAATGCTACTTTAGGCACAAGAATCAATCAGAAATGTTTTCCGAGATAAAAGTTATGGGAAAAAATACTTTTCACGTTCAATGTAGGGCACTACGTGTACGATAATTCCGATTTCATTTTTTCCAGATTATGACGTTACAGAGCTATAGAGCATGGAAAAAAAACCACTTTAGGCTCAAGAATCGTTCAGAATTGTTTTTCGGGCTATGAGTTATGCCAAAAACACTTTTCAGTTTCTATGCAAGGCACAACTGGTACGAAAAATCCGACTGTATTTTTTTTCCCATTCGGACTTAAGGAATCTGTTGAGAATGGAAAAATCCTTCTTTAGGCGCAAGAAACAATCAGAAATGTTTTCCGAGATAAAAGTTATGGGCAAAAATACTTTTCACGTTCAATGTAGGGCACTACGTGTACGAAAAATCCGATTTTATTTTTTCCAGATTCTGACGTGATAGAGCTATAGAGCATGGAAATAACAAACCACTTTAGGCACAAGAATCGTTTAGAAATGTTTTTCGGGCTAAGAATTATGCCAAAAACACTTTTCAGTTTCTATGCAGGGCACAAGTGGTACGAAAAATCCGACATCATTTTTTTTCCCATTAGGACTTTAGGAATCTGTTGAGAATGGAAAAATGCTACTTTAGGCGCAAGAATCAATCAAAAATGTTTTCCGAGATTAAAGTTATGGGCAAAAATACTTTTCACGTTCAATGTAGGGCACTACGTGTACGCAAAATCCGATTTCATTTTTTCCAGATTCTGACGTGACAGAGCTATAGAGCATGGAAAAAAACCACTTTAGGCACAAGAATCGTTTAGAAATGTTTTTCGGGCTAAGAGTTATGCCAAAAACACTTTTCATTTTCTATGCAGGGCACAAGTTGTACGAAAAATCCGACTTCATTTTGTTTCCCATTCGGACTTAAGGAATCTGTTGAGAATGGAAAAATGCTACTTTAGGCGTAAGAATCAATCAGAAATGTTTTCCGAGATAAAAGTTTTGGGAAAAAATACTTTTCACGATCAATGTAGGGCACTACGTGTACGATAAATCCGATTTCATTTTTTCCAGATTTTGACGTTACTGAGCTATAGAGCATGGAAAAAAAACCACTTTAGGCTCAAGAATCGTTCAGAATTGTTTTTCGGGCTATGAGTTATGCCAAAAACACTTTTCAGTTTCTATGCAAGGCACAACTGGTACGAAAAATCCGACTTTATTTTTTTTCCCATTCGGACTTAAGGAATCTGTTGAGAATGGAAAAATACTTCTTTAGGCGCAAGAAACAATCAGAAATGTTTTCCGAGATAAAAGTTATGGGCAAAAATACTTTTCACGTTCAATGTAGGGCACTACGTGTACGAAAAATCCGATTTTATTTTTTCCAGATTCTGACGTGATAGAGCTATAGAGCATGGAAATAACAAACCACTTTAGGCACAAGAATCGTTTAGAAATGTTTTTCGGGCTAAGAGTTATGCCAAAAAACACTTTTCAGTTTCTATGCAGGGCACAAGTGGTACGAAAAATCCGACTTAATTTTTTTTCCCATTTCGGACTTTAGGAATCTGTTGAGAATGGAAAAATGCTACTTTAGGCGCAAGAATCAATTAGAAATGTTTTCCGAGATTAAAGTTATGGGCAAAAATACTTTTCACGTTCAATGTAGGGCACTACGTGTACGAAAAATCCGATTTCATTTTTTCCAGATTCTGACGTGATAGAGCTATAGAGCATGGAAAAAAAACCACTTTAGGCACAAGAATCGTTTAGAAATATTTTTCGGGCTAAGAGTTATGCCAAAAAGACTTTTCAGTTTCTATGCAGGGCACAAGTGGTACGAAAAATCCGACTTCATTTTTTTCCCATTCGGACTTAAGGAATCTATTGAGAATGGAAAAATGCAACTTTAGGCGCAAGAATCAATCGGAAATGTTTTCCGAGATAAAAGTTAAGGGCAAAAATACTTTTCACGTTCAATGTAGGGCACTATGTGTACGAAAAATCCGATTTCATTTTTTCCAGATTCTGACGTTACAGAGCTATAGAGCATGGAAAAAAAACCACTTTAGGCGCAAGAATCGTTCAAAAATGTTTTTCGGGCTATGAGTTATGCCAAAAAACGCTTTTCAGTTTCTATGCAGGGCACAACTGGTACGAAAAATCCGACTTCATTGTTTATCCCATTCGGACTGAAGGACTCTGTTGAGAATGGAAAAATGCTACTATAGGCGTAAGAATCAATCAGAAATGTTTTTTGAGATAAAAGTTGTGGGCAAAAATACTTTTCACGTTCAATGTAGGGCACTACGTGTACGCAAAATCCGATTTCATTTTTTCCAGATTCTGACGTGACAGAGCTATAGAGCATGGAAAAAAACCACTTTAGGCACAAGAATCGTTTAGAAATGTTTTTCGGGCTAAGAGTTATGCCAAAAACACTTTTCATTCTCTATGCAGGGCACAAGTTGTACGAAAAATCCGACTTCATTTTTTTTCCCATTCGGACTTAAGGAATCTGTTGAGAATGGAAGAATGCTACTTTAGGCGCAAGAATCAATCAGAAATGTTTTCCGAGATAAAAGTTATGGGCAAAAATACTTTTCACGTTCAATGTAGGGCACTACGTGTACGATAAATCCGATTTCATTTTTTCAGATTCTGATGTGACAGAGCTATAGAGCATGGAAAGAAAACCACTTTAGTCACAAGAATCATTTAGAAATGTTTGTCGGGCTCAGAGTTATGCCAAAAACACTTTTCAGTTTCTACGCAGGGCATAACTGGTACGAAAAATCCGACTTCATTTTTTTCCCATTAGGACTTGAGGAATATGTTGAGCATGGAAAAATGCTACTATAGGGCAAGAATTAATCATAAATGTTTTCCGAGATAAAAGTTATGGGCAAAATACATTTCACGTTCAATGTAGGGTACTACCTGTACGAAAAATCCAACTTCATTTTTTCCAGATTCTGACGTGACACAACTATAGAGCATGGAAAAAAACCACTTTACACACAAGAATCATTTAGAAATGTTATCGGGCTAAGAGTTATGCCAAAAACACTTTTCAGTTTCTATGCAGGGCACAACTGGTACAAAAAATCCGACTTCATTGTTTTTCCCATTCGGACTGAAGGACTCTGTTGAGAATGGAAAAATGCTACTTTAGGCGCAAGAATCAATCAGAAATATTTTCCGAAATTAAAGTTATGGGCAAAAATACTTTTCACGTTCAATGTAGGGCACTACGTGTACGAAAAATCCGATTTCATTTTTTCCAGATTCTGACGTGACAGAGCTATAGAGCATGGAAAAATAACCACTTTAGTCACAAGAATCATTTAGAAATGTTTTTCGGCCTCAGAGTTATGCCAAAAACACTTTTCAGTTTCTACGCAGGGCATAACTGGTACGAAAAATCCGACTTCATTATTTTCCCATTCGGACTTGAGGAATGTGTTGAGCATGGAAAAATGCTACTTTAGGGCAAGAATTAATCATAAATGTTTTCCGAGATAAAAGTTATGGGCAAAATTCATTTCACGTTCAATGTAGGGCACTACCTGTACGAAAAATCCAACTTCATTTTTTCCAGATTCTGACGTGACACAGCTATAGAGCATGGAAAAAAACCACTTTACGCACAAGAATCATTTAGAAATGTTATCGGGCTAAGAGTTATGCCAAAAACACTTTTCAGTTTCTATGCAGGGCACAACTGGTACGAAAAATCCGACTTCATTGTTTTTCCCATTCGGACTGAAGGACTTTGTTGAGAATGGAAAAATGCTACTTTAGGCGTAAGAATCAATCAGAAATGTTTTCTGAGATAAAAGTTGTGGGCAAAAATACTATTCACGTTCAATGTAGGGCACTACGTGTACGAAAAATCCGATTTCATTTTTTCCAGATTCTGGCGTGACAGAGCTATAGAGCATGGAAAAAAAACCACTTTAGTCACAAGAATCATTTAGAAATGTTTTTCGGGCTCAGAGTTATGCCAAAAACACTTTTCAGTTTTTACGCAGGGCATAACGGGTGCGAAAAATCCGACTTCATTATTTTCCCATTCGGACTTGAGGAATGTGTTGAGCATGGAAAAATGCTACTTCAGGGCAAGAATTAATCATAAATGTTTTCCGAGATAAAAGTTATGGGCAAAATACTTTTCACGTTCAATGTAGGGCACTACCTGTATGAAAAATCCGATTTCATTTTTTCCAGATTCTGACGTGACACAGCTAGAGCATGGAAAAAAACCACTTTACGCGCAAGAATCGTTCAGAAATGTTTTTCGGGCTATGAGTTATGCCAAAAACACTTTTCAGTTTCTATACAAGGCACAACTGGTACGAAAAATCCGACTTCATTTTTTTTCCCATTCGGACTTAAGGAATCTGTTGGGAATGGAAAAATGCTACTTTAGGCGCAAGAATCAATCAGAAATATTTTCCGAGATAAAAGTTATGGGCAAAAATACTTTTCCCGTTCAATGTAGGGCACTACGTGTACGAAAAATCCGATTTCATTTTTTCCAGATTCTGACGTTACAGAGCTATAGAGCATGGAAAAAAAAAACCACTTTAGGCACAAGAATCGTTCAGAAATGTTTTCCGGGTTATGAGTTATGCCAAAAACACTTTTCAGTTTCTATGTAGGGCAGAACTGGTACGAAAAATCCGACTTCATTTTTTTTCCCATTCGGACTTAAGGAATCTGTTGATAATGGAAAAATGTTACTTTAGGCGCAAGAATCAATCAGAAATGTTTTCCGAGATAAAAGTTATGGGCAAAAATACTTTTCACGTTCAATGTAGGGCACTACGTGTACGACAAATCCGATTTCATTTTTTCCAAATTCTGACGTTTTAGAGCTATAGAGCATGGAAATAACAAACCACTTTAGGCACAAGAATCGTTTAGAAATGTTTTTCGGGCTAAGTGTTATGCCAAAAACACTTTTCAGTTTCTATGCAGGGCACAACTGGTACGAAAAATACGACTTCATTGTTTATCCCATTCGGACTGAAGGACTCTGTTGAGAATGGAAAAATGCTACTTTAGGCGTAAGAATCAATCAGAAATGTTTTCCGAGATAAAAGTTATGGGAAAAAAATACTTTTCACGTTCAATGTAGGGCACTACGTGTATGAAAAATCCGATTTCATTTTTTCAGATTCTGACGTGACAGAGCTATAGAGCATGGAAAAAAAACCACTTTAGTCACAAGAATCATTTAGAAATGTTTTATAGTTTCCCCTTTGTGGGCTTAGGAAAAGACAATTGGGCTTCAAATAGAGTTTAATGATGAATAGGAATGATGATTGAACTCCTAACATCACTAGAATTAGTATTTGGGTTCCTCAAGCCCATTTAAACTCCTTTTTCAAATCCACTAAGTGTTTCAAACAATTTCACGTACTTTCAAAGCATGTCTTTAATAAATATTGACTTGAATAAATTATTAAAACAATTCTTTTGACTTTTAAATAGTCAACCTTTGAAATATGAAATCATTAAAATGCTAATATCTATTAAAATTTAAATAACTATATATTAAAATATATTTATAAAATTCATAAAATTACGGGGGATTACAGTCTACCCCTCTTAAAAGAAGTTTCGTCCCGAAACTTGACACGAAAACTCACACATTTTCAAAAGTTTTTCAACTAGACTCCCATTGGAGAAATACTTGTGCCACTCATGTGCACTCTTTTGCCAACTTAAAATCACTTGTGCTTCTCATGAACACCTTTTCTTTTGCGGAGAATCTATTTATTTTGCACCAACATGTGCAAATCGTCAAAATAAGCATAAAAATGCATAAAAATACCATATAAATAGGTAAAAATCGCGAAATTCTATCGCATTCTACCCCCCTTAAAGAAAACGAGTTACGCCCTCGTAACTCACCTCAAGGAATAAATCTGGGTATTTCTTCTTCATTTCAGCTTCAGCTTCCCACGTCGCCTCTTCGGACTTATAGTTTGACCAAAGCACTTTCACGATATTGACATCCTTATTGCGTGTATTACGCACCTTCTTATCAAGAATTTTCACAGGTCTTTCCTCATATGTGAGGCTACTATCAATCTGGATCCTCTCAGGCTCCAAGACATGACGCTCATCAGGAATATAACGCTTGAGTTGGGAAATATAAAACACATCGTGCATCTTTTCGAACTCCATTGGCAAAGCCAACCTATAAGCTACCTTTCCAATTCTTTGTAGAATCTCATATGGACCTACATATTTGGCACTTAATTTGCCCTTTTTCCCAAATCTCATCACACCCTTAGTTGGTGATACTTTTAGAAACACTTTATCACCTACTTCAAACTCATCTTCTCTTCGCTTCAAGTCGGCATAACTCTTTTGCCTATCTTGAGCGAAATTAATTCTAGCCTCGAATCAACTTCACATTCTTGACAGTCTCCTCAATGAATTCTGTCCCCAATACTATGTTCTCACTAAAATCATTCCAACAACTGGGACTTCTACACTTCCTTCCATATAACGCCTCAAAAGGTGCCATCTTAATACTCGCATGATAGCTATTGTTGTATGAAAACTCAATCAAATCTAATTGGTCTTCCCAACTACCCTGAAAATCAATAGCACAGGCTCTCAACATATCTTCCATAGTTTGATTAGTCCTCTCAGTGTGGCCATCGGTCGCAGGGTGAAAGGCAGTACTCATTTTCAATATTGTCCCAAGATTTAGCTGGACCTTTTACCAAAATTTCGAAAGAAATCTCGAATCACGATCTGAAATAATATCGGTTGGAACTCCATGCAATTTCACTGCATGCTTAACATACGTCTTCGCAAGTTGCTTCTTCTTCCATGTCTCCTTGATTGGAATGAAAACGGCCGACTTCGTCAGACGGTCCACGATAACTCAAATAGTATCATTGCCATTCCTTGTCTTAGGCAAAGCAGTCACAAAATCAATTGAAATGGAATCCCACTTCCATCTAGGAACCTCTAAGGATTGAACCTTCCCCATGGGTCTCTTATGATCTATCTTGACTTTCTGACAGGTTAGACACTTAGACACGAACTCGGCAACCTCACGCTTCATGTTTGGCCACCAATAGATCTGCTTAAGGTCCTTATACAGCTTGTCACCCCCAGGGTGCACAGAATACGGAGTATTATGGCCCTCATCCATAAGACGTCTCTTTAGCTCATCACGTTTTTGTGGTACACACCACCTCCCCTTGAACCTCAGACTACCATCATCATGAATCTTGAAATCAACTTCCTTTCCTTGGCCCATCTTTTCCTTAATCTTCTCTAGGTGCTCATCCCCAACTTGACCCTCTTTAATCTCGTCGAAAATTGACAACCCCAATGATAAAGCACTCAGTCTTGCCTCGATCTCCCCAAGATTTAAGATTTCTAGGCTAAGTCTTTGCATATCTCGACACAACTCCTCAGGAACTATCAAGGCGTTCATGCTATGAATCGATTTTCTACTCAACGCATCAGCAACTACATTTGCTTTCCCCTCATGATATTGGATGTCTAAGTCATAATCCCTTATCAACTCTAACCATCTTCTCTGCCTCATATTAAGGTCTTTCTGGGTGAAAATATACTTCAAACTTTTATGGTCGGTAAAGATCTTACAGGTTACCCCATACAGGCAGTGTCTCCAAATCTTCAAGGCGAATACAATAGCAGCTAACTCTAGATCATGGGTAGGGTAATTAGCCTCACAAGGTTTCAACTAACGCGACGCATACGCGATCACCTTCCCATTCTGCTGTAACACACATCCCAAACCATTCTTTGAAGCATCACTATACACCTCAAATCCCTCATTCCCATCGGGCAGGGTTAAAACAGGTGCGGAAGTCAAACGTTCTTTTAAAATCTGAAAAGCTTCCTCACACTTCTCACTCCACTCGAATTTTGACTCCTTTTTCATCAAATTGGTCATCGACCTCGCTATCTTCGAGAAATCTCTCACAAATCTCCTATAATAGCCAGCTAGACCTAGGAAACTTCGTATATCAGACACATTTTTTGGAGTTGGCCACTCACTCACAGCTTGAATCTTAGCAGGATCTACAGAGACTCCTTCCTTAGACACATAGTGACCGAAAAATGCTACTTTCTCCAAACGAAACTCACACTTAGAGAACTTGGCATACAATTGATTCCTCCTAAGCGTCTCCAATATAATCCCCAAGTGCTCATCATGCTCTTTTTCATTCTTCTAATAGATCAGAATATCATCAATGAATACAACCGCGAACTTATCTAAGAACTCATGGAAAATCTTATTCATCAAGTCCATAAATATGGCAGGTGCATTGGTTAACCCAAAAGGCATTACAGTGAACTCATTATGACCATAACGATTTCTAAACGCAGTCTTAGGTATATCCTTATCAGCTACCCTCAACTGGTGATACCTCGAACGCAAATCAATCTTCGAGAACACGCTCGCTCCATTCAATTGATCGAATAGGTCATCTATCTTAGGCAAAGGATATTTGTTCTTGATGGTTACATTATTCAATTCCCTATAATCGATACACAACCTCATACTCCCATCTTTCTTCTTAATAAACAGCACAGGAGCTCCCCAAGGTGATGCACTAGGCCTAATATAACCTTTATCGAACAGCTCTTGCAACTGCGTCTTCAATTCACTCATCTCTGGAGGTGCCATTCTATAGGGTGCTTTAGTTATAGGTGCAGTTCCAGGAACTAAGTCTATGGTGAACTCAACGGCTCTAGCAGGTGGCATACCCGAAATCTCACTCGGAAACACATCCATAAACTCATTCACGATGGGAACATCTTCAATATTTACCCCAACTTCTTTACTCACATCTTGCACACTACAGAAAAATAACTCACACCCCTTCTTCAACAACTTCTTCACTTGCATTGCAGAAATAACCCCAAAGTTCTTGGACTTCCCAAAACGTCTATATGAGGTCAACTTTCCCAACGGATTCTTTAAAACAACTTTTTGAACTTCACAGTCTATTTTGGCCTTGTATAAACTTAGCCAATCCATCCCCAGAATTACATCTAGGTCTCCCAGATTAAACTCTATCAAATCAGAAGGAAAAACACAGTCTCCTATCTTCAGAGGTAAATTTTTAAACAACTTGGTACACCTTATGGTCTCACCAGTAGGTATACTAACAGGCAAATCAATCACCCCAAAATCTACTAACCTCAGACTTTTAATAACAGACGACGAAATAAAAGAATAAGTCACCCCCGAATCAAACAATGCTTTAACTAGCACGGAGTTAATAGAAAAAGTACCAGAAACTACATCGGCAGATCGTTCAGCTTCATTGCGACTCATCATGAACAGTTTACCCGGAGCCTTGTTCTGGTTGCTGCTCTCACTAGCAGGCTTATTGTAGCTCCCTTGATTGTTTTGTGCCCCTACAGGCTTCGAACCCTGATTTCCTGACTGGTTAAATCCAGACCTCACTTGGTTACTACCCCCATTGCCATTTTGGTCTTTATTTTGCTTAGCAAAGCACTCATACTCCCTATGTCCCTTCATCTGGCGGTAGTTACAGGTCACTAGTTCTCCCTTGCGCCTTAACCTGGATGGTTATTACCGCACTTCTTCTGATGGTACACTCTCTCAGATTGACCCTTATTGTTGTAGCCCTGATTATTCCTCCCTTGGAAATTTGCATTCCCATTTCTACTCTTCTTGAAGTTCCCTTGATTTCCCCCAGCATTGAAATCCTTTCTTTTCTCACCCACTACAACATTTTTCTTATCACGCCTCGACTGAAGACCATAAATGTGGGCGGCTCTCCCATATACAATATCTAGGGATGAAAAAGTTTCACCACCTCACCCCAGCTGGATTTCATCAGTCAAACCTTGCTCAAACCTTTGAGCCTTTAACTCCTCAGTGGCTACTACCTCAGGTGCAAACCTCGACAGTGCTATGAATTTGCTATAGTACTCAGAAATGGTCATAGTCCCCATCCTCAGGTTAATAAACTCCTGGACTTTCTGTTTCCTCATAAAGGCAGGGTAAAACTTCCCTCTCAAGGCAGTAATAAAAGAATCCCAATTGAATCCCTCAACAGCACTCAGTCTAGTTTCACTTTCTCTCCACCATAAATCAGCCTCATCCTTTAGGTACAACACAGCCTGACCTACTCTCATACTCTCAGGACAGTTCACGGCCCCAAAGATTTTCTCAAACTCTCTAATCCAGTTCTCCAAAAAGGTAGGATCAGCTTGCCCCTTAAAATATGGTGGTTTAACTTTGGCTAGCCTCTCAAACATGTCCCCAGCAGAATCGGGACGCTCAGCTCTATCTTGAGTCAGTTTCTCCGCCAAAAGGCGAATAGCAGCAGCTAAATCGTTATTGTTGTTTGCCATTCTAGTGCATGACCTGAAATTAACGTACTCTACTTTAGGTTCGATACATAATTACATGCCATTCTCTACGAAGGCAGCACATTTGATTTGACCATAAAGATCGTATCAATAAACAATTTCTCATGAAGTTACAACAACATTATAAAATAATCATCATCAATCATCCATGAAGAATATTCACATCAAGAACACACAGTTTAGGAATCATGAATAAAATTCAATCATAGCAAATAAATAAAAATATACCCATTCTCGTGCCCAAAATAAATTCTTGCTCACTTGGATAACTTAATATTTAACTTTTATTCCTCAAAAGATGTTAATAACAATTTTCTCAACCATAACACTGTACTTTTCCTAAAATAAAATAAAGATACTATGAAATAAATTTACATCACTACTGAACGAATTATCCAACATTATTCTTTAAAGCATAAATACATAGATGAATAATCTAAGATGAAACATCATCAGTCTTATCCTCTGATTCCCTGTAGTTTTCTTGAGTGAAAACCTCATCTTCAAATTCATCAATGTCCTCAGTATTATAATAAACATATCTTCTAAATCTCGTGGATCTCCGTTTAGGTTGAGGCTCGTCCTCCTCTGACTCAGAATCAGTCTCACATCTCATAACAGCACGGTAGATATCACTTCTGGTCTGTCCTCTAGCACGGTCAAACTCATGAAGAACCTCATCATCACTATCAGGCATGCCTGCTCTTAGTCCATTACGCATAATGAACTCTAGTTCGGTATAGTTATCATCACCAGACTCATAATTTCCATCACTCTCATCATCACTCAGCATGATAGGGTTGTAATAGCTCCCTACTCTAGTATCTTCTCTTTCAGCCATGGTTAGGAATCTATAACAATAAATTTAACTTCTATAAGCAATTGGTACTCTCACTTAACGTATAATCCCTACAATAAACAATAAGCAAGAATAACCAACAACATAAAGCATAGGAATAACATAAACAGTTAGCAGGGAAGAAAAATATAATCATGCTGAACTAACTATTTGATGCAGACATATAATATTTCTATCCTATATGCCCTTCCTATACTACCCATCTCTCAAAATAATAAAATAATCTAAAATATTGAAAATAATTTAAATAAATAATTTTTTTTTTCGAATCTGAATTTCGAACATAATACGAAAAAAAAATTAAAAATTCGGATCTCATAAAAATTCCGAACCTAAAAAAAAAAAATTCGGACCTCATAAAAAAAATTCGGACCACTAAAAAATAAAAAAACAAATTCGCATGCGAAATTCTATCGCAATCGTGAAAAAGAATTTTCGAAGGTAATTTGAATACCATGAATAAGTAGGAGCTCAATTCTAAGAAATTCATTTTAAGTAACTAGCTAGTTAGGCGTCTAAAGACTTAAAGTTGGCACGAAAGGCCAATAAAAATCTAAAGCTCCTAGTGTTATTCTAGTATGAACACTAGACCAACTACAAGAGGGGGGTGAATTGTAGTTGAGAAGAAATTTTCGATTTGTAATGCAGAATTGAAACAAACTCGAAATTAGAAAGAGACAAGCACACGAGATTTTTACAAGGAAAACTTCCTAGGCCCAATAGGAAGAAAAACCTAGACCACGAGGGATTTTGACTCAAACTCTCTTTAATATACTAGGCCAAAAGACTCTCTTTTGTACAACCTAATACTGGACCTTCTCTGTTCCTCTAGGAACTTGTTCCCCAGTCACTCAGTTCCCCCTGAACTGATGACACTCACTCTTGACTTCACTCGAAGTCTTCTCTCTTCTCTCTTTCTTTCTCTCTCTTGAATACAAGGATATTCTCTTAATTTTCTCTCACTCACACACTATGAATATTACAATAATGAGTATGTTGAATAAAGAGGAAATTACAAGAAAAACTTTCTAAGTAATAATTAACGTTTTTCGCTTGAAAGTTCTTAAGTTTTTCATCAAATAACTTCTTCTTATATAGCTGCTGTATATTCCTTCATCTACTGGACATATATTGCGCCACGTTCTCCATGATGTGAGCATGTAATGTTGTGGAGATCATGGCTTATTTTTCGCTTCATTTTCTCCATGTTTATAGCAACGGAAATTAAACCGCTCCACTTAGCCGTTAGTGGACTATCTTCCAGCAAGTTATGCGCAGGGGGAGGAGTTAGTTGGAGAACCTCAAGGAGTTAGCTCCACAATTCATGCGCCACAATTTCCAACTTGTTTTGCACGCACAACAACAAGAATAAAAAAACATCTAATAACTTAAAGAATCTTTTATGCAAAGATTCTAAGTTACTAGAATATTAAACATACCATATTATAAAAATTCAAAGCGTATAAATTAAATATCTTGACTTAGATTAAATAATTAATCTTTCTCCACAAGATATAAATGTTAACTTAAACAATACATTATTTTTGGTATTTTATAATTTATTTTATATATAATGTTCGCTAAAATAAAAAACTATATAATAAAATTAACCTAAGTATTTGGCATCATCAAAACATGGAATACAACAATATTCCCCCTTTTTGATGATGGCAAATATAAGGCATATAAAAACAATATAAGAAAAATAAAATAACTAAAGCAAAAGAATCAATAGCTAATGTCTTTAAAACAAAACTAACAAAAAACTAAGAAAATAAATCTAACACTAAACTAACAAAAAACTAATACTAAATTAACATAAATCAGTTTTGAAAAAGAAAAATCCAAAAATCATCACCTAGAACCGAAGGGAACTAGAATTGAAATTTTTATGTGCCACTCTACTTCTTCCCCCTTTTGTCATCATCAAAAATAACTATGTACCCAGCAGTACTCTAAGAGTTCATCATGTACAACAATGTCAATGCGTAGTAGCTCAAACACGCATCTAATAATACTAGCCATCCATACATTATCATGAGCATATTAAGATGAGATGAAAGCACATAGTCATGAAAAATGCACAAACTGAGTTCAAGATGAAAATAAGGAAAAGAGAAGAGAGCACAAAGAAAGAAATGTAAGAAAAGAAAAGATATAAACCAAAACATTTTATCACCAAAAAGGATGGGTGATAAAAGAGAGTAACAACTAGTCACCATTGTTTTAATACAAACCAACCAAAAAAAAAATTATTATTTCATCAGATTAATGAGGGAAGGGGATTAGGGATTGGAGGGCTTGGAAGGCTTGGGGCGGACAAGGAAAGCACCGACCACATAATCAATCTTCTCCCGAACAATCGATTCTCCTTTCGCACACTTGCGAGGATCCGCTCCCGCCGAAGATCAACATGGGCAACCCTTGCTTCAAGACCCCGGACTCGGTGTGAAGGAGAGACAGAGACTCCCGAATTGTATGCGGTAGTCCATGAAGACCAAGTGGTGGAGAGAAAAGGAAAATCAACGGTCCTCGATCCCGAAGGAGCTTGATCCTCCTCAAGATCAATATGAACTGCTCCAGGATCCTTTCTTGGGAGCCTTGGTCTCAAGCAATTCTCCGACTCTTACGCACGTACCGAGGTCCTTCAAAGACTAACCTCCTCCTCTAACTTCCGCTTTAACCCGGTTTCAATCTTCCCCTTAGTTTTTGCTACCTCAAAGTCTAACATCCCACCCTGTACCTTAAGAGACAGCCTGGATAAGGTCTCTTTAGTCAAATAATTATCAGGCTCCAGATCAAAAGAGGTACTAGAAGGAAGTTTTATCTGATTCTTCTTGAGGATAACAATTATCAGGTTATCATACCCCACCTTGGTGTTGTGGGAGATACAGTAGGAAAGATGAGAAATCATTAAAGCAGGGAAGTTTATTTTTATATTCTTAGCAAGGCAGAACATCAAGGAAAGATCCATGAGGCTCGCTTGAGTCCTCTTGGAAGTCCTTGGCAGAAGAAAACGTCAAACTAAGTGAAACAAAAATTTATGAAAAGGAGAGAGATCTTTCTGATCTAGGGACTGGTCAGACTCCTTCCCCCCAAAATAATTCAAGATAGTAGCGTTTGAAGCCCCATTCACGTTTAGCTTAGCCCTACCCTTCACATATTCCTTGTACCCCTCTGTAGGTACATCAAACCATTCTCCTAAGTTCTTTTCATTGAACTTAACCAATTTCCCAGCAACAACACTTATGCATAAACCCTCGGTATTCTCAAACTTAGCAACAAACTCACTCATCTCACTCTCATAAAGACCCTCATCAAAACTCAAAACTTTGACCCATTTTTGAAACTTAACAAGATCAAGAAACTGATTCCACTTAATCTTCTTGCACCAGGTGAAATCGACACAAAACCCAATGATATACTTAGAGGATTTTGATTTCTGACCCCTTTTCATAGGTACCAAGATTTCTTTTTCTTGCTCTGTTTCAGCATCATCTAGTTCTTCTTCTTTCTTTGGAGAAAGCACTTCATTTTCCGTCGAATTTGCTTGAGAACCCAGAGAATCTTCATTTGAGTTGGAAGATTCATTATCGCTGTCGTTATAATCCACCAGGGGTGAAGATTTTTCAGCCGGAAAATTTTTGGTGTCTTCGGAGGTTTTTCTTTTGGGAGCCATTTAGGGTTTTAGGTGAGGAAGATGAAGATGGCAGATTTGTGTAGAGAGAGAGAGAGAAAGGCGGTTTTGCAGAGGTAATGGTTTTGGGGTAAATGGGATTAATTGCCGTGTAAATTTTGGTTTGATTTGATGGGTTTTTATTGTGGGGCTTAATTTATGGGAATTGTGAAGAGGAATTAAATGTGGCTTTTCCCTTCCTTCTTTAAATCCGGTGAATGATTTTAGTTTTAAGTTTGTACATGAACGCTGGTGAAACGTTGCCATTAAAAAATTTGTGGGGGATGAATGAAGGAGGATAATAAATGGAAGAAGAGAAAATAAAAAATAAAATAATATTTACGTGAAAAGAAAGAAAAGAGTAGAAAGTGTGAACTCATGCAGGTAACATGTTTAATCTATATGTACATCAACCTTTCTATTTTTACTCAAGTATATGCATGGACAATAAGGGGAGTATTATGAAGACTAATGTGAGTCCTTTACAATGACTGTGTAATGAGTGATTAACTTCACAAAATATTACTGGCCACTTAGTGTAATCTTGTAACTAAGGGTTTTATTTGAAGTAGCACACTGAATGAATTCTAATCATCCCTAGCTCTAAGCGAATTTTCTTGAATTTTTCTCTAGGAAGTGGTTTAGTCAAAATGTCAGCTATTTGTTTTTCAGTTGGACAAAATTCAAGTTTGACAAGACCTTTTTCTACATTATCCTTAAGGAAATGATGTCTAATGGGAATATGCTTGGCCCTTGAATGATGAACTGGATCCTTAGAGATACAAATAGCACTAGTATTATCACAGTTGATAGGAACACACTTAAACTTAATGCCAAAATCTCTTACTTGTTGCTTGATCCAAAGGACATTGGAACAGCATGCAGCAGCAGCCACATACTTTGCCTCTGCTGTGGATAAGGCAACATTATTTTGCTTCTTTGAGCTCCATGACACCAAGCTTGATCCTAGGTACTGGACAATGCCTGATGTGCTCTTGCGGTTAACCAAGTCACCAGCATAATCCGCATCCGAATAGCTTACTAGGTCAAACACATCACTTCGAGGATAGAACAAACATAAGTCATCGCTTCCTTTCAAATACCTCAGAATTCTCTTAACTGCTGTTAAGTGAGATTCTTTGGGATTTGATTGGAACCGAGCACATAAACCAACACTAAAAGAAATATCAGGTCTACTTGCAGTTAAGTATAGTAATGAACCAATCATACCTCGATATTGCTTCTCGTTTACACACTTACCATTTGAATCTTCATCTAACCTTGTTCCCGTTCCTATGGGAGTGTGGTTGGTTTTGAATGTTCCAGTCCATATTTCTTGAGCAGTTCCTTGACATGTTTTTGTTGATGGATCATTGTTCCTCTTTCAGTTTGCTTTGTAATACCCCTCATGATTGCTTTAAAGGGATTTAGCAGCTACTCATTCCAACAAGATGCATCTTTCTTTTAGGGAGCTTAATTCCTTAGTTACTCCACAGTTAAGCGTGCTTGGCTGGGAGTAGTCTTGGGATGGGTGACCTCCTGGGAAGTTTCTCAGGGTGCGCATGAGTGAGGACAAAATGCACCGGAAGAACTTGTGTTGGTTATTGAGGACAGTTGTTGGCCCTGGATGCGCATTGGTGACAATATACTCGACTCTGTATGGGTCGGGGTGTTACAGCTTAATTTGCAATCCCAAAAAGAAGTTCAACTCTCCCATCATACTCATTTCGAATTCACTATTCATAAGATCAGCAAACTCCTTACAAAGAAGATCATTAGTAGCACCAAAAATTATATCATCAACATAAATCTGGACTACTAATATGTCTGTTCCTTTTGATCAAAGGAACAAGGTTCTATCAACCTTACCTCTTATGAAATCATGTGAAAGCAGGAATTTTGATAACCTTTCATACCAAGATCTAGGAGCTTGTTTCAGCCCATAAAGAGCTTTGTCAAGCTTATAGACTTGATTTGGAAGTTCCGGATTTTCAAATCCAGGAGGTTGTTCCACATAGACGTCTTCAATTAAACAACCATTTAGAAATGCACATTTGACGTCCATCTGGTACAACTTAAATCCCATAAAGGCAGCAAAGGCAATCAAAATTCTAATTGCTTATATTCTAGCAACAGGAGCAAAGGTTTCGTCAAAATCAATACCTTCTTGTTGATTATAACCTTTGGCAACAAGTCTAGCCTTGTTCCTTACCACAGTTCCATGTTCATCAAGCTTGTTTCTGAAGACCCATTTAAGTCCTATAACCTTCTGGTTCTTTGGTTTGGTCTCCAGGTGCCATACCTTGTTCCTCTGGAACTCATTTACCTCCTCTTGCATAGCGTTGATCCAATCAGCCTCCTTGAGCACTTCCATATGGTCCTTAGGTTCTGTCATAGATAAGAAAGCGTGAAAAACACAAAAATTCTTCAATTGGGATCTCGTTTGAGTTCCCTTTTCAATGTCACTTATTATCAATTCCAAAGGATGAGAATTTAGGTGTTTCAAGGCTTTGGATCAAATCTTCTAGTTGCTTCTTGAGTTTCTTGTGATGGTTGATTCATATGATCTTCTCCTGGATCAGGAGTTCCTTGATCCTCCTGAGTTCCTCCTGTTCCTTGTTCCTCAAGGGGATCAGGCACAGGGTTATTAGGATCAGGAACTTGCTTCTTCTCTTTTCCTGCAGGGGTTAGTTCCTCATCATTTTGATTAAACTCATCAGGACGAGTTAATCCAATTTCAAAGTTATCATTGTGACTCTGTTCCTGCAGGGAGTTAGTCTCATCAAAAATAACATGGACACTTTCCTCGACACACATTGTTCGCTTATTATAGACACGAAACGCCTTACTACTTAAGGCATATCCTAGAAAAATAGCCTCATCACTTCTAGCATCAAATTTTCCTAAGTTGTCCTTTTCATTGTTATGTACAAAACATTTACATCCAAAAACACGAAAATAAGAAATATTGGGTTTTCTTCCTCTAAGGAGCTCATAAGGAGTCTTCATGGTGATTGGCCTTAGCATGACACGATTGATGATGTAGCATGCCGTGTTCACTGCTTCAGCCCAAAAGTTCTTCGGAAGACCGCTTGCAATTATCATCGTCCTTGCCATATCCTCAAGAGTCCGATTCTTCCTTTCGACTACACCATTCTGTTGTGGTGTTCTCGGAGCTGAGAAGTTATGATCTAAACCTTCATTGCTACAAAAGTCATCAAACTTGGAGTTTTCAAACTCCGTACCATGGTCAGATCTTAAATGCTTCAGTTTAAAACCACTAGTTCTTTGAATCTTTTTAGCAAAGGTTAGAAATTCGTCAATCGTTTCATCCTTATTATGAAGAAAAATAACCCATGTGTATCTCGAAAAATCATCTACTATGACTAATACATATTTCTTACCGGATCGGCTTTGGATGCGTACAGGGCCACATAAGTCCATGTGAAGAAGTTCTAATGGACTTTGTGTGCTTACCATTTTCTTGGATCTGAATGAGGATCTCACTTGCTTGCCTTTAACACAAGAATCACAAACATCGTAGTTTAGTGACTTAATAGTTGGTAGACCAACCACCAAGTCCTTTCCACTTAGTTTATGCAGTAAGGACAGGCTTGCATGACCACATCGTTTGTGCCACAGAAAAGGATCAGCTTCGATCACGCTTAAGCATGTGAGATTATTCCTAGGAACAAGGTTCAGGTCAACCATATAGGTGTTCCCTTTCCTCGTTCCCTCAAGGATCTTGGTTCCTGTACTTTCATTGCTGACTACACAAGACACATTAGTAAACTTCACTATATTTCCCTTATCACAAAACTGAGATGTACTAAGTAAGCTATGTTTTAAACCCTCGACCAAAAATATATTATCTATGGAATGTGTCTGAGATTTACCAATCTTACCAACTGCTACAATGTTTCCAGTAAGATTGTCTCCAAAGGTCACAGTTCCTCCATTGAAGACTGAAAGTGAGAGAAATTTTGATCTATATATCTCCTGTCATGTGCGTAGAACAACCGCTATCGAGGTACCACAAGTTGTTCCCCCTCACTTCACTGTACCATAGCAAACTATTTAGTTGTAGGAACCCGGCCTAGCTTGGGTTCCATTGTTGAACTTGAGCCTTTCTTAATTTTCCAAACCTGTTTCACTAGGTAGTGTTCCTCTCAATACGTTCTTCTCTGGTGGAACAGTCAGACACGATGTGACCACTGTTCCTACAGTAAGAACATATTTTACTACTTGGCAGATCAACATATTTTTTCTTTTTGTTCTTCTTTTTATGATTGAAACCTAGACCATCTCTTCCTTTGTTTTGATACTTTTGTATCCATGAGACAGGTCCAGTAGCTTGTTCCTTGAGGGCTCCAGGTATCTTCTTTAATACCAGATTTTCTCGAAAAATATTGTCAAAATCGTTTTTCAAATTTTCAGCAATATTTCTGGTATTAGATGAAGAGACTGTTCCTTTAGGAACAAACAGTTTCAATTCTGCCAGCTCCAAGTTCAAAAGATAATTTTCATTTTTGACCTTTTCAAATGCATCTTGATAAGCTCTACTCTTGTCAAAAAGTTCAAAGAATCTTTTTTCAGTGTCACATTTTAGTGAGTTAAGCCAATTTGAATGATTCTTAGTGATTTTCAAGGCATTAGTTCATTGATCTCTTTTTGCACATACATCCTTGTAATCATCTAAGATTTCTAGCAAAGGTTTAATTAATTGGCTTTTATTTAATTCTTTAAGTTCCTCTTCAATGGCATTAAATCTTACATTGGGGTTAGATGATTCCATTTTTTCTTCGACATTTGCCATGAGACATAGATGGGCAGTTTCTTCCTCAGTTTGTTCCTGCTCCTCCACTGAGTCAGACTCTCCCCATGCTGCTACCGTGGCTCTCTTCATATTATTTTTCGAAAATGATCTTTGTTGTTCCTTGCCCTTCTCCTTGTACTTTCCTTTAGCTTTCTCGTTTTCCCATTGAGGACATTCCTTGATGAAATGATCAAGGCCTCCACACTTGTGACAACTTAGCTTCGTTGGTTTCTTGGCAGCCTTTCCTTTGTAGTTCTTATTGAAGAACTTATTGAATCTTCTAACGATCATTGCTGCTTCTTCATCATCGGTTTCTGAGTCTTCTTGTTCCTCAGTCCTGAGGGCCAGAGCCTTAGGCTTTGATGATTCAGTTTCATGAGTTTCGAGATGTAACTCATGGGTCATCAAGAAACCAGCAAGTTGTTCAATGTTGAACGTTGTGAAGTCCTTGGTTTCCAACAGTGCCGTTGTCTTGGCCATCCATTTTTCATCTTGTGGTAGACTCCTTAGTACCTTTCGGACCTGTTCCTCTGGGGAGATTAACTTTCCCAGATATTCAAGTTCGTTTATTATGTTTGAGAAGCGAGTGAGCATATCTTGAATATGCTCCTTTTGTTTCATGTGAAACAATTCATACTTATGCATGAGCATATCGATCTTTGATCGTTTCACTTCGCTTGTTCCTTCATGAGTAATTTGAAGGAGTTCCCACATTTGCTTTGCAGTCTTGCATCCCACGACTCGATTGTGTTCATGGGACCAAGACCACAATGAAGTAGCTTCTTGGCCATGTTGTTCATCTCCATTTTGTCGAAGTCCTCTTTGTCGAATTCGGTAAGGGGTTTAGGAACCAGCTCCCCTTTCTCGTTCTTCTTTGTGACCTCAAAGTCACCGATTTCAATTACCTTCCACACTTGGTAATTTTCAGCTTTAATAAATATCTCCATGCGATTCTTCCAGTATGGATAATGTTTGCCATTGAACATAGGTGGGCGTTGAGTTGAATACCCTTCATCAAGCTTTTCTCCTGTTGTGTTCATTGTTCCAGGTACAATCTCCTCAGTGTTAGCTGATTCTGGAGGTACTAGGCTCTGATACCAATTGTTATTCTAGTATGAACACTAGACCAACTACAAGAGGGGGGGTGAATTGTAGTTGAGAAGAAATTTTCGATTTGTAATGCGGACTTGAAACAAACTCGAAATTAGAATGAGACAAGCACACGAGATTTTTACAAGGAAAACTTCCTAGGCCCAATAGGAAGAAAAACCTTGACCACGAGGGATTTTGACTCAAACTCTCTTTAATATACTAGGCCAAAAGACTCTCTTTTGTACAACCTAATACTGGACCTTCTATGTTCCTCTAGGAACTTGTTCCCCAGTCACTCAGTTTCCCCTGAACTGATGACACTCACTCTTGATTTCACTCGAAGTCTTCTCTCTTCTCTCTTTCTTTCTCTCTCTTGAATACAAGGATATTCTCTTAATTTTCTCTCACCCACACACTATGAATATTACAATAATGAGTATGTTGAATAAAGAGGAAATTACAAGAAAAACTTTCTAAGTAATAATTGACGTTTTTCGCTTGAAAGTTCTTAAGTTTTTCTTCAAATAACTTCTTCTTATATAGCTGCTGTAAGTTTCCTCCATCTACTGGACATATATTGCGCCACGTTCTCCATGATGTGAGCATGTAATGTTGTGGAGATCATTGCTTATTTTTCGCTGCATTTTCTCCATGTTTATAGCAACGGAAATTAAACCGCTCCACTTAGCCGTTAGTGGACTATCTTCCAGCAAGTTATGCGCAGGGGGAGGAGTTAGTTGGAGAACCTCAAGGAGTTAGCTCCACAATTCATGCGCCACAATTTCCAACTGTTTTGCACGCACAACAACAAAGAACAAAAACATCTAATAACTTAAAGAATTTTTTATGCAAAGATTCTAAGTTACTAGAATATTAAACATACCATATTATAAAAATTCAAAGCGTATAAATTAAATATCTTGACTTAGATTAAATAATTAATCTTTCTCCACAAGATATAAATGTTAACTTAAACAATACATTATTTTTGGTATTTTATAATTTATTTTATAATATTCGCTAAAAGAAAAACTATATAATAAAATTAACCTAAGTATTTGGCATCATCAAAACATGGAATACAACACCTAGATACCACTTTGTAACACCCCAATAATTCTCTCTTTTCTAAAATACCTTTTTAATATAAAACATAGAGAATTATCAAAGTATTATCGCCCGTGTGAAAACGTATCGGCTTATTCAGAATTTTGCGGCGGAAAACAATAATAATAAACATTATAAATAAAACTTAGTCAACAAATAAGTCAACTCCAAACTAATCAACAAAACCAAAGTCAACTTTAAAACCAAATCAAACCAACTATGAAAAGTATAACTCAAGAGTACAATATAAACTACACAAGCTCTCCAAAATCCCGATCCTAATGATGCATCATCTTCAAACCTGTAGATAGACAATGCACTATTGATCCCTAGAGACTGCTCACCGAAATGGGTCATCACAGGATCAATAAGGCAAAGCCATGATCAACATACACAACAAAAGCACGTAATCAGCAAAGCTGAGTACTACATACTAAACAAGTAAACAATCCTAACATGATACTAAGAAATAGTAGGCAGGAATAAATAATAGTATAAGAACTTGCAGACAACTTTTACTGAACTAAACTTTTACAACATTCTTATTACTTTAAATGGAATAGTCAATGGACCGAGTTGTCTAACTAAAACCAGTCTTCCTTTTGGAAGACGAAATACGGGCGCGACTCCGTATTCCCATGACCTACGATATCGAGGAACCTTTGAAACAAAAATAGGACACGGTGATCAATCCGGCCCCAGAAAAAGCCATGGGCTACCACCATGTACTCCAACTCCTAATTGTCCAACACTTCAGACGTGCACCAGTCTAAAGCTATTGCTATCCAGTTTCACTTTACATGATTTACCAGTTATTACTTTGTTATGACTCACAAGCACAACAAACATACAATCAAGCAACAATTACAAACTTTCATTTTTATCTTAGGATTAGATAAGTGTTCACACAACTTAACAATCCAAGATTACTTTTCAACTTTAATTCAATCCTTCTTATTTGTTGAACCTTGCCAACAACCAAATTACCTTTCATAGGTAGAAAATATCAACTTACCAGATAAGGTCCTCGGTCCTTATAAAGCAGTGAAATACTCAAAGGGAACAATGATCAATCATGATCCAATACTAATAAATATATTAATTCCCCCATGTGAATTAATAAATTAAAGTTCCCAAACAACATGCTTGCATCAATTTTCCATACAAACATGATATAAATCTCATAATATAATCTCATAATCAACATGTTTACACCACAGCATAAAACATGCAAAATCCAACATAATCAATATCATATATAAACTCAACATAGTTCCTACACATGATACTACATAATTTTCCTTCCTTAAATCATGATACTATCTCAATCGACGCATAGGTATGTACGTTCCTTGTGTAGACAAATTGGGATGCCACTTTAACCAACTTAAAAGTCGCCTAGAGAGAATTCTCCGCCTAACACAACCAATAGAATTTATAATTAATACTGCAAATAAATTCCAGCAACTTTAAAATACTTTAAATCCCCTTGAAAAATATTTAAAGTTTGTTTTTATCATTAAAACTTCAATTACCTATCCTTCCTAGTATAGTACCACTATACTAGTCATGAAAATCCATAAAACTCCATTAATAACAACATTTCCAAAATTCCAGCAACTTATAAATTACTAAAACTCCCTTTAAACATACTTAAACATGCTTGGATTCATAATTTAAATCAATTTCATAGTTTATAAAATGCTACTATGATTTTCCAATTTCTTAAACCCTAAAAATCCATGCTTTGATATTTTAAAACCCTATTTTAAATATAATAATCAAATTTGAATTTTTATTCTTTCAACACATAATTTATATAACTTAGATTCAATAATAAATCATCAACTTATAACTTTTAAACATAAACTAATTAAAACCAAACCTAAAAATATAATCTTTGAAGAAAACTTGATGAGGAAGAAAAGAAACAAACCAAAGAAAAGGAAAGAGGAGGAGAAGAACGCCGGCCAAGAAGGGCGGCAGCAGCGGCGGCTGGCGGCTGGTGGTCACCGGCAGTGGTGGTGCTCGGACGGCGGCTGGCCGAAACAAGGAGGAACCGAAGACGTGCAAAAACCGAGCAAGAAAAGGGAAGAAGAGAGAGAGCCGAAATATGTGAGAGGAAGGAGGAGAGAGAAAATAGAGTTGTGGGGAAATTTTGGGGTTTATGGGGTATTTATAGTTTCCCCTTTGTGGGCTTAGGAAAAGACAATTGGGCTTCAAATAGAGTTTAATGATGAATAGGAATGATGATTGAACTCCTAACATTACTAGAATTAGTATTTGGGTTCCTCAAGCCCATTTAAACTCCTTTTTCAAATCCACTAACGCCCCGTTTGGTAGTTGGTTATAAATGGTGGTAATGGGAATGAATTTGTGTGTAAATTTGTGAAGAATATCATTGTCCATTCCCATGGTAATGCTAAATTATCCTAAAGTGTCTACTTTTCTTCTAAAATTTTCATTCCCATCCAATACCACCTTGTAGGTGGTAATGAGTGGTAATGAATAATGCTTCCCCTTGGAGACAAAAACACTAAGTTTAGGGGTGAGATTGCTTGCCCATAGAGAAAAAATGCATCCCAATGGAGATTTTAAGGGTGCTTCCCTAATAACATTACACTTAAATTTCATTCCCATTACCGCAATTTATTAACGACTACCAAACGGGCCGTAAGTGTTTCAAACAATTTCAAGTATTTTCAAAGCATGTCTTTAATAAATATTGACTTGAATAAATTATTAAAACAATTCTATTGACTTTCAAATAGTCAACCTTTGAAATATGAAATCATTAAAATGCTAATATCTATTAAAATATAAATAACTATATATTAAAATATATTTATAAAATTACGGGGGATTACAAACACTAATCCCATAACATTCCCTAAAATCACAAGACGAAAAAAGTCCAAGGGTTGCGGTTAAAAGTTGCCTAATGGCTGTGTTTTTTGACCGCAACCCTTGGCGTACCAACCCTTAATAATTGGAAGGGATGCGGTTATTGACCGCAACCCTTAATTATTAATCAAAACCGCAGCTCTTGTGACCCAATTTTTTTTTTTGCATTTTTAGTTCTAAACGATCCCCAAACAGTTATATATATAAAAAAATTATCATTTTTCATTGCAAATTATGTTTTTATACAAATATAGAGAAAGTTACAAACTATGTATCATTTAGTCCTGAATCCTCTAATTCAAATCCCTTTTGGTTGCACTCAGTCTTCAATCTTATAACAATCTGTCAAACATGAAAGAGAGAGATGTTAAGTTCCGCATTTACACACATGCCACTAGAAACCAAGGCAAACTTATATTTCAATCACAAATCACCATTAACTGTGTAACTTTACAGCAACATCAAAACTGAACTATTAAAAATTATGAGACCACTATTCACATAATACTGGATTTGAGTCCTGAAATCAGAAAAAGAATATGAAGAGGACTTAGGTTTATATCTCATAGAGCAAAAGGGAAGAAGAAGAAGCGGCGGCAACCGTCAACACCACCGGTGTAAAACGGTAGTAAGGTCAACACAACAACGACAATAACTGCACCAACGACGGTTGGCGGTGGAGCAGCGACGAAGCCGACCAGCGCGTAGCAGAAATGAACGAAGAGAGAGGGAGAAGCTCGGGATTGAATGGCTTCAAATTCATCTTTTCGACCGAGAAATTTCAGCGAATCGCCATTGATGGGAAGCTCGGGCCTCAAAACGAAGTCACAAGGCCAATCATTGTCGAAAGCTTTGAAAGATTTAGGGCAAGGGTAGAAGAATCGGTGAAAAATTTGAAAGGATTAGGGCTGGGAGTGAGAGGGAGGGGAGAGCGAGGGTTAGAATGTTCAGTGTTAGTGAGGGAATTAAAGATGCGAAAATAACTTAAAAAAAAAACAAAAAGGGCTGCGGTTAGCCCAAAAACCGCAGCCCTTTATTCTAAGGGCTGCGGTTTTTCGGCTAACCTCAGCCCTTTATCATAAAGGGCTATGATTGTTTGGCTAACCGCAACCCTTAATATTAAGGGCTGCGTTTTTCACCCTTTCTGTGCAGCCCTTTGCCTTTATTCCTCTAGTGAATGTTGATTCTCTCTCTCTCTCTCTCTCGACTTCACTCAAAGTCCTCTCTTTAATACATGATTTCACTCAAAATCCCAACCCCAAACTCTAATGCAATCAATGAATAGTCACAACAAAACTAGGAACATTAAGCAGTATGAGAATAGTCAATGGCAATGACACTATAAAACATTTTGCTCTTTAAAACTTATAGTCAGTGATGCTTAGAATTATTTGTAAATGAGTTATTTATAGATTAGTAAGTTTACACGAGTAAACCCTACTTATCTCTAAGTAACTCATTACTGATCTGTTTTCTATAATAAAGTAACTTATTTTAAAAACCTAAAATCAGAATTTTATTTAAAATATCTTTTGATAAAATCAGTTTTAACAAACTCAACTAATATATATCAAAATCCGGTCAAATAAAATAGAGATTATTTATGATAACAAATTACTTGAGATAAATCATGAAATAAATGAAGATAAGATTTTATTTAACACAAAAGATTAAAACGTACTAAGAATAAAATCGTTAATTTTTATCAAAACCAAAAGATAAATCTAAAAAGCTAATTTTATTATAAGAATCTTACTTCACAGTGCCAACTAACTACTCTCATACTAACGTTGATTCCTTATATTAGAAACTGCTATGTTCCTAATCTTAGGAACAACTCTTTATTCCATCTTATTGCTTGTTTCGTACAGATGTTTGTAATATCAACTGATGACTTTTGGAACTCTGCTTCTAGCAGTTTCATCAAGTCTTCTGAAGTCCGATACTCCTTGAATCCTTCATTATCCTTGACAAACTTGTTTCACTATCATAAACACTTGCAGAATATTAGTCCAAATAAGTTTGTCTTTGTTAAATGTCATTTTCAAAACTTAGGGTCAACAATTTCCTCTTTTTTAGGATGGCAACAAAGGCAAACTTTAAAGAAAAATAAAACTTAAGAGTTTATGATTAATGAAGGCATCTTTGGTTTTTACTAAAACAAATAAGAAGAAAAACACATGATTTAGAAAAAATTAGTGAAAGTAATTTGCCTTATATATTTTCCCCCTTTGTCATCTTCAAAAAGACACAATAAGTAAGAATCAGCCCAAGTAGGAACACAAGCACATTGACAAAGTATGTGAACTTTTGGTTAGCAAGATTGGGGAATAAAACTTGCTCAAACTGCAATATTATAATATGAGCCATCTAAGTGCAAGTTAGGAAATATAGAAGCACAAGTTCAGGCAAAATTAGTTTATTGTCATTCATTATTGCAGATGCGTACAAAAGAGAAACAAAAGAGAGCACAAAAAACTTAAAAAGATAAGTCCTAAGGAGATGAACAGAAGGAACCGAAAAAAAAATTTCTAAGGAGCAGGTGGGGGTGATGAATTAGGTACATCCTCACTAACTGTTTCCTCCACAACCACTTCTTCTAATTTTCCCAAAATCTCATCATGATTTGCAGCCACTTGTGGAACGAGTCCCTTGAGCCCATTTTCCATAATCTCCACCTTGGTGTACAATTAGATCAACACATAGTTTAATTTCTTAAAGGAGTCAATCACATCGTTTATTCCCTTAAAGATAGTAGCCAAGTGAGTGTGAAAGGAACTGGCTTGGGTATGGACTCCTTCCATACCTTGGTGAAGAGCAATTTGGTTATGGGCCATGTCATAGGCAAGCTCACACAGGTACTCCATTCTCTCAGCATGTTTGACTGTTTAGGTTTGGTCAGTTGGAGGACAAGGGTTTTTTGTTCTGTAAAAGAAGGAACAGTGAGAGGTGGTAAGTATGAGGAGGAGGGTTTTGAGGGAGAGGATTGAGTTGTAGTTTGAGAGACAGGAGGATTAGGAGGGATGAGCTGTAGTGGTGGTGGGAACATGGTATGGTGGTGGTAGGCACAGGTTCTAGAATTGTGGTGGAGAGAGTTGTTTATGTTGTGGTGGTGATGGGAACAGTGGTGGGAGCAGGGGAAACAAGGGGGTTAGGAGGTGGATTTGGTGCTTGAGGAGGAGAGGGAGGAACATCAATCAGTGGGGAGGAGGGAATATCAACCATTTCAACATAATGTGAGGGAAAAACAGAGACATCAGTTGGAACATCCACATGAGCAGGAGAGAAGATAGAAGGGTCAGACACATCATTCCTTTCAACATGGGCAGGTGAGTAAGGAACATCAAGGATCTGCAACTCATCTGGATTTTCTTCCTCTTCACTCTAATCCAAGGAGAAGAGCTGCTTGGCAAGCCTTGAGATTCGCCTTTGAGGTTCTACATGAACCTTTTCCTTTTTCCCTCTAGGGAGATTTTCTTGGATGGGTTCTCACCTAAAGCAATTTTACGAGTTCTCTTTCTTATAGAAATATTGGAACTCGATTCTTTTTCCTCTTTATTCTAGTGGAAAAAACCTTAAATAACACAAGTTAACTGATCTGGTTCCTTAAAAACCGGATCAGTTATTGTCGGTTTTTTTGGAGCGAAAAATGTCAAATATTAAACTGATCTGGTTCATATGAGGAACCGGTTCAGTTGGGCTTGATAATGTTATATAAGCGCGGCCCATTTCGTTCTCACAAGCCTCTCAAACCCCAACTCTCTCACTCCCACTTCTCTTCCCCTCACATCTCCTCTGATCTCCTCCTCCCTACTCACACGCATCTCAAACCTCCCCAACAAACCTCAATTACCCTCTCTCCTCTTCTGATCTCCTCCTCCCTCCTCCTTCTCATTACCCAGCCACCACAATAGCCCAAATTCGTTAAACACTCCCTTCTCTCTACTAATCTGCCAAACCTTCTCTCAGTTTCCTAATCCCCTCAAACTAGAGGTGATCATTTGCGGGCTTGGGCGGGTTGCGGGCCGGGCCTAACCAAAAAATTGTGTCCAACGGGCCTAATATGTCTAGTCCAAGCCCTTTTATACGGGCTTAACTACTTGTCCATGACCCGCCCTAATAAACGGGCGGGCTTGCCTGCGGGCCTATTAATACTTATATTTTTTTTCCAAATACTCTAGTTAATTTCCTTTTATATTTATAGATTAAAGCATAATTTTGGTTAAAATAGAAAAAAAGTTGATAATCACAACGTAAGATAAAGAGAAAGTTAAAAATATTTGTAACAAAAATGTTAGAGGACGACAAATTATTAAGAAATTAAGTTAGTAAAGGTAAGAATAAAGACAATTATGTGTAGCCAAAGCTATATTAGTGCAAATAAACTATATATTCCAAAAGATAAATCAACACTAAATTAGTTAGATAAAAAATTATATTTCATTGAAAATAGATATTATGATAAACGGGATAAAAAATTATATTTCATTGAAAATAGATATTATGATAAACGGGCCGGGCGGGCTTGCCCGCGGTATATTTGAGGTTGTCCATATCCGCCCATTAATATTAGCGGACCGGGCTTGGCTAGCCCATTTAGAATTTTTTTTCAAAGTTTGTTGTCCAAGCCCGCAACTTTAGCGGGCCGGGTTGGGCGGGCTGAGCGGGCCGTCCCGTCCGTCGTGAACGACTCTACCTCAAACCCACGTAAACCAAGTATGAGCCCAACAATGAATCAAATATGCAGCAACAACTACAAGGCTACAAGTAAACGTAAAGTGTGAATTGAAGGCCCAAGATATGTTTGGGTTTTATTTGCTTTTGTTTTAATTTTATGCTTGTAATAAACCATGAGAGTACTATTAAAGTAGCTCATGATAGGCTTGTGTTTTACTGGTGATTAAGTGTGTTTTATTTAATGTTAGGAGTGTAATACATCAGCATTAGGGTTCATTTTGCTGATTGTAACCCCTTGTAACAGCCCCATAAATGAGGCTTTATGAGAGGCATGATTCTAGGGAGTTTGTAACTCCTAAACCCTCCTTCTTTGGACGGTTTTCTAGGGTTGTTTTTCTGTGTTTTTAAGCTCCTTCTTGCTGCTCCATACTTCTATATAAGGAGAGCAAATGATGAATAGAAATCAGTTTTGAGTTTGATTAAAAAACCTTTGTGTTTATAGTTTTTATTCTCAGTTTGTCTCAAGTATTGGCAAACCCTTATTACTTTGAGTGAGTCTTGAGTGATAAGCCTAGGGGAGATTGAGTGAGTCTTATCTCTGGCCTAGAACCCCAAAACTTTGAGTGTGTTCTTGAGTTTTGGCTTCTATCCTTGTTTCGAGTGATTTCTTGTCAAAGTGAGTGTTCCATTGTCCCTAAGTTTAGAATCATCATCCAATCCTTTGGAAGATGTTTTTAGACTTACATCATCTGGTATCAGAGCTTTGGCATGGAGATCTTGCAGAAAAATCGAGTTTTGGAGAAGAAACATAACTGCCAGAATTCATCCAATTTTTCTGTCGACTTTGAAGGACGATTTCTCAGCCTTCAGGAGTCCAAATTGGTTAATTCTTTTTTTTCATTCTGCATAACATTTTGTCTATAATACTCACAGCATTTTTCAGATTTTTGTAAATTTTTTAGATATTAAACTGGGCACGTTTTTCGCAACTGCGCCAAAACGGAGCAAATTCAGCACACAGAACTTCAAACGACGATTACTCCTGCATCCGGAAATCTTTTCAAGAGTTTCTTTTTTTGATTCTGCTTGAAATTTCCTGAATTTTATTAAACTGTAAGCCTTTGAGAGTCTCAAGGCTATTTACAGTTTTGTTTTGTTGTTCAAGTTTACGGCAATTTGCACCTTGTATTTGTAATAGTCTAGCGAAAATAGTGAAATCATGGCTGATGGTGATCTTGCTAGGTTGTTACAAGTAATAACTCAGAAGTTGAAAACTTTAGAAAAGAAATCAGAAGAGAATGAAGAAGATAAGGCTCAACAAAAGACTAGGCTTGATGCTATGTCTAACATGTTGTTGCAAGCTAACCGAAAAATAAATTTTCTTGAAACTGAGGATGGTGAGATGAATACACCTAGAAAATTTGATGAAGATAGGGGTTTAAAAATTGAAATGCCCGAATTTAATGGGGGCATGATAGTGAGGCTTTTCTAGATTGGATGAGGCAAATTGAAACTGTTTTTGACTATAAGGGGTATGATGATAGGAAAAGGTTTAAACTTGCTGTCCTAAAACTCACTAAACTTGATGCATTGTGGTATGAAAACCTCAAGTCAAATAGAAGGAGAGAAGGAAAAGATAAGAGTGATTCATGGAATCGATTGAAAAAGAAAATGAGGGATAAATGGGTTAGTAAGGAGTATGAACAAGAGCAATACTTAAAATTGACCCACCTTTCACAAAACAATGACATGAGTGTTGAAGAATACATGAAAGAGTTTGAGAAGTTGTGTCTAATTTGTGATTTGCAAGAGAAGGAGACTTTCAAGATAACTAGCTTTGTTAAGGGGTTGTCTAAAGGGATTAGTAGAAAAGTGGAGGTGGCTCACTTTGCCACTTTTAGTGATGTTTGTAAGCTTGCCTTGAAATATGAGGCGCAAGCAAAGGAGAAAAGTGAGAAAGAGAAGCCCAAAACTTCTCCTTCTTCTTCTTCTTTCAAGGGTGCTTTGGTATTTACTCCTTCTTATTCTAAGGGGAGTACTTTTCAAAACCAATCCTCTTCATCATCTTTTAAGGGAAAAGAGAAAGAAAGGGCCGTGATTTCTCCTAGTGAACTTGCTACTAGAAGAAGGTGTTACAAATGTAATGGGAGGGGTCATATTGCTAGTGAGTGTCCTAGTAAATTTGTTTTGACTGCCACTCAATGTGCCATCATGGATGAAGAAGAAAAAATCTATAATTTTGTTGTTCATGAGAAGAGTAGCTTTGAGGATGATGATTGTGAGGATGAAATTCCTCCGGAGGAAGAGTTGAACATGATGGTAGTGAGGAGAGTGTTGTTTACTGAGCCTCAAGGTGATGAGAGGCAAAGAAGCAACTTGTTCCACACTAGATGTAAGGTAGGTGAGAAGACTTGCAATGTGATTATTGATGGTGGTGCACAAGTGGATGTTGTTTCATCCGAAGCCGTGAGTAAATTGAAGCTACCAACTAGAGACCATGAAGAGCCTCATAAGCTTAATTGGTTGAATGATGATACTAGTGTGAGGGTGAAGAAACAAGCCTTGGTGACTTACTCCATTGGAGGGTTCGAAGATGAGCGATGGTGTGACATTCTTCCTATGAATGCATGTCATTTGTTACTTGGAAGGCCATGGCAATTTGACCATGATTCGGAGCATAGAGGCAAAACCATATCTTGTAACTACCAAAGATGGTAGAAGAATAAAATTGCTTCCCCTACCCCCCAAAGTTGCTCAAAAAGAAAAGGAGAAAAGCAACTATCTTGTAATTTGTAATGAAAATGAGAAGATAGTGGAAATGAATGGGGGAGGGACTACTTTGGTTGTCAGGGCCAAAGAGCATCATGGTACTACTTGTAATTACTCATCTCCTTTGAATGAGTTGTTAAAAGAGTACAAAGAATGGATTTCCAATAACATGCCCAAAGTTCTCTCTCCTATAAGAGACATTGAGCATGGCATTGACTTACTTGATTGGCCCAACCATGAAGCCCATATATGTGCCTCAAAAGTGAGTAACAAGCTTGACAATAAAGTGCATGAATTGGGTGATACCTTAGTCTTTTCAAAAATAGACTTAAGAAAAGATTACCATAAAAAAGATCTCAAGAGAGGGCTACGTTGAAAATGGATTCCAAAGCAAAAAAAAAGTGTGTATGAGTGGTTAATAGTGCTTTTGGCCTTCTTTTATAAGAGGTTCCATAAGTATTTCACTATTTTCATGAGTCCATTCACCAAATTGTTGAAGATGGGAGATATCGAATGGGGTGATGCAATAAGATCTTTTGAGAATACCAAGTATTTCCTTTGTGATGCGTCAATAATGAAGAGTGTGCGTCCTCCATTTCATGTGAGAGGTTTCTCTCTTCGCTTGGATGATCCAAGTTTGGGGGTAAACTTTTTCAAAGAAAGGGGGAATGAACCAAGTATGAGCCCAACAATGAATCAAATATGCAGCAACAACTACAAGGCTACAAGTACACATAACGTGTGAATTGAAGGCCCAAGATATGTTTGGGTTTTATTTGCTTTTGTTTTAATTTTATGCTTGTAATAAACCATGAGAGTACTATTAAAGTAGCTCATAATAGGCTTGTGTTTTGCTGATGATTAGGTGTGTGTTTTATTTAATGTTAGGAGTGTAATACATCAGCATTAGGGTTCATTTTGCTGATTGTAACCCCTTATAACAGCCACATAAATGAGGCTTTATGTGAGGCATGATTCTAGGGAGTTTGTAACTCCTAAACCCTCCTTCTTTGGACGGTTTTCTAGGGTTGTTTTTGTGTGTTTTTAAGCTCCTTCTTGCTGCTCCATACTTCTATATAAGGAGAGCAAATGATGAACAAAAATCAGTTTTGAGTTTGATTAAAAAACCTTTGTGTTTATAGTTTTTACTTTGAGTTTGTCTCAAGTATGGGCTAACCCTTATTACTTTGAGTGATTCTTGAGTGATAAGCCTAGGGGAGATTGAGTGAGTATTATCTCTGGCCTAGAACCCCAAAACTTTGAGTGTGTTCTTGAGTTTTGGCTTATATCCTTGTTTCGAGTGATTTCTTGTCAAAGTGAGTGTTCTATTGTCCCTAAGTTTAGAATCATCATCCAATCCTTTGGAAGGTGTTTTTAGACTTACATCACCACGCCACCAACCACCCTCTCGGACCCTCTCTTAGTCTCCCCGTCTCCTCCGCACGCCACCACCCATCCTCCTTAACTCTCAATCTTCGTCGCTCGTCACTTGCAAGTTGTCTCTCCATCAGCGATGACCAGATTCTCGCCCACTCACTCGTCACGCGTTGCTAGTCGCTTGCCATATTTTGTTGAAGTCCTCTCTCAATCTTTGTCGCTAAGATCCTTTCCTCTCTCAATCTTCTTTGCTCGTTGTTATTCCAGATATTATGTTTTTCATTTTTAGATAATGATTTTTTTTTTCGTATTTTATTCTCGTTGTAATTCCATATATGAGTTAATTTTTTTTTTATATTTATTTTCGTTTGTAATCCGCTTTCGTTTTTATTTGTAGATTTTAGTTTGTAATTCCATATCTATGCCTTATACTTTCTGCCTTTTATTCAATGTTCTTTATTCACAATTTTAGATTATAATTTAGATGCGATTATAATCAATTGTTCATATTTATATTAGTTGCGAATTAGAAGCAATATTTAATGGTTGTGATTTAAGTAAATATTTAAAGGCTGGACGCCTGGAGCATTTTTTTTTTGTTTCCCATATTAACTTAACAGATCCGATTTTGCAAGAAAACCGGATCAATTAACTTGATTAATCGATACAACTTTCTTGCAAAACTAGATCAATTAGTGATAAATTGATAAGGTTTTGGACCATATCAGTTGATCACTCTTAGCTGCTCCGTGGCCATCCGATCCGGACCAAAACCGAACCTATAAGCCCGATTTTGACTGGATCCTTTCATGTTTTTTCCACTAGTGTTTTCTTCTTCTTGTTCATCTTCCACTTCTTCTTCTATAGTCTCTTCAACAACCCCTTCCTTCTTGCCCAACCTTCCCTCAACTAGAGACAAGCCTAAGTATTTGATGGCTTATCATTCATTATGTTCCCATGACTTTATCCTTGTGAGACAAAGCCAACCAATAGGACCCCAACATCTTTAAGAATTTTTATCAGGAGTGCACCATACCCAACCACAGTGTTGTTGGAGATGCAATGGTGAAGCTGCTGAATCATACGGGAGGGGAAGTTTATCTAAGTGAAGGTTTCTAAGCAGTGCATATAGACTATATCAAGTAAACAAACTTCTTTTCTTTTGGCTTGACGAGGGAGGAGGGACATTTTCACCAAATTATCCAAAATTTTGTGAAAGGAGCTAAGGAGGTTGTGATCCAAAGTAGTACTACCTTTGGATCCACCGAAACTGCAAACAAGGTCATCTTGGGTAGTGTGAGTAAAAGGGAAGGCATGTTTGTATTTGAAATAAGCATCAACTCCGGTGGTGGGAACATTAAACAATGAGCCTAACTTAGCAGCATCAAACTTTATCTCAGTTTCTTTTACCTTAGAGTAATAGACCCCATCAATGAACTCAAAATTTCACAAAACTCATCTAGGGGATCCGGAATTAGCACATTAGCAAAACTCAAACCAAAATATTTCGCCGAATTTTGTTTCTTTATGGTTTCAACTATGATAATGAATTTTTCTTTCCTACACCAAGCAAGATCGAAGCACATACCAAGAATATATTTTGGCCGAGTAGAAGCAACTTTCTTAAGTTGAGTTCCTCGAACTTTTCTTATTGTTCCTTTCTTAGAAACAGGCTGAACTTGCATGTCTTCTTTCTCAATCAATTCAGGTTCCCCCTCAACTTGTGGCTCAGGTTGTTGCTTGAATTTCGAGATTTTTGGAGAAGTTGTTGGAGGAACATCTTAAATTTTGTTTATTGATTTAGGAACTGAGGAGTCCGTAGGACTAGTTGAAGTTTTAGAAGATGAAGGAATTGATTCAGAGATTGGTTGATTTATTCTTGGGTTGGTGTTTGCACTGGTTCTTGCCATGATTGAAGTGAAGTATTTATATGGGAGGAAGAGAAGCAAGATATGAAAAGAAATAAGGACGGAGGTGTCGTTTGAGAAAGATGGGAACTAAGGGGGATGAAGGAAGAAGAAGAGGCACGCGGTTTAATGTAAAAAGATGGCGATAGAAATAAAAAAGTGGCGGTTAGGTCGAATAGTGAGACTGAAAAAAATGAAGAAATTAAGATAAGGACGGATTTTTGTAGGCTTAATGATAACATCTATCCCAATGAAAAATATTTTTGGATTTTTAATTTTCATAATAGAATGAACAACAAAATTTGCAATAATTTATTTCAATAGGAACCAAATATTGCACATAACCTTAATCACATAATTTCCAAGTGGCACATTAGGCAATATGGGGCATATTAGAAGACATTAGTGAGTAGTTCCTAATCCTTTCATGTCTATGTTGGAAACATAGTGAACTTGTGCTTGGAGCCACTTAACCTTTCTTTTATTGATCCTACTTACACATATCAATATTCAATTTACAGGGGAAGTACATGGCAAATACAATCAACATAATTTTAACAGAACCTAGTTACAATCTTAATTGTTCAAATCTCTCTCTACACAAAGGTTTAGTAAGTATATCAATAATTTGACGATTAGTTTGACAAAATTCCAACTTTATCAATCCTTTTTTAACATTGTCTTTCAAGAAGTGGTGTCTTATGTGAATGTATTTGACTCTCGAATGATGCACTGGATGTTTAGAAATAGTTATAGAACTTATATTTTCACAATTAATAGGAACACAATTAAGTTTACTTCTGTAGTCACGAAGTTGTTGCTTTATCCATAGCATTTGGAAACAACATGCTGCAGCAGCAACATACTCAGCTTCTGTTGTGGATAATGCAACAGTGGTTGTTTCTTGGTACTCCAAGAAACTAAACTCTGACCTAGGAACTGTACCCTACGTGAAGTGCTTTTTCTATTTATTAAGTCTCCAACATAGTCGGCATCTCGCAAACCCTTAAGCTTAAATATGTAACTCCTTGGATAGAGTAGGCTTAGATCATCAATTCCTTTTAGGTATCTCAAGATCCTCTTTTTAGCAAGAAACGACATTCCTTTGGAGCCGATTGAAACCTAGCACACAAACCAACACTAAAAGCAATGTCTGGTCGACTAGCAGTTAGCTACAACAAGGAACCAGTCATACCTCTATATTTCTTTTGATCAACCATTCTTAATTAGTTCTCTAATATATTTTTTGTTGCTGAACAAAAATACCTTTTTCAGTTTGTTTGATTTGTTGTAATACTCCGTATTTTTGGGAGTTATTTTGATAAATAATAAAATATAACGAATATGGTTGAAAGTATTTTTATTAAATGAATAATATTATTCACAAAAAAATATAGTTGGGTAAGCCTACAGTTTTAATTTAACTATATAACCTACTTTTTGTACCTAACTATATTATAATTCAGTTTTGGTTTTGTTTTTCAAATAAATGAAATAGAAATAAGAATTTGTTTTGGAAAATAAATCTTCGTGAACATATGTTTCACATGGGTATAAAAGAAAAAAGGGAAACAAAACCCTATTGAAGTGTAATCAGCCGTTTTTTTTATTCCCCAAAAGCTTTCTCTCTCCTCTTTTCTTTCTTCCTCCTGCGTCACTTTCTTTTCTTCTCCCTCATGCGCTACTTTTTCTCTCCTTCCCATGCGTCTGGAGGTTTCCACTCGTCGGTTCGTGTCTGCCGATGGTGCGAGTCTGCCGGAGGTTCGCGCCTGCTGCCAAAGGTCGTGCGAGGCGTCGAGTGGTGCTGTGTGAGTCGTGGGTCGTGCGAGGCGTCGAGGATGTGTCCGAGTGATGTGGGTCGTGCATCGAGGTGGTGGGTGTGTCGTGCGTGCGAGTGGTGTGCGAGTGTCGTGGTGCGTGGCTTGTGTTGCTGCCGGAATTCCGTCGCCGGGGAGTCACTTCGGTACTGTAAAAAAAAAAAATCTTCTTTCCTACTTTAATTTAATCGTAAATTCTGATTTCATAATTCGTATGTATATTTAATTGAGTTTTGTTATTATAAGTAAAGTATGGTATGAGTTAAAAGAAATCAGATTTATAATTATACTATTAGTTCTTATGATAATTTTATTATACTTATGTATATTTGTTTAAGTTTTGTTATTATAAACAAAGTATAATGTAAGTTAAAAAAAGTCAAATTTACATCTTATTTTTAGTTCCTAAATAAGCTAGTTTCAATGAGAATTATGAAGAGAAAGTGTAAACAACAAGATTGATTTTTATTATTCGAAACACCATATTTTACATAGTTAGATAAGCTGATTTTTATTAATATTATCAAGGACTTAGTACTGAAATACTTTTATTATTCGATTAGGTCCCAATTTCATAAGCAGAACATTTTAAGTTAGACAGCGAAGATTCTCCGTTACAAGGTACGTACGCGTACTAGTTTAGTTAGATACGTTAGTATCATGTTTAAGTTATGAATTCTTTCATTGGAACCTAGAATCATGATAGGGAACAATTGTATGGTTATGCTTGATGAGATTGTTTGGTAACATGAGATCAATTGGAAATTTGCATGTATTTCCTTGTTGTATGGCTTGTGAATTGGAATGAATTGTTATTGGAATGCGTAATTTTATCGTATCACAAGCATGAAATGAGAATTGGATTGTAATGTTATGATTAATGGTTGTACAAAGGATTTATAAGAGGTTGCCTAAACTAAAGGATTTCATATGATGATATAAAAATCATATGCTTAATGTTGTATGAATGAGTATCACTAAAAAGGATAATTGGCAATAAACTTGTAGTCGGACTCCCTACAAGTAATGAACAATGGGGGGAGTGTGGGACATGTTCTACACTCCTACGCAGGCCTACTGTGACGATAGTAGAGTCCTTACAAATTTTGATAACTCAAGTAGGCGGAAGGTTCCGTACGATCTTGGGGGGTATGCATACTAAGGTGATGTGTGTGGAATGGAACGAAACCGTATTTACATTCCATCTAATAGACCAAATTGTCTATTAAGGATTAAGTAGCCCGTATGATTCTAGAAAGATGATGGTGCCCGTTCGATGCCAATTAAAATGTAAAAATGGAATCTAATGTTTTGTAGTATCATGTTTAGGAATTGTTATTATTATTCTGATTATGCCTAGTGTACTATTTAACTGCTTAAGTATGTACTCGGCCCTAGGCGATTGTTTGTTGTTTGTGTTTGCTTGTTGACCTTTGTGATGAACCATTGATATTTCAATGGGGAGCGAGATTAGATATGCCGATGATGCTGCTGCATGAGTTCGGGCATAAAGGGGGTACTCTTTGATTTATGAACGTTTAAAATGTTTTGGTTGAACCTTCTAGAGTTTGTTTATAATCTACTTAGTTAATGGTTTGAATAAAAAGGGGTCAATGGTGAAACCCGAGTTGTAGTTAAAGTTAACATTTTATTTCCGCTGCAATTTAGTTTTCATAATAAAGAGTAAGTAAATGTTTTATTTTCAAATAAGCCTTGTGTTTCACCGCGGTGGTAACACTTCCAAAGTCGATGCAACTTAGTTTAGACTTGTATGGATTTTGGGGGTGTTACATTTGTAACCCAAGGAATAAGTTTAACTCATCCATCATGCTCATTTCGAATTCATTACTCATTAGATCTGCAAAGTACTTGCATAATAATTCGTAAGTAGCACCAAATATAATGTCATCTACATAAATCAGGACAATTAACAAAGCAGTATTTTTGGATTTTATGAACAATGTTTTGTCGACCCTTCCTCTTTTGAAATCATTTTGAAGTAGGAACTTAGACAATCTTTCATACCAAGCTCGCGGAGCTTGCTTAAGTCCATAGAAAGCTTTGTCTAGTTTAAAAACATGGTTTGGAAAATCAGGATTTTTAAATCCAGGTGGTTGTTCTACATAGACGTCCTCATTTAACTATCCATTTAGGAAGGCACATTTGACGTCCATTTGTTACAACCTAAAACCCATGAAAGCAGCAAAGGCAATTAAAATTCGAATAGCTTCTAACCTTGCAATAGGTGCAAAAGTCTCCTCATAATCAATACAATCCTGTTGGTTGTAACATTTTACCACTAGACGAGTTTTGTTCATAACTATAGTTCCATACTCATCCAATTTGTTCCTAAACACCCATTTAAGTCCTATCACTTTGTGATCTTTGGAATATGGTTCTAAATGCCATACCATGTATCTTCCAAACTGATTTACCTCATCTTGCACGACCACTATCCAATATGAGTCAGTTAGGGCTTCTTGATGATTTTTTGGTTCTATCATTGATAAGAAGGCTTGGAACGCACATAAGTTCCTTAACTGAGCTCTTGTTTGAGTTCCTTCAGATATGTTACTGATGATCAACTCCACAGTGTGAGATTTGTGATGTTTCCATGGCTTTGGTTGGAACTCTTGAATTGAACAATCGTTTCTTCTGTTTTTCTCAAATTCTGCTCTTCTTGTGTTTGGGAACCTGCGATAGGAACATTATTTAGATTTGTTGTATCTGGCTCTTCTTCATTGGGAACTTGTACTTCGTCAGTTGGCTTTTCTTTGATCTTGGGTTCCTCATCTTCTAGGTTGGTTAACTGAACTTATCAAAACTTAAATTAAGTTCTAAAAAGTTGGAGAGAAGAGACCCTTCATCCTACATCCTCTCTCCCCTCATACCAGCAGATACTTCTATATAACTAGGGGGTGAACATAGTTTGGTCAAACCGTAAATTAAATCGGACCTAATAATTTCAAAATAATGTTAATCTAAAACATCTAAATAATTTTCACTCAACATTAAATTGGATTAGTTTTGGCTCGGGTCAGTTTCGGATCAGGTCAATGTGAGTCGGGTCATTTTGGGTCATCTTGGATCGGGTCGGGTTCGGATCAGGTTAGATTATTTCGTGTTTCGGGTCAACTTTAGGTCATCAATTTCGGGTGTAATTCAGGTTATGGGTCGGATCAAACGGATCGGGTCAGTATTGTCACCTCTAGTTTCAGGTTAGAAATATCAACCTTAACCTAACCCATTTAATTAAACGGATTATTCATGTCGACCTGGTTTAATTAAATGGGTTGAAAATCTCAACTCCAAACCCGCTTATTTTGAGTTGTCTGATCTACCTACCCTCTCATCTTTAGTCCAAAAATTTAATATGCTCAAGTTCCCCAAAAGCCTGCTTTTACTGCTATCAGCAACCCCCATCTTGTCAATTGAATTCAATGTCTATATTCTCGATAATCTGGAAGTGGAGTTATAATGGTTCATCTTTAACAGGATTAGGTTTCAAAAGATATCGCCGTTCAAGTGAAAAGCAAGAGCTAATACTGGTATGTGTTCTTTGTTTGGAACTGTATTCTCGATAATTTTGAAGTTCAATTTGTTAATTTTGATTGCTATGTTTGGAACTGTTAAGGTTTTCTTTCTTTGGAAGTCAAAACTTGCTCAAAATGCAGTCTCTTTGTTACAACTTCAATTGTGTTTCTCATCCAAAAAAAATTAAATTATAGGAATAGTTGAACTTTTTTGGGTGAAGTGGCTTAACCATTTTTAATTTTTTTTTGGGTGAAGTGACGTATCTTTTTATTGAAGTATATTGATTTAATTCAATGCATTCATTCGAATTTCAATTCATGCATTTGAAATTTTATTGACTTAATTTGATGTGAAATTCTTTTATTGACTTAATTTAATGTGAAATTCTTTCTCTTTTCTTGTTACATGAGAAGATAACACAGTCAACAGAGGTAAGTCATGTAAACTGTAATCTTATAGCTTGTACTGAGGTTGTTGGTGTTGATCAAGAACTGAGCATTGTATGTTTTATGTTTTATTTATGTTCAGCTGAATTTTATTTATGTTTTATCTACCTGCATGTGTGATATCAGTTTAGACTTTGGAGTATGGAGTGTGGAGGATAGATTATGTAATTTATTTTAATCCCTGTCTCTTTCTTCTTTTTTTCTTTTTTTTTTGAAAGGTGTCTCGTTCTTCTTTGATTGTCTTCTTATTGCTGTTTTGTTTTTTGAAAATTTTTACAACAGAATGACTGTTGATTGCATTTTGAAATTTTCAGAACGTTTTGTTGGTATATTAAGATAAATCTTAAATTGTTATTAATGAGGAAACTACTTATGTTATGATTTTGATACATGTTCCACTATTTGTACTGGAAGAAATGTCTCTGGTCTTATCAAGATGGTGATCTTGCGTAGATAGGAATAGATTAAGGAGTAATATAGTTGTGAATCATACTTATTTGAAGCTTGATGTACAGCGGTGACTTTCATGATATCTGAAGGTTGAACCACTACTTTAGTGCGCTTAGGTTTGCTGATAGAGCCTCAACATGAGGTTTATTGTAGAACTTATATTAGTTTTAAAATTCATAGTTTTGATTAATGAGTTATTTTTTGAAGGTCATGTTATATGTGGTATCTAGACTCTAGGCAGTTCATTACGTTATCACACCGCTTATTTATGCTGCAAACCTGGCTAGATTGTCAATGCACTTTGAGTACCTGAAATATCATTGGACTTTTGTGTCATGTTGCAATTCTTAACTCAGTTATCATATGTGAAGTTAATCGCATTACCTGTCAATTTTTTTATAGGATCGGCAACATCATTGTAATTTTACCCCGGTGGAGATAAGATTAGCTAAACAAGTGATAGAAAGTTATGTTGTCCCTCAAATTAAGGAGCTGAAGAAACGTTGGGACTCCAAAAGAATGTGGTTGGGTGTGTGCAAATTGTACAATGATGAAGCAAAGAAAGCAGGCGTAACAAATCATAATCGGCGATTCGAAGAGGTGCTTACCATTGCGAGGAATATATTTTGGTGCACTTGCTTGAGTCTCATGGTAAATGGTTGTTGTTGTTGTAGGGATTGTTTGTAATGTACCCGCACATCCCGAGCTACTAGCTAATCACACTTAAGATTCACTAATCACAATCAACACTAAATAAACCTCGAATTATATTTACTCGCAGCGGAAAACATAATCTACAAATCAATCCCCGGGACCCGTGGGTCAAGGCCCACAACACATTAACTTCAAAACCAAATATTAGATTACATAATACTTTACTCAAACTCAAATGATATAATACTTAATTCTCATATAATCACTTGAATACTAACAACTTGATATTCTAAATACAACTTCTCAATCACTAATGACAATTTCATAACCAATTCCATTATCCAACTCTTACTTTTGATCCACTCCGAGCCTTCAACACAAACCTGCAATTACAGAAGAGAATACAAAACAAAAACAAAACTAAAATGAGCGGAAAACTCAGTAACTTCACTTCAACCCGTCAAAACGATTTTAGTTCGCAAGCGTTTTGATATAATAACAAACAAGGTAATTGTTCGAAAAAGAATTCATCCTTTAAAAGATATCGCTAGCATAGCTCAATCACTTAACAAAATCGGCAAGTACGGGTAGGAACTTAACGTAATATAACATAACACAATATCCGACCTTATCTCGGTCTTAACTCATATCCGAATCATTTTCCTCCACCTCGTACCTTGACCACTATTCATCTCACATCATAAGCTAGGCAACTTTAAAACAAATACGACGTCTTTTCGCCGTATTTCTTACAAATAATATTCAGCTAAACAAAAAATATTTCCGAACAATTCCAATAATAGAACAAACATACTTTTATGTTCAATCAATATAATTTCACAACTCAACACATACTCATGCATCTATAACCATGGCCATGACTATAAACGATGTATAATATCAAAATACAATATAACACACACGGGCATGTAAATACATTTTTGTTGAACATAAAGGTTACCTCAATACGACAATCACTTCAATATAAATCCAAGAACAATTATATGCAACCTCCAAGAATTATAAACTTTGGTTTCTTTATTCCCTTGAACTCCATAACACAATCTACCCCCAAATAAAATTTTTTCTTTTATTATTCTTAAAAAATCATAAAACAAAAACTTCATTAAATATTTTTTAATTCCTAAAATATACAAGACAAGAATTTACCTCAAAAGTAACAATGACAAGGTATTAGTGACCATTTCCCATTAATTCTCTCAACAATTAATCCATCCATAACAGAAATCTCCTTTTCCAACAATAATACTCATCATCAGATTTGTCATTTATAAGACATCTTATTAGGGAAGCTTGTTGACTAAATCATTTGTTATAATAGAAAAGGAAACTACCCTTCCAAATCAAATTGTACGAATAAGACTATGGGTTCTATCAAAACAACCTTAACTGATTTAGTACTAGAAAATGAAGTTTAATCTCTTTTCAAAAATAAATTAAACATTTAACAGAACTTGGAATCAAAATCCCATCACTAACCATGGTTTCATTAAATTTTAGAAGAAGAATTAAGTTGGGCCCAAAGCTGAGCAACGATACCAATACGCAGCAACTGTGGCTACTGCGGGAGTTATGCGGCGGCAGAATCACGGCAGCAGAACCGTCAGCGCCACCACCTGGACATGTAGCATCAAACAGCGACGACAAGATACAGAGCTGAGAAGGGGAAAATGAGGGCCGCAACAGTTATAAACACGACCACCACCAGCTATGCACTCGTAGCACCAACTCACACGGTGCCGACAACACAGCAGAAGCAATGGCAAAGCAAGGAGGAGAGATAAAATGGGGCGGAAGAACCACCAACAGCAACAACACCGGTGGCGGCAGCACCACTAGTTCGCAAAGAAATGGGATTCGAAGAGAGAGAAAGGGAGGTGGCTCCAACGAGGAGGTCCGATCTGAGAGAAGCAGAGGAAAGGTGAATGGATTGTGAGTGAGAGAAGAGAATTGGGGTTTTAATATGGGTTATGGGTGATGAAATTTGGACAACAAAGCATTATTGTAGCATCCCCACCAAATGCCACGAAAGAGATGAAAGAAAATGAGTTATCTTCCTTCCTTTTTTTCAAAAATCTGATTTTAGATTATCAAAAATCCAAAATACTTTAATTCGTAAATTCCCAGAATATAAGTGAGTCGTAGTAATATAAAATTTCCAAATAGCATAACTTCGTTAATACATAATTTAACTCTGCTTAAAATTATTGGCTATTACATTGTTGCTCATTTTGTGTTTCAAATTCTCAAAACTATACTGATGCTGATGTAGGACATATGCTTTTGCACTGTAGTAAGTATACCAAGATTTTCATATGATGTTGCTCCATCTACGTCCATTTCCTGGAGTTCCAGAAAGCGAAGCTGTGAGTCGATTTCTTCTGATACTGACATCATTAAAAGTTGATGATATACTTATTCAAATGTGTGATCAGGGGTATCTCCAAAGTCGTAGGTCCAAGGACGCGGCTGTTCTTTATAGCCGAATGTTAAAAGATGGCCTGAAAGTAAACGTCGAAATGTTTTGCAGGACGGAGACTATGCAAGGAAAGTTGGATCTTCTGGAATCTGATTTTGATGAATATGGGGAAAGGTACTTGTAGCCTGCAGTTGTGTTTGATGGCAAAACAATCCTCTTCTTTTTATTAGAACTTGTCATGTTTATTAATATGTTTATTTCATTTGAATATGCCCTGTAATTTAAGGTTACCTTCTACCCGACGCTGCTAGCACCACCTCTGTTGTAGCCTAAATTATTGACGGCTCTGCTTGAGACACATGGCCCCATCTGGACCGTACACGTATCACACTAGAAGAAATTCAGAAAGATGGTTTAACCATTGGGTTTTGCTCAGGTGGGAGAAAAAAGCTCACTTTCGGGCCCAAAGATTAGTCAGAGCCCAAATCCCTAAAATGGCTGCTGGTGATTGGTTGATGATTCATTTCCAACCATGACTTGCCAAGTGTCCTGATTTGATTGCCTAGCCAATCACGTGCCTTTATTCTAGGGTACCATGAAAAGGCATCAGTCATATCATCACCACTATAAATACCCCAGAAATCAGGAGAAAGGTAATTCAATGTAAACAGTGTAAACTTACTCAGTGGAAATACTCTCTCACTTTCTCTACTTTTTCCTTGAAACTCCTGATTCCTGACTTAAGCTTCAGAGGGGGAACCACCACCCAAACCTACAGGGTGGGTCCCTTTTTTGCAGGTTCGGGAGCAAAGCTCAGGTTCGGATCCACCAGACTCAAACCTTGTTGCACAAGTCTCCAATTGAAGAACATATAGGGAAAATAGTTTACTTGCCAGACAAGCATACTAAACATTTGGCGCCGTCTGTGGGGAGACGCAACGATGAGTGATTGTCCATCGTCCAATGTGGCTTGGAATCGAAGTTTTCAGATCAATGTCGAAGACACAGTAGATCATGAGAGACCGCCTTGAGGAAGGGATAGACCTCCGTCCATCGTCAATGTCCCTGGACCAAGCCAACATCCTGTCATTCAGGAGAATCTTGAACGTCCAGTGACTGCTGCCCATCTAGAGAACGTCCTGAATAACTTCCAGACTAAGATGGTAGCAATCGTCCAAGAGCAGATCAAGAACAACATGTTGTTTTTCCAAATTAACCCGGAGCGCAGCCTAACAATCCAAATCCCTATTAGGGGACGTTCCCAAGAGAATTGTCCAGTCCAAGTCGACTCGTTCGTCCGGAACCCTCTAGGAGAACGACCAGAGAAAAGCAAATGTAAGGCAAAAGTGAGCAACAAGGAAGATGGACTGGAACCTGGTGGTTAGGACCCAGGATAATGATCGTCCAAATGGGCACCGAATGGAACCAGATGCCAGGGAATACCTAGAGGCAAAGAAAGCTGCTGCATTACAACGGTCGGCCACAGGTTCTACACCTTACTTGAGAGACCCTCCTTTTAGGATACCATCCAGAACAGAAGGACGAAGTTTTGGTCCTTCTCTTGTCCGTCCAAGACAAGAAAAGACGGTGGTTCAGCCAATGGTTTATAGACGTCCAGCCCCTGCAAACACTTCATCTAATCCTGTGTTGAAAGAATACCGTAAGGAGTTCATACCCATTGAGGGACAGCTGGGAGCCCTCCGGATTAACTGGCCTACTCCATTCTCGGCCAGGATCATGGAGGCCCCCCCTTCCCAAAGGTAAAACTCCCTACCATAGAGCCTTTTGATGGAACAACCGATCCAGATGATCACCTATCCGCTTACAAGCATCAGATTTATGTCCAAGGAGTAGATGATGCTACTTGGTGTAAGAACTTCCCAAAGAACTCGAAGGGAGTAGCTCGTAATTGGTTTAACAATCTTCCCCCCCAATTCGATCAACAATTTCACTGAACTCGGTTTCTTGTTTACTAGTCACTTTGTTGCCAATCGGCAACAGCAAAAAACAAGTATGCACTTGGGCAAGGTCGTCCAAGGACCAAAAGAAGCTCTTAGAAGTTTTGTTAAGAGATTCAATATAGAAGCCCTGCAAATTCAAGACCTCAATGCTGGTGTGGCCTTTGACGCCTTCATCAGGGGTTTGAGGCCAGGAAATTTCAAATTGATCTTGTGAAGAAGAAAATCACACTCTTGCCGAAGCGTTAAAAGAAGCCGAAGCGTTTATCCACGCTACTGAAGTATGTGCTGAGGCAAAGCACCCTAAGTCCAAGAAGCCCGAAGAGGTAGCTCAACCAAAGAAGAGAAACCCTAAAAAGGCTGAGACTTGGGCTATAACCTCCACAACTACTTCGTCCAGGAGAAGCAAGAGGAAAGAATCTAAAACTTCAGCCAATCCCATTGAATTCAGCAAGGACCAATACTCCATCCTTATGGAGATAAAGGACCAATATGAGCTAAAAGGCCCCGGCTAAAATGAAGACCCCTTACCTAATAGGGACAAGAGTAAGTACTGCCATTTTCACAAAGACTGTGGTTATGAGACCAATGAATGTAAACATATTAAGAGGGTTTTGGAGGATCTAGCTCGAAAAGGAAAGATGAACTCATACTTACCCCAAGGTGGAAAGAAGTTTCAGAAGAGAGATGACCGTCAGAGCAAGAGAAGGAAAGTGAAAGCACTGACGAGGATGTCGTCCTTGTTATCTCGGGAGGATTTGCTGCTTGAGGGCCAACCAACAGGGGGCATAAGAATTATCTTAGGGAGCTCGGCCAAGTTTTGTTAACATACAAGACAAAAGCTGAGCCCTTCCCCAAGGTAGTCGTCAGCGAGCAAGATCGGGGGAGGCTGAGGACCCCCCATGATGATCCCTTGGTGGTGGAGATGAAAATAGCTAACCTAAGAGTAAGGTGGATTCTAATTGATACAGGAAGTTCCACGGACATCATTAGCGCCGACTGCCTATCTCGACTGAGGTTTGATGAGAAGAACTTGGTCCCCGTTCATCACCCAATCATTGGGTTCGGGGGAGGGATCATTCATCCTATGGGGACCGTCACGTTACCCGTCCGAGTTGGAGAGAAGGACTCCTCGCGAACTTTGTTCAAGAAATTCTCGGGTCATTAGAGATTTGACGCGCTTACAATGTCATTCTTGGACGACCAACTCTTAATCATGTTAAGGTTGTGATAGTAACTCACTTGATGCTTATGAAGTTTGAATGTGACGGTGGTCAAATTGGCTCCTTGTATGGAGATCAGCAGGCGGCTAGGGAATGCTACATAACTACTCTGAAGCCGTCATCATGGAAGGCGAGCAAGCAAGACGAGACAAAGGTTGCTGGCGAAGGGAAGGCGTCCGAAAATGTAAAGGATCAAGTGGCCTCCCTGAGAATGACACTTGAAAGTCCTCAGACGCAGGTTGCTCCTTCAAGGAAAACGTCTAAAACCCTTCCCAGCAAGAAAAGGAAGTATGTGCCCGTCAAGGAAGAGCTACCCTCGTCCGAAGAAGTGATGGCCATTATGGGCGTGGCTATAGAACGCCCAGAGCCGGTAAAGGCCCCGTAAGATGTTTGTTTGGATGAAGCTCGTCCGTAAAAGAACCTTAAAGATTGGATCTTCACTCTCCCCGGATCGAGGGGCACTTTGATCAACCTACTCAAGGAATTTCAAGACGTTTTTACTTATCAGTGTTGAAGAGATGCCCGGAATCGACCCGCAGGTGGCCGTCCATCGGCTAAATGTCGATCCTTAAAGCCTGTTCGTCAGAAGAAAAGGCACTTGGGACCGGCCAGGAACCAGGCGGTCGATCAGGAAGTCCAGAAGTTGTTAGAATCACGCTTCATTAGAGAAACATATTACCCAGATTGAATTGCTAATGTGGTTATGGTACCAAAGCCCAACGGCACATGGAGAATGTGCGTGGACTACACTGATCTCAAAAAGGTTTGTCCTAAGGACAGCCTCCCCTGCCTAAGTTAGATCGGCTAGTAGACTCCACTACCGCGCCATGCTTTGTTAAGCTTTATGGATGCTTATTCAGGGTTTCACCAAATACCTATGTGGCCGGAGGACCAAGACAAGACGTCCTTCATCACGGAGAAGAGACTGTATGGCTGGCTGAGGATGCTTTTTGGCCTCAGAAATGCTCCACCCACCTTCCAAAGATCGATCAATACATCTTCCAAACACAATGGGGAGGAACATGGAAGCATATATAGATGACATGATAGTAAAAAATCAGCAAGAGGGCGACCATGTTGGGTGGTTTGAGAGAAACTTTTGAAACTCTCAGAAAGTACAAGCTGAAATTGAACCCCAAAAAACGTGTCTTTGGTGTTTTGGCGAGAAAGTTCTTAGGTTTCTTAGTGGATCAGAGGGGCATATAAGCCAATCCTGAGAAAATTCAGGCCATCCTAGACATGAAGTCCCCGTCCAAGATCAAGGAAGTTCAGCGCCTGACGGGTTGCTTAGCTGCCCTTGGTCGTTTCTTGTCTAAGTCGGGAGACAAGTGTCATCATTTTTTTGCTACCATCAAGAAGAAAGCCCAGTTTGAAAGGACAGCAGAAGCTGAACAAGCACTTCAGCAAGTCAAAGATCACCTTCGTCAACTACCAAGGTTGGGTCACTCCAGCCGAGGGGGAAAAACTGTTTATATACTTGGCCGTGTCCCCCCAGGCCGTGAGTGCTGTTCTGCTGGCAGAGAGAGACTCGGTGCAAATCCCCATATACTTTGTGAGTCATGTGCTCAAAGATGTGGAATGTAGATACACGCCGGTCGAGAAGTTTGGATTGGCACTTGTCATGGCCAGCAGAAAGTTGAGGCCTTATTTTTTGGCTCACAATATACTAGTCTACACTGACCAACCTCTGAAGCAAGTCTTGCAAAAGATAGAAGCTGCCAGACGAATGTTGTAGTGGGCTGTTGAATTGAACATGTTTGACATATCTTTTGAACCAAGGAAAGCTATCAAGGGGTAAGCTTTGGCAGATTTCATAGTTGAGCTTACTCGGCCAACTATAGAGCCAATACTTGATCCAATCAAGGAAGAAAACATTGGACGCTCATGGTTGATGGATCGTCTCATCGCAACTGATGCGGGGCGAATTATTTATCAATCTCCGGAGGGAGATAAATTTGAATATGCGCTGAGGTTCCAATTCCAAGCGTCCAAAGAACGGGCTGAATATGAAGCGCTTCTGGCTGGGATCAAGATGTGTAAGGCGGCTGGGGCTTTAGAGATTGAGGCCAAATCAGACTCTCTCATAGTCGTCAGTCAAGTCAATGGAGATTTTGAATGCAAAGAAGCCTCAATGAGCAAATATATGCGTCTGATCAAGGATGAGGTTGAGCCATTAAAACGATTTGTTCTCGACCAAGAACCAAGGTCAGAAAATCACCAAGCAGATGCTCTCTCAAAATTGGCCAGCTCAGCTGATGGTGATACACCAAGAACAATGTTTTAGGAGGTTAAACAAAAAAGAGTATCGACCAAGAACAAGTTATGTTTCTTAGCAGATGGGCGATTTGATGGATCCTATACTAAAATTCAAGAACACGGGACAGCTGCCTTCAGATCCTGTAGAGGCTAAGTACGTAAAAGCCCGAGACAAGTGGTTTGAATTGTGGAATGAAACCCTTTACAAGAAGTCATTCAATTATCCTCTGCTCAAGTGTATCACCAGGGAAGATGGACAAGAAGTGCTGAAGGAACTCCATGAAGGAGCTTGTGCATCCCACATTAGGGGAAGAGCATTGGAGGAAAAGGCTCTAAGGATTGGGTATTACTGGCCTACCTTAGAGGAAGATGCTCTTGCCTATGTAAAGAAGTGTGACAGTTGTCAGAAACACGGAAATCTGCATCAGAAGCCGTCCAACTACTTAACTCCCATCTTGTTCCCACTTCCTTTTGCCAAATGGGGCATGGATATTGTAGGACCTTTCCCTGTAGCCGCTGGGCAAAAGAAGTTTGTAATTGTAGCTGTGGACTACTTCACTAAATGGATAGAGGCTGAAGCCATGAGGGGAATAACAACGAATGATGTAAAGGGCTTTATTTGGAAGAACATTATAACTCGATTTGGCATGCCGCAGTCCATCGTCTTCGATAATGGTCCACAGTTTGAAACGCCTAAGCTGAAAGATTGGTTGGCAGAAAGGGAAATCAAAGCCCACTTTGCTGCAGTCGCTCACCCACAAGCCAATGGGCAAGTAGAGTCGTTCAATAAAATTCTATCGAACCACATCAATAATAAGTTGGACAACGCCAAGGGTCTATGTGTGGAAGAATTACAATACGTGTTATGGTCCATCGTAACCACGGCTAAAAACTCTACAGAGAGACACCCTTCATGTTGGGTCTATGGTACCGAAGCCGTCTTGCCCATTGAGATTGAAGAACCCACCCCGAGAGTCATGCCGTACACGAGGAAGCCAATGGGCCGCATTACGCACGGCCTTAGACCAAGTACCAGAGGTCAGGGGCAATGCGCTGCTAAGAATGCAACTGTACAAGCTGAGAATGGCTCGGGACTTTAACAAGAGAGTCGCTAGACGACCACTCAAGGTAGGGGATTTAGTTCTACGGAAAATGGAGGCTGTTGGACGAGCTAAGGAGTTGGGGAAGCTGACACCAAACTGGGAAGGACCCTATCTGATCGTCCAGGAAGTGCGAAGCGGAACATTTCGTCTCCAAGACATGGATGGACGACCAATACAGCGCACCTGGAACTCCGACATTTTGAAGAAGTACCACGTCTGACTGCCAAGAATGCTACAAGTAGTTTGTAATCTCACATAAGTGCCATGGCATAAACAAGAGAAACAAGAATTGCATACATGTATCTTGACATTTAGTCAAGCAAAATTCATATAATACAATTTCTTTACATATACATTGTTCCTCTATTTTTACCTAAGTTGTTCACTTTGGGGCATTTTTACCACCAGTTAGTGGTCTAAAATTGACATTAACTTAGACAAAATTACAAAGAACAATAAAACGTCCAAAGTAAAAGATAGACAATGAACTTCAAAACAGGGAATACCCATTTCTCTGACGAACATCACTCCCTCAAAGAGACCGGCCAAAGTGTAGTAAGCCTAAAGCGTGCATCACACATATGGCCAACCAATTGACAAAAATCTCTAGTAAGAGAAACGTCAGGGTCTCTAAAAGAGAAGCTGTCCAGAAGTAAGCAAGCCTTAGTAAAGGAATCTTAGTCTCAAATGCAAGGACGGCTAAGTAGTAAAGGCCCTAGTAAGGGTTCACTATTTCAAGACGAGCGTTCCTTCCTCAAAGAAGCCGGCCAAACCACAGTTCGTCCATAAACAACAATATATATATTGCCTATAAATATCTAAGCTCGTCCTAAACGAAAAAGTTAACGTTGGCTCGGCCAATGTTGGCCGCTCTCCTTCTTGGTGCAAATCCCGTCCAGAATACAAGGATGAGCTATGCCCAAGAAGGGGGGGACACAGCTAAAACCTTAGAACTTTTAGGAGGAGTTAAGTTTGAGGGACGAGCCACAATTCTACTTAGCTTTTAAAGTCTGAGGATCGTCGTAAGACAAGGATGAGATTCACCCTTTCCATAACTAAGTTAGTAGGCCGTCCGAAAATCAGGACGAGCCACAATTCTACTTAGCTTCTTTAAGGAAAGTCTGAGGATCGTCCAAAGACAAGGATGAGATTCACCCTTTCCTTAACTAAGTTAGAAGGCCGTCCGAACTATTGGACGAGCCACAATTATACTTGGCTTCTTTGAAGAAAGTATGAAGTTCGTCCAAAGACAAGGATGAAATTCACCTTTCCCATAACCAAGCCTAAAGACCGTCCAAAAACAAGGACGACACTCACTCGAAAGCAGGACGAGCTTTATCTTTACTTGTACTAATGTCCGGAAAATTATGAAGATCGTCCAAAGGCAAAGGCAGGTTGCATCTATTGCTAAACTAGGTTGCGAAGAAGTACAATAAAAGCAAGGACATGAATGGGCAAAAAGTCATTTTATATACTCCTCATAAATGATTACAACTTAGTCTAAAGCAAAAAGAAGAGACTAAACTACAACGGTAAACAAACCAAGAAACTTAGATACATAAGCCTAAATCTGGGCACTTCATTCAGCACCAGTTCCTTTGTCGTCTTCAGGAGACTCTTCCTCGACAACCCCCTCTTCGTCAGACTCCAAGAATTCAAGAGGCTCTTCAAACAGAACCATCGCACGGTGGACGCACTCCCCGAAATTCCGGACGTTGTACAAAGTCGGGGACTTCATGAGGTTCGGCCAAAGATTTCAAAAGCCTTGATGGCCCGGACTTTGGACGTCTCAATAACTCCGCTCGAGACCTTCCTTAGCGTCATCAAAGGCCTAGGCCGCTTCCTTGGTCAGACGAGCATTCTTCGCCCTTAGAAGGATATTTTCCCACCTCAGTTGAACAACGGCTAGGAGAGCGGTATCTTTCTCGCCTTTCAACTCGGTTGAGACGGTGTCCAAGGCCAATTTCAATTGGTCTTGTTCCTTGTACAGCTTGTTGATGGCGACCAGATGGTTCTTGTTGTTGGCCTCCAGCTCGGCTGACCTCTTCTCCGAGACCTCCCTTGACTGATGATGGAGAGTCTCCGCCATTTGAATGTCATGCATGGCCTTGTCGCCAGCCGTTGTAGCTTGATGGACGAGTTGCTTATTTTCTTTCCTAAGCTCCCTCGCCCAGTCCTCAGTTAAAATACTGCGAGCCAAAAGCTGGAACAACGAAGATCAAGAAAGTCATTAGACGAATTAAAAAGAAAAAGAAAATTGTACAAGTACAAAAACAATAGCGGCGAAGAAACTTTACCTCGGCAAAGAAGTTGTGACATGTAACCTACATGCCCAAATCGATGCTCCCCTTAGGCCCTTTATGTAGGATTCAAGGTAGCACTTGAACAGCCTCCCGCTAAGCCGTTTACGTTCGGCTTCGGTATGTTGGCAAAGGCGGCACAAGCCTCCTCGTCCGAGTCCACTATGGGAGCAAATGAGGCGTACGCATGACCTTTGCCCTTATCCGAAAGCAGGGGGAGCCGCGTTTCTTGATAGGAATGATCACGCTTGTCGTTGGACGGACTCATTGAACGTCCACCAACCCGCACGTCCTACATATGTTAGGATAATATGACTCACCCGAAGATAGAGACGCCGCTCTAATAGATAGCGGCATCTCGGGACCGACTTAGCGACCGTGCCACTGAAGGCTGGTTTGTCTCCAGTAGCCGTTTCTGGCTCAAGGACCCCCCAACGCCAGAGTAGAGTCTGGCCGGACCTCAGACTTGTCAATCGTGTCCGACTGATCAACCGGAACCGAGTCCAGCTTTTTCTCCTCTACAGTCGAGGCATTGGTGGACGACTCCTCCTTCAAGACTTTGTCCTTCGGAGGACGGATAGTCTTCCCCTCGGCCTTTTTGCCGGCTGGAGTGGTCTTCTCCGTTTTCTTCTTTACAAAGCCCTTAGGCTTTTTGGCCGGCTGCTAGTCCCTAGCCGCTGCCGGCCTCTTCTTAGACGAAGAAGATCTCCCCGGTGGGGCTTTGTTAGTTGAAGCACTTTTCTTCAAAAATCAACAAGTCAGGAAAACGATCGACCAAAGGACTAATAGCTACAAAAGATTATTGAGCCCTGGACGAGGGATGATCGTCCAAAGCTTCCTTTATACTTCAGACGAGGATGGTTCAAAGAAGGAAGTCGTCCAAGCATGGACTCCTACCTTCCTCGACTAACCCTCGTCCAGGATAAAGCCATCACCTTGGGAGGACCAGCCAGGTCCCCGTCCAAAATCATTACAAATCTCAGACGAGGATGGTACAAAGAAGGAAGTCGTCCAATCATGGACGCCTTCCTTCCTCGAGCAACACTCATCCAAGATCAAGAATTTACCTTGGGCGGACCAGCATGGTTCCCGTCCAAGGCCATTACAAATCTCAGACGAGGATGGTACAAAGAAGGAAGCCGTCCAATTATGGAAGCCTTCCTTCCTCGAGCAACACTCGTCCAAGATCAAGAATTGACCTTGGGTGGACCAGCAAGGCCCCCGTCCAAGGCAGTTATGAAACAAAGACGAGGATAGTTCGGAGAAGGAAGTCGTCCAAGCGGGGACGCCTTCCTTCATCGACTGACCCTCGTCCAGGATCTTTCAAGATGAGGAAGGTTCGTTAAACACACATTTTCTGGACGGGGCTTTTTACTTGCGAGTTCCGAAGATATACCTCTATCCTCGGCCAACCGCAAGCCGGCGGCGACCAAGAAGTTATCATCATAAAACATCTCTTTAAAGGGAATCCAGTTAGCTGGCCCTTTAAAGGATGTGTTATCTGGTCTGGAATACTCTTTTATTCGAAAGTATTTCACCACCTCCTCGTCAAACTTGTCCTCTAACTCCATAAAGGATTTCCCTCGCCCAGTGTTCGTAACGGCCCGGCTATAAAAACGATAGCCCTCAGTGACATAGTCGTTGGCCGCCCGAAGAAAGATGAAGCCGGCTTTCCAGCCGTGCATCTTCGAAGGTTTGCCCCAAGCCGTAAGAAAACTGGGGCGGTTGCAAATGCTGAGCCATGCTCCATCCACTGTCTCTGGAATCTTGGACGCATAGTGTATATGGGTAAAGGCCTGAAGAGAAAGGGCCAGGCCCGTAGCTCGCAGACGGCTACGAATGCCAAAATATTATACCTGACATTGGGCGCCAATTGATTATGGTCTATGTTGTAATGCCTAAGCACTTGTTCTACGAAGTCGTGAAGGGGAAACCTCAACCCCGCATCCAAGGCTAACTTGTAGACGGCGAAGTGATTCTTGGGAGCACTCAGAATCGTAGCCTCATTATTAGGTATGACGAAGGAGAAGCCCGGCATGGGCATATAGGTGGATAGGTAGCTAGGATCAGGTCCTATTTTTTCTAACCACTTACGATTAACTAGTATAATGGCTGGGTCAGAAAGGGGACCTAAGCGTCTCCTAATTTCAGACGAAGTGGAGGGTTCATCAGACTCATCAGCAGTGCCAGAACCACTCTCGCTATTCTCGTCGCCGGCTTCCTCCATCTCGATGTCTCTGCCAGACGGACTAGCCTCAAGATTTATTTCAAGATTTTCACTACTGTTATCAGGGGAGGTAGGCCCGGCCAAAGGCTGAGCACTTTGAGTCTCCCTCATCTCATCTGTAACTCGTCCAGTAGATTCCTCCATCTCAGAGCTATAGGACGGTAGAATTATTCTTCGTCTTAGACGGGCCGTCTGCTTGATGCGCGCCAGATTACCCTGCACAGGTAAAGACTGGGTCATCTGACTTTGCCGGCCAACACCATAAAAAATACATACTCGGCCAGAATAGACCCAACTCTAGAATGAGCCGAAGGAGAAGTACTATCGGTTCTAGGGTCAAGACCAACTCTTGGGCGGCCAGGATTATTTGACGAAGAAGAGGAATCCATTTTATTGATTTTCTAAAAAAGAATAAAGAATAAAGAAAAAAAGGAAGAAAAGATACCTGACGAAACGCTTGGACGGTTCGGTGAAGAAAACGGAAAATAGACGATCTCTCTCTCTCTCTCTCAGAACAAGAAATGCAGAGCCTCTCTCACTAGAAAATTTCTCTCCAGTGTGAAATGATTTAATGAAGGCAAAGTAAACATATATATAGGGGGTGAAAAACCGCCTTGAGCCGGTTAAAATTTGACCCATAATGAATAAAAAGGTCAAATGTGACCGGTAAGCCCCGAAATATGACGCGTCTTTGCCTCTTTTGAATTTGAGGTGACTTACTTAGGTAAAAGGGCCTTAACCGTCGTACGGGCCAACAAAAAAACCCTTTTAGGGGTAAATGTTGTAGCCTAAATTATTAAGGCTCGCTGAGACACATCGCCCTATCCGGACCGTACATGTGTCCAACCGTAAGAAATTCGAAAGATGGTTTAACCATTGGGTTTTGCTCAGGTGGGAGAAAAAGGCTCACTTTCTGGCCCAAAGGTTAGTCAGAGCCCAAATCCCTAAAATGGCTGCTGGTGATTGGTTGATGATTCATCTCCAACCATGGCTGGCCAAGTGTCGTGATTTGATTGCCTAGCCAATCAGGTGCCTTTATTCTAGGGTACCATGAAAAGGCACCAGTCATATCACCACCACTATAAATAACCCAGAAATTAGGAGAAAGGTAATTCAATGCAAATAGTGTCAACTTACTTAGTGGAAATACTCTCTCACTTTCTCTCTCTATCTCTACTTTTTCCTTAAAACTCCTGATTCCTGACTTAAGCTTCGGAGGGGGAACCACCACCCAAACCTCCAGGGTGGGTCCCTTTTTTGCAGGTTCGGGAGCAAAGCTCAGGTTCGGATCCACCAGACTTAGACATTGTTGCACAAGTCTCCAATTGAAGAACATCTTGGGAAAATAGTTTACTTGCCAGACAAGCATACTAAACAACCTTCACACAAAGAAGCCCTGTCTTCGCTCTTCTTATTGGGTTTCCACTCCCTTTTTGTTTCCTCTAATAAGCAGAACCGACTTGACACTCCAAAAGTCCTCAATAAATGAATGGCCTAAAAAAAGCAATAATAGCAAAACTTACGGTTTTTTCACCAAATACCCCTGATAAAAAAATGTATTCACCAAATACCCCCACTTTTTTCAAAATTCACCAGATACCCCTAACCTTTAAAAAAATTACCCAAAATGCCCAAATGACTAACGACGGTTAACTCCGTTAGTCATTAACCCTAAATAACCTTAAAAAGAACCCTAATTAACCTAAGTTAACCCTAATAACTCTAAAAACCCTAAGTAACCCTAAAAACCCTAAATAACTCGTCAGCGGCGGGGATTCACGTTCAACACTCGTCGGCGAAGGGGTGGGGGGCTCGGGATTTGAAGGGGTAGGGGAGGAGGTCGACTTAGGGCTATTAGGTTGACTTAGGGTTAATTAGGTTGACTTAGGGCTAATTAGGTTGACTTAGGTCTAATTAGGTTGACTTTGGTCTAATTAGGTTGACTTAGGGCAAACTTGTAAATAAATGCTAACGGAGGACTAACGTCCGTCAACCAAAGGGCATTTCGTGTCTTTTTTTTAAAAGTCAGGAGTATCTGGTGAATTTTGAAAAAAGTAGGGGTATTTGGTGAATAAATTTTTTTGTCAGGGGTATTTGGTGAAAAAACCGCTAAACTTATAAGCATACTCAGAGCTAATAACAATTGGCCCAACTATAAATCTATTGAAAGATTGGGTAAAGAGATTATTAGTAGCTATCAGATGATCACATCTAAACGATTTTGTTAGGTTATCAGAAAAACCTAGGGAGCCTAAATGATGCACTAATTAATCATCAACGGATAGTCGGAACTTCTTCTTCCCCTCTCTTTCTTCTTGTACCTTATTTGGGACTAAACAATAATGATTGTATTGACTCTTCTTTTTGGTTATATATTTGAAACAACTATCACAAATTCACAAGTCAAACTTTGTACGAGAAATAGGGATATATCATAGACAAAATTGATAACAAGTGCAGGTCTCACTGAAAGAAAAAATCCTGCCGAGCAAGCTCAGTTGTTGCAAAATCTGGAAATCACTTCTTAGTTTGCTGCTACTTTTATATTCAGACTTTGTTGTGTGAGACATTCTTATTCTCAGACTTTGTTTGCAACTTCTTCTTCTCATGTGTGAGAATACTTGTTATTCTCATGTGTTAGGTAATGATAATTTCTGCTTAGATTATGCTAGTGCATTGTTCATGGAGTGAATGAAAAGAATGTATTGGTAGGCATTTCATGGTTTCATGATGTGTATGAACGGTGGACTATGCAATGCAAAGGGATTCTAGTATGAATGCAGTCCTAACGAATTTGGAATTCTATGGACTTTAGATCCTAGACTTGATATACTTCTACTAATTTTAGAATTCTAGACATGATGAACTTTTAAAGATGCTAGACTCCTAATATGCTTGAGACTTTAGTGGATCTAGACTCCTAAATGGACGTAATGCTAGACTCCTATTATTCATGGATTTCTATGGATTCTAAACTCCTAAGATGCATGGAATTCTCATGACCTTAGACTTAGACGGGATTAGAACTCCTAATGTGAATAAAGTTAGATGAGGTTAAAACTCTAGATGGACTTAATCTGGATGAGCCTAGACATATGAGCTTGATGGACTTTCTAATGGAGTTAGAGTTCCTAAATGGATGAGACTTTTACAACAAGCTGGACACTAAATGGAATCCTAAATTAGGTACATAATGATATACATGGAGAGATAGGATAGAAGAAAAATGCTGAATTTTCGAAAAGATATGTGATAAGAGATGAGATGAAGTTGTGAAAAACATAGGAGATGTGTTTTGAAAAAGGTGAAGATAAAATTTTCAAAATAGATAGGGGGTAAAAAAAAAGGATGGAAATTTTTTTAAATATTTTTTAGAAAGGAGGCGATCGAACTTTTGTAGAAAAAGATGGAGACATTTTGAAAATAAAACAAAGAGATACAGGGTGTCATAAAAAAATGGGTACAGGGTGAAGATGGAAATTAGGACATAGAACGGGGACCATAAGAATTGGGCAACACAATAGAATTATGGGTGATGAAATTAAGTACGCACGCAAATATCAAACACACGATGTTGTAAAGGAAATTACGCTGGGCGTAAGACGATGTGCACGACGCAAGGAGTGATACGAGCGACGATGGAGTGTTGTGTACGACGCAATGAGTGTTGTGCACGACACAAGGACTTGCGCAAATCTGCCTGCATGGGACACATTGCCTTGGCATTGCACGCAACCCATATGCATGGATCACGGTTTCCAGCACACTTCGATTTTACCATTTTTTATGCGTAAATTCATTTGACAATATTCGACTCGAAACGTGTGCAATACTAAGCAATATAAAAGTCCTCACACACAAAGATGCAAAAGTAGGATAATAATATGCAAAGTTCCAACCTAAAGTCTAGTTCTACGTTTCAAACTGTGGTCAGGAAGCTTTCGGAAGGACAAAGCACAAAACCCCCGGGGCGGCCTCACGCATAGAACATGTGCTAACGAGACAAAGATGATTGTTCTTATATTGTGATGTATGCTCGTACATACAAGTAGGAACATACAAAGGTTGAGATAGATTAAGCTAAGGAAGAACCAAAAGCTTTCCTTTACTCGGGCTATTATTCTAGCTTCAATGAGATCCAGAAACACCACTTAATGAAATTAGAACTTCCTAAGTTCACAAATTAACTTAGCCAAAGTTAATTAAGCAAATTAAAGGACAAATTCTTATTAGTTTCTAATCCAAGAAACGCCAAAGAAAACAAAGGGGGTTAATACACACTTGTATTTGTTGGTCATAAAACTTGATGAGTTCTCATTTCATTCATAAGATATTTATACAAGTCTTAATGTTCATTTTCTGATTTTCTAAACATAAAATAAATTGCTCGAAAAATGAAAATTACTACCACATGTCTAAATGATGGCTAGTTAGCCGTTGGTAATGCTCCAACTATCTTCACTCTTTAGTTGCATTTCTCCATGAATGTAGGCATGTCTTGGGGTGGAGAATATGCTTCTTAGTCTCCTGACTTGCACGACTATCTGGAAGGCCTCACACGCCTTAAAAATAGGAATAAACAATCACTTCCTCCATGCTGGCCATCAGCTTGAATAAGGCGCCACAAAACTAGGAAGTCACTAGTGGAAAAAACCTTATCTGTCACTTAGTAACAGATTCGGTTTTTACAAAACCGCATCCGAAAATCATTAGAAAAATGGGAGGGAAAGCTGGGCGGAAAATCTGATCAGGTCCTTTGGTAAACCGGATCAGATTTTAAAAACCGCTCCGGTTTTATAAAACCTGATCCGGTTCACAAGACCGGATCAGATTGTCCGTGATATTTCTAAAGGAAAAACCCGCGTTTTCCCTTAGAACGGCCCAAGTCCACATCTCTCGCCCAATATGATAAACCCTAACTTCTATTCCCTCATCAAACGCTTCTCCTCTCCTCGCGAACCATCCACCCCCAGCTCTTACCTCCGCCTAAACCAACCACCACCACCAATATTCTCCTCGAAAAAAACCTCCGCCTCAACAACAAGTTGATCTTCTATCAAAATACGAAGCTTTTGAGTGAAAATCTTGAAAATTCGGCAGATTTTTCCGCGAAAAAAAAATTCCTCGAGTAACGCAGAGGAGAGAGAAAACTTGGAGAAACACAACAATGGCGGAAGAGCACGAGGAAGAGGAGAGAGAAAGAGGAAAAGTAATGGCGTTGATTGAGAAAGCAACCAATTCAACTGAACTAAAGGTTGATCCTCGACTTTTCAATGCCATTTTGGTCGTCAGATACTCCGATTTTGAGCTCAAACTCACCGTTCAAACCCTAGTGCATCTCATGAAGAGACAACACTCTCAGGTATCATTATATTGCATTTTAATTTCATCTATGATTATTGTAATTTGTTGATTTTGGAATAAGTATGTGCGATTGATTATTGAAGTTAGGGTTTTTTTTGGGGGAATTGCAGATTAGGTATCTTGCGTTGTAGTTGATTTTTTTTGTAATAGATTATGGATTTCAAGTGAATTAGAAACTTCTCATTTAAATTTTAATTTTTACTACTCTTAATTTGCATTGTTATTATTTTTGTGTTGTAGTTCGAAGGTTTAATTTGTAGAGTTCGTTGCTTACTTTGAAATTTTTTGAAAACACTAGCTTGAAAGTTGAAAGTTAAGAGAAATTATGAGTTTTGCATATTGCAAATAATCTGTTTTAAGATGACAATTGAGATTTAACTGTTTTAATCATTCTTTTGCAGCATTCTATTGATTATTTGGCTTTGGGTCGATCTCATAGCTCCGGAGTCGGAGAGGCTGTTAAAAAATGTGATACGGGTTCACAAGCAAGACGATGCGGATATATTATATATACCATTCTTCACCACCATCAGCTTCTTCTTGTTGGAGAAACAACAGTGCAAGGCACTTTACAGGGTGTGAGTGCTTCTCTGGTAATTATTTTAGTTTGTTCTTGGGCATAGCTATTCTTATTCGTGTTAAACCTTTTATTGGTGTCTAGTTTGTGATATGCGCAAAGAATATTGTCGGATGTATCTTATGTTGCTATCCTTTTCTTCAGGGAGGAAAGATCCGATCACAACTTATTTCAGAGCTGTCTGGTGCTAATGGTGTAGTTATTGAGGAAGGAACAGTCGGAGAGGCTGGCAAGGCTGCAGCCCAATATGGAATGCGCAAGTGAGATATATGAATTTCACCTATAATTTACAATTAGACTTTGTTGACTTACTTCGTGTTCAGTCAATTTGTTTTTTGAACTGTTAAGATATTAAGCCGAGTGGTTTGAGATATATTACGTGTAACAAATTGTGGATGCAACTCAGTAGTTTTTATTGCTTGTCGATCTATCTTTTGCCCGAGCCCACCTGGTGATACTCCATCATCTCGCAAGATTGTTTGATGCTATAGTCGGCGGCTGCATCCCTCGTTATAGTCAGTGATGAACCGGAGCTTCCATTTGAAGGTTTCATTGACTACGGGAAGGTATGAATTACGACAAAGTATCTTAAGGCGATTATGGCTATTCTAGTGTTTCACGGGGCATTTTGCTTTTATGGTATATTATGTACCCCAAGGATACTCTTTGAAGTTTGGTTACCCCGGGAAACCTGTCAAAAGAGAATTGTTAACTCAGGTAATCTGTTAAAGAGAGAATATTAACTCAGGGAAATTGTCAAGAAGAAGAGAGGGTTTCTTAGCAACCGACTTACTTGGGTATACTAAGTATCTGGTTATGAGCTTCACTTATTTTTTTTCCTTTCAGCTTATTATTTATTAGTTTAACTTTTCTTTGATTTAATAGAAAAATAAGGTTCCCAAATTGTTTCAAAAAATAATTTCGAGCGTTTCGGAAGTACTTGACACGAGTGATCCCAACATTCACTCTTCGAAGAGTTTGAGTGACCTAGGTGTACAGACTCACTCCCACACATGCATGCACAAATAATTATTTTGCACCGGTCTCTACACGTGCATGATCTTCTTGTCATCCCTTTCTCCTATTGTTTACTGTTTTATGATCTAACTTCGTGGTACGGAACTAGTCGAGATCGAACCGATCTCGTAAATTGTTTTCTTCGAACGATGTTGAATCTCGAAAATATATAATCTATGTTCTCAAGTCTCAACTCAAATTAATCAAAGAATTGGAAGTAGTTAGCCTTATTAATTTGTTGTGATGGAGTAAAATTTGAAAAGATATGGTCGGAATACGAGATGGACATCGAAGTCAACCGAGTGTGTGGATGTAAAGATAGAATTTTTTTAATCAAGATTCTTGCTTTTGCCATACATGCGAGATGGCGGTATTTATCTCATCAAGTGATGCCTTGAGATCCGATTGGCCGTTAACACACCTTAAAGGCTTTAGTCCTTCGGATATCAAAGAAAAACAGAAATTCTTGGCCAAGGTTAGTTATATAGTTTTACCTCCTCGGTACCCATTGAAGCTTCTTTTTGTATGGTTCAACCTCCCCTTCTCCTATGCTTCAAACTTCTTGGCTTTCGACATAAATTTGAAGAATTCCACAAAAAAAAAAAAACATAAATTCAAACAAAGAGGAGATCTTTGGTGTTCAAATTGTGTTTGGGTTTGTTCTAGATGAAATTTTAAAAGAAGACCTAATTATTTGAGTTGCCTTATACTATGGACATCCATTTTGATTTGACTCCGGTTGTTCAATTTTTTCAGTACTCCAAGCATTTCCTTTATTCAAATCCAAAGCCAGACCTTTGGGACCGGAAGACTTGACATGGAGAATGGTTTGTATTTCAAGGCTCCTCGTAACTTAGTCTCAATTTCATGGTCCTTTTACTCGTCCCGTGAACTCCGGCACGCTTAAATCATGTATACTGGACAATTCCCTCCCCTTCCTCCTTACTTGCCTATCGGAGTTCCCGCCGACTTTTGAAAAATACTACAGATTGCCGGTAAACTAGTGAACATCAAACTTCATATCGGGAGATCACAACGCATGGTTCAGGGATCCGGAAACATTTGCACGTGTGAATGCGGGCGCTCAAATTCCAAAGATCGCGGGTCCCTTGTCATGATCGAACATCAATTTCAATTAACCCCCTCCACATTTTTTTATAATTTTTTCATGCTGGTGTAGTATGGCTTGTTTCATGATTGTCTCGTGACTGGAGTATTAGTAATTATATCGCTTCTATTCAATCTATGTGCGAGAAAAACAATTCCACGATATATCACATTCATCCTTCAACCAATTCCTACAATTTGTGGATATATAGTTTTTATCCCTTGATTAGTCTACTAAAGTACTAACATTGGGGATAGATTAATGAATTTGCATAGTTGCATTGATTATGCTGCATTGATTGATTAATTTTAATTGCTCTTGTCTTGGTATGTACTATGTAGGACATGTAGCTCGTAATTCAAGCTTCATGTCTAATTTCATGTTTTTGCTGCTCAAATTTTTGAAGGTTAGTGGGATTCTAATTGTTTGACCTGGCTGAGCTATGTATGCCTTTAGAAATGTATCACTAGTAAGATTTATGCAACTAACACTGTTGAGATCATACGTGAGCTGATTTGGTGAGTTTGTGACCAAAAGGTAGCCATGTGAAGTGAATATGATGGTCATTCATAGCTTTATTTCAAATGTGGAGATGCCTTTCTCCAGGGAAGTAGAGTGACACATGAGAATTTTGGAGTTGGTTAACTCTTGTGTTGCTAAGAGCATAAGACAGAACTGCTTGTTTGGGAGTTTGGGACTACTTCTTGGGTCAGTAATGGACTCAGGAAGCTTACTGTACAATCGTACGATACTAGTATGCAAGCAGCCTCCTGAAATAATAAAAGTGGGAGTTTGGGACTACTTCTTCGGTCAGTATTGGCCTCAGGAAGCTTCTAGTGCTCACTTACTATCCTTTTTTTTGACGTTCAAAGCAAACTACTTTCTCTCGTCATCTCTTACTAGGAGGGTAGTAGTCCTAGAGATTTTGCAAAAGTGGGGTATGTGTGTGTCAAATTGACCGACTGTTTTAACTTCTATTTCTCCTTGCAGATGCTACGACATCTGCTCCCATATCGATTTTCCATCCCCAAGATTATAACAAAGATGTATTGCAAGCTTGAAGAAGCCTATGATAGCGAATGATTGTTAAATCGAATCGGAGGAGCCATTGAAGTATAAAATTATAATGTCATAGTTGTGTATGTTAATATTTTTATGTATTTAATTATTTATGCTTCAATTGGGCAAAATATGCTTAATAAAATGAGTTTTTATATATATTATTGATTTTGTATTGATTAATAATGAAAAAATGCAAAAAAAAACAAATTTTTTTGGTTTTTGGGGGGGTTATCTGATCCGGTTTTCATCTAAAACTGGATCAGTAAATAATTTACTGATCCGGTTTTGGACCGGATCAGTAAATATTTTGGATCTGCTGCGAGCCCATCCGATGCGGACCAAAACCGAATCGCAAGCCCGTTTTGACCGCATCGGATGGGCTTTTTTCCACTAGTGAGTAGTTCCTATTTTCATGGCTTTGCTCCTCTTTGCTTCTTTGGATAATTGGACGTACTTTCAAGATGATTTAACAGCTCCCTTGCTTCACTAACTACTTATGTAACACCCCAGGGGCTCACTAGTAGATATTGTCCTCTTTGGGCCCTAGCCCGCAAGGATTTGCTTTGGTGTACGACCGAAGTCCTACCAATAGCAAATCCTTACGGGCTAGGGCCCAAAGAGGACAATATCTACTAGTGGGCCCCTGGGGTGTTACAGATGGTATCAGAGCCAGGGCCCATTCCGGTGTCCTGTAGTGCCTACGGGGACGCAAACTCCTTAAAGGAAGGGAGAAGGCGCCTAAGATCTTGGCTATCCTACATCGGAAATTGAGGAGAACGAAGCCTTCTTTATATAGAGGTGGACACCTCAACCTAGTAGAGGCCTTTTGGGTAGGACTTTGGTCCTACACCAAAGCAAATCCGTGCGGGCTAGGGCCCAAAGAGAACAATAAATACTAATGGGCCCCTGGGGTGTTACAGATGGTATCAGAGCCAGGGCCCATTCCGGTGTCTTGTAGTGCCTACGGGGACGCAAGCTCTTTAAAAAGAGGGGAGAAGGTGCCTAAGATCTTGGCTATCCAACATCGAAAGTTGAGGAGAACCAAACCTTCTTTATATAGAGGTCAACACTTTAACCTAGTAGAGGCCTTTTGGTTAGGACTTCGGTCCTACACAAAAGCAAATCCTTGCGGGCTAGGGTCCAAACAGGACAATATATACTAATGGGCCCCTGGGGTGTTACAAATGGTATCAGAGCCAGGGCACATTCCGGTGTCTTGTAGTGTCTACGGGGACGCAAGCTCTTTAAAAAGAGGGGAGAAGCTGCCTAAGATCTTGGCTATCCAACATCGGAAGTTGAGGAGAACCAAGCCTTCTTTATATAGGGGTCAACACCTTAACCTAGTAGAGGTTTTTTGGGTAGGACTTCGGTCCTACACCAAAGCAAATCCTTGCGGGCTAGGGCCCAAAGAGGACAATATCTACTAGTGGGCTCCTGTACACCTAGGGGTGTTACATATAGTATCAGAGCCAGGGCCCATTTTGGTGTCCTGCAGTGCCTACGAGGACGCAGACTCTTTAAAGGGGGGGGATAAGGTGCCTAAGATCTTGGCTATCCCACATCGGAAGTTGAGGAGAACCAAACCTTCTTTATATAGAGGTGAACACCTCAACCTAGTATAGGCCTTTTGGGTAGGACTTCGGTCCTACACCAAAGTAAATCCTTACGGGCTAGGGCCCAAAGAGGACAATATCTACTATTGGGCTCCTGCACACCTAGGGGTGTTACACTTATAAATTAAGGTTTTTAATATTTTACCTTATGGTTTTAATTATTTAAGAAGACTTCTATTATTTCCAAATTTATATAATGAATTATCCAACTAAAATAGTACTTTAAAGAGGACTCAAGATATTTTCTAATTAGGTATTAATTTGATATTATATGCTTGTGTTAAGATTATAAAATAACTCATTCCACAGGGCTCAGGGAGAACGGTTATCAAGAGTAAGGAATTAGGAATTATTATACGGTAAATTAAGGTAACAACTACTGCTGGTACCCGCAATTCCCTTCAAATGTGTTTATAAAATACGAGTACACTGTGAGTTAGTAAATGTTTATCAAAATGATTATTCTTGAGTTACTGGATGATTCTTATGATTTATTGATTCATAAATACTTTTTATGAGTTTTATGAACTGCATGAACTGCCATAAGCTATTGTTTATGAAAAGATGATATGATATGAAACGATTTTGATACCTTAACTATTGAGGTAGAGTTGAGATGAATGATTGATGATTACCACCCATGAATATTACAAGTTACGAAACATGATAAAGTAAAGTAAAAGAATTGGTTTGTTGAGTTGATTGGCGGTTGTGCACGTACCGAGTTGTTTATTGGGGCACTGGCCCATTACTGTTTACTAGGGCACTGACCCGTTACTGTTTACTAGGGCACTGACCCATTACTGGTGTACCTAGGGTAATGTCTAAGACACATGTCCTTGCACAGTGGTGCACACACATGGCTGGGAGACGTCCCAGAGCTTATTGATTTTGCAGCAACCAGAGGAAAATTGGATAAAAGGATGAAAGTTTTATAAAGGTGAAGTTGAATGAATGTTGTTTTCATAAATATTTGAATTATTCTTTCCCCTGTTTGCAAATAAAATGAGTTGAAATGAGTTTATATTGCTGGGGTAGTTTGTTACTGAGCCTTGGCTCATAACGTTTTGCTTTTCTGTTTTAGGTATGGTCAGACAGTTGCAAGAATTGTTATTAAGAGGTTGTTTCTAGTTAATTTTAAGTTGGAAGCACAACAAGAGGAGTGTTCAGGATGGATCTCGTATTGATAATGTTGTCTATACTGTATCTTGGGGGGCTAGGAGGCTTATAATATTATTATAGCTATTGTTGGTATGTTTTATGAGATTATACATTCTCAAGGACTATTTAAGTTTATTATTGTATTAGTGGCCCATAACCCATAGGTTTAAGTTCAGTTTCCGCTACTAATTATAAGTATATGTGTTTAATTTAGGTTATGAATTTTCGGGGCGTTACACGGAGGGAGCCGGAAAGGAAGATGGAGGGAGGAGCAATGAGAGAAAGAGAGGAAAAGAGTGGGAGTTTGAGTAGGGTTTTGGGTGGGAGATGGGTTTGAAGGAGAAGATGGTGGAGAAGGTGAGATTTGAGAGATTAAACGACGATCTAACAGTTCAGTTTGTTTTATGATTTGTATCCAATGGCTAATATCTATGATCCATGTGCTTTGTGATGTTCTCTTGTGTGCCTTTGATTGTGATCATCTAACGGTTTAGATTTTGCACATTAGTTGGCTTTGGATTTTGCCTTAAGAAGACAAACTATCCTAGTAAATTATTATTATTATTATTATTATTATTATTATTATTATTATTATTATTATTATTATTGTTGTTGTTATTGTTATTATTATTATTATTATTATTATTATTATTATTATTATTATTATTATTATTATTATTATTATTATTATTATTATTATTATTATTATTAAGACCACTACGACTATTATTATTACTACTTTTTATTATTATAATTACTAATACTATTATAATTATCTTTATTATTCTCACTAATACTATTACATAGTATTGTTATTATTCAAATTAATACATTGATCTATTATAATAACAACTAGTTTCAATTCAACTATAAATTTTAAATTCTAAAGTGAAGTTAGCTTTATGACAATTAACCTAGTTTTTTGTTTATTTCTTTTTATTCAATTAACTTACATTTTATGCGTTGATTTGATCGAATAATATTTTGTTTCAATTCAAGTAGATGTTTTGAGTTTCGGATTGAATATAACATAAAGACTATTAGCTTCTTAAATGGAGTATTGTCATCTTACAACAGTCTTTCGAGTTACATTCATACATACGTTTAATCCAATAATAACTTCTTTCAATTCAAGTAGATGTTAAAAGTTTTGAAATGACTATAGCTTTATGATGATTACCTTAAATGGAGTATTGTTATCTCGAATAAGCTAATTACTAACGTTGATACATTAACGTTGATACATTGATCTTATGTGAATTACAACTTACTTCAAGTTCAATAAGATGTTTTTATTTTCGAAATACACTTCACTTAAAGACAAATAACTTAAATTGAGTATTATTATCTTAAACCAGCTTATCTGCTTACATTGATACATTTATCTTATCTATACAAGTCATTAATCTTGATCTTCATCATGATGCTCCTTGATCTCCATCTTTTTGAATGGGCTTTGGAATTCATGTTTATTTGAAAACTTTTGAAAATTAGAGATTAATTAACCTCTTTAATTTGATTTTTTATGATGATTTTTATTTACATAATAAAAATGAGTCATTTTAAGAGGAACCTAAACTTTAATGACTTTTAATTATCATTTTCGTAATAAAAAGAAAATATTTTTTCATGAAAATTGAGTTAATCACTTTATTTCAACTTTCTAGATTACACTTTTGTTATTTTACTGACTTCCAAAAATCATAACTTTCTGTAAAAAGCATGAAAGCGCATGTGATGTGCCCATGGATAGGTCAGTGAGTTATTTATGTTGTGTAAAAATTCAACATGCTTTTAGTGATTACTGGAATTATGGTGAATTTTATACTAAAATCGGTCAAACAGGACCTTTATCAAATTTGTTCTTTGAAACTCAACTTAACGAACTGAGTTTGATACAATTTTGGTATGTGAATTCTAGACACGTTTTAGGACTATACTGCAGATGTTCACTTGAATTGGACATCTTTAAGACCTTTTTCATTTATTTCCTTAACCAAAGAAGAAATCAGTGTTCTGGAGTTTAGTAATTTCCATGAACGTTTTGTAAAAATTATATAAAAATGTACGAAATTCATATGAACATAATTTGTATATTTTTGGAAAGCTACTGATGTCTACTTTAATGTTGCTTTTTTCAGCTTTCGCTAAATGAGTTTAGTTTGAACTTTATTGAAAGAACAATCTCATATGATACAGAATAAGATCAATTTTTCACAAAAATTTTGTATGAATTTTAATTAACTATACAACATTCAATTTTTAGAAATTCCAAACACAAGTTGCTGAAAACGTCTTGAACTTCATAGGAAAAATGAGGTTAAGTACGAAATTAAAACTGACTATAATTACAGCATCACATTTTCTTTTTTATGGAGATCTTTAAGCACAATTCTACTTAATTTTTTTATGAAAAAATGTTTTTTGGGTGATTAACAACAACTTAGTTAATAAAAATCACATAAACACATATTTCCTAAGACATAATCATCATAAAACATCTCTTTAAAGGGAATCCAGTTAGCTGGCCCTTTAAAGGATGTGTTATCTGGTCTAGAATACTCTTTTATTCTAAAGTATTTCACCACCTCCTCGTCAAACTTGTCCTCTAACTCCAGAAAGGATTTCCCTCGCCCAGTGTTCGTAACGGCCCGGCTATAAAAACGATAGCCCTCAGTGACATAGTCGTTGGCCGCCCGAAGAAAGATGAAGTCGGCTTTCCAGCCGTGCATCTTCGAAGGTTTGCCCCAAGCCGTATGAAAATCGGGGCGGTTGCAAATGCTGAGCCATGCTCCATCCACTGTCCCTGGAATCTTGGACGCATAGTGTATATGGGTAAAGGCGTGAAGAGAAAGGGCCAGGCCGCGTAGCTCGCAGACGGCTACGAATGCCAAAATATTGTACCAGGCATTGGGCGTCAATTGATTATGGCCTATGTTGTAATGCCTAAGCACTTGTTCTACGAAGTCGTGAAGGGGAAACCTCAACCCCGCATCCAAGGCTAACTTGTAGACGGCGAAGTGATTCTTGGGAGCACTCAGAATCGTAGCCTCTTTATTAGGTATGACGAAGGAGAAGCCCGACATGGGCATATAGGTGGACAGGTAGCAAGGATCAGGTCCTATTTTTTCTAACCACTTACGATTAACTAGTATAAAGGCTGGGTCCAAAAGGGGACCTAAGCGTCTCCTAATTTCAAACGAAGTGGTGGAGGGTTCATCCGACTCATCAGCAGTGCCAGAACCACTCTCGTTATTCTCGTCGTCGGCTTCCGCCATCTCGATGTCTCTACCAGACGGACTAGCCTCAAGATTTATTTCAAGATTTTCACTACCGTTATCAGGGGAGGTAGGCCCGGCCAAAGGCTGAGCACTTTGAGTCTCCCTCGTCTCATCTAGAACTCGTCTAGTAGATTCCTCCATCTTAGAGCTATAGGACGGTTGAATTATTCTTCGTCTTAGACGGGCTGTCTGCTTGACGCGCACCAGATTACCCTGCACAGGTAAAGACTGGGTCATCTGACTTTGCCGGCCAACACCATAAAAAATTATATACTCGGCCAGAATAGGCCCAACTCTAGAATGAGCCGAAGGAGAAGTACTATCGGTTCTAGGGTCAAGACCAACTCTTGGGCTGCCAGGATTATTTGACGAAGAAGAGGAATCCATTTTATTGATTTTCTAAAAAAGAAAAAAGAATAAAGAAAAAAAAAGAAAAAAAAGGAAGAAAAGATACCTGACGAAACGCTTGGACAGTTCGGTGAAGAAAACGGAAAATTGACGATCTCTCTCTCTCTCTCTAGAACAAGAAATGCAGAGCCTCTCTCACTAGAAAATTTCTCTCCAGGTGTGAAATGATTTAATGAAGGCAAAGTAAACATATGTATAGGGGGGTGAAAAACATGCTGAGCCGGTTAAAAGTTGACCGGTAATGAATAAAAAGGTCAAATGTGACCGGTAAGCCCCGAAATATGGCGCGTCTTTGCCTCTTTTGAATTTGAGGTGACTTACTTAGGTAAAAGGGCCTTAACCGTCGTATGGGCCAACATCAAAAACCCATTTAGGGGCAAATGTTGTACCCTAAATTATTGAAGGCTCAGGTGGGATAAAAAGGCTCACTTTCTGGCTAAAAGGTTAGTCAGAGCCCAAGTCCCTAAAATGGCTGCTGGTGATTGGTTGATGATTCATCTCCAACCATGGCTTGCCATGTGTCGTGATTTGATTGCCTAGCCAATCAGGTGCCTTTATTCTAGGGTACCATGAAAAGGCACCAGTCATATCACCACCACTATAAATACCCCAGAAATTAGGAGAAAGGTAATTCAATGCAAATAGTGTAAACTTACTTAGTGGAAATACTCTCTCACTTTCTCTCTCTATCTCTACTTTTTCCTTGAAACTCCTGATTCTCGACTTAAGCTTCGGAGGGGAACCACCACCCAAACCTCCGGGGTGGGTCCCTTTTTGCGGGTTCAGGAGCAAAGCTCAGGTTCGGATCCATCAGACTCAGACATTGTTGCACCAGTCTCCAATTAAAGAACATCTAGGGAAAATAGTTTACTTGCCAGACAAGCATACTAAACAACCTCCACACAGCAAGCCCTATCTTGCTCTTCTTATTGGGTTTCCACTCCCTTTTTGTTTCCTCTAATAAGCAGAACCGACTTGACACTCCAAAAGTCCTCAATAAATGAATGGCCTAAAAAAAGCAATAATAGCTAAACTTACGGTTTTTTCACCAAATACCCCTGACAAAAAAATGTATTTACCAAATACCCCCACAGTTTTCAAAATTCACCAGATACCCCTAACCTTTAAAAAAATTACCCAAAATGCCCAAATGACTAACGGCGGTCAACTCCGTTAGTCATTAACCCTAAAAAACCCTAAAAAACCTTTAAAAGAACCCTAATTAACCTAAGTTAACCCTAATAACTCTAAAAACCCTAAGTAACCCTAAAAACCCTAAATAACTCATCAGCGGCGGGGATTCACGTTCAACACTCGTCAGCAGAAGGGGTGGGGGGGCTCGGGATTCGAAGGGGTAGGGGAGGAGGGTTACTTAGGGATTATTAGGTTGACTTAGGGTTAATTAGGTTGACTTAGGGCTAATTCGGTTGACTTAGGTCTAATTAGGTTGACTTATGTCTAATTCGGTTGACTTAGGGCAAACTTGTAAATAAATGCTAACGGAGGACTAACGTCCGTCCACCAAAGGGCATTTCGTGTCTTTTTTTTTAAAGTCAGGAGTATCTGGTGAATTTTTGAAAAAAGTAGGGGTATTTGGTGAATAAATTTTTTTGTCAGGGGTATTTGGTGAAAAACCGCTAAACTTATAAGCATACTCCGAGCTAATAACAATTGGCCCAACTATAAACCTATTGAGAGATTGGGTAAAGAGATTTTTAGTAGCTATCAGATGATAACATCTAAACGATTTTGTTAGGTTATCAGAAAAACCTAGGGAGCCTAAGTGATGCACTAATTAATCATCAATGGATAATCGGAACTTCTTCTTCCCCTCTCTTTCTTCTTGTACCTTATTTGGTACTAAACAATAATGATTATATTGACTCTTCTTTTTGGTTATATATTTGAAACAACTATCACAAATTCACAAGTTAAACTTTGTACGAGAAATAGGGATATATCATAGACAAAATTGATAACAAGTGCAGGTCTCACTGAAAGAAACAATCCTGCTGAGCAAGCTCAGTTGTTGCAGAATCTGGAAATCACTTCTTAGTTTGCTGCTACTTTTATATTCAGACTTTGTTGTGTGAGACCTTCTTATTCTCAGACTTTGTTTGCAACTTCTTCTTCTCATGTGTGAGAATACTTGTTATTCTCATGTGTTAGGTAATGATAATTTCTGCTTAGATTATGCTAGTGCATTGTTCATGGAGTGAATGAAAAGAATGTATTGGTAGGCATTTCATGGTTTCATGATGTGTATGAACGATGGACTATGCAATGCAAAGGGATTCTAGTATGAATGCAGTCCTAACGAATTCGGAATTCTATGGACTTTAGATCCTAGACTTGATATACTTCTACTGATTTTAGAGTTCTAGACATGATGAACTTTTAAAGATGCTAGACTCCTAATATACATGAGACTTTAGTGGATCTAGACTCCTAAATGGACGTAATGCTAATGGATTTAGACTCCTATTATTCATGGATTTCTATGGATTCTAAACTCCTAAGATGCATGGAATTCTCATGACCTTAGACTTAGACGGGATTAGAACTCCTAATGTGAATAAAGTTAGACGAGGTTAAAACTCTAGAGGGACTGAATCTGGATGAGCCTAGACATATGAGCTAGATGGACTTTCTAATGGAGTTAGAGTTCCTAAATGGATGAGACTTTTACAACAAGCTGGACACTAAATGGAATCCTAAATTAGGTACATAATGATATACATGGAGAGATAGGATAGAAGAAAAATGCTGAATTTTCGAAAAAGATATGTGATAAGAGATGAGATGAAGTTGTGAAAAACATATGAGATGTGTTTTGAAAAAGGTGAAGATAAATTTTTCAAAATAGATAGGGGGTAAAAAAAAAGGATGGAGATTTTTTTGAATTTTTTTAGAAAGGAGGCGATCGAACTTTTGTAGAAAAAGATGGAGACTTTTTGAAATGAAAACAAAGAGATACAGGGTGTCATAAAAAAAAATGGGTACAGGGTGAAGATGGAAATTAGGACATAGAACGGGGACCATAAGAATTGGGCAACACAATAGAATTATGGGTGATAAAATTAAGTACGCACGCAAATATCAAACACAAGACGTTGTAAAGGAAATTACGCTGGGCGCAAGACGATGTGCGCGACGCAAAGAGTGATACGAGCGACGATGGAGTGTTGTGTACGACGCAATGAATGTTGTGCACGACACAAGGACTTGCGCAAATCTGCCTGCATGGGACATATTGCCTTGGCGTTGCACGCAACCCATATGCACGGATCACGGTTTCCAACAGACTTCGATTTTACCATTTTTTTATGCGTAAGTTCATTTGACAATATTCGAATCGAAACGTGTGTAATACTAAGCAATATAAAAGCCCTCACACACAAAGATGCAAAAGTAGGATAATAATATGCAAAGTTCCAACCTAAAGTCTAGTTCTACGTTTCAAACTGTGGTCAGGAAGCTTTCGAAAGGACAAAGCACAAAACCCTCGGGGCGGCCTCACGCATAGAACATGTGCTAACGAGACAAATATGATTGTCCTTATATTGTGATGTATGCTCGTACATACAAGTAGGAACATACAAAGGTTGAGATAAATTAAGCTAAGGAAGAACCGAATGCTTTCCTTTACTCGGGCTATTATTCTAGCTTCAATGAGATACAGAAACACCACTTAATGAAATTAGAACTTCCTAAGTTCACAAATTAACTTAGCCAAAGTTAATTAAGCAAAGGACAAATTCTTATAAGTTTCTAATCCAAGAAACACCAAAGAAAACAAAGGGGGTTAATACACACTTGTATTTGTTGGTCATAAAACTTGATGACTACTCATTTCATTCATAAGCTATTTATACAAGTCTTAATGTTTATTTTCTGATTTTCTAAACATAAAATAAAATGCTCGAAAAATGAAAATTACTACCACATGTCTAAATGATGGCTAGTTAGCCGTTGGTAATGCTCCAACTATCTTCACTCTTTAGTTGCATTTCTCCATGAATGTAGGCATGTCTTGGGGTGGAGAATATGCTTATTAGTCTCTTGACTTGCACGACTATCTAGAATGCCTCACACGCCTTAAAAATAGGAACAAGCCATCACTTCCTCCATGCTGGCCATCAGCTTGAATAAGGCGCCACAAAACTAGGAAGTCACTAGTGGAAAAAACCTTATCTGTCACTTAGTAACAGATTCGGTTTTTACAAAACCGCATCCGAAAATCATTAGAAAAATGGGAGGGAAAGTTGGGCAGAAAATCTGATCCGGACCTTTGGTAAACCGGATCAGATTTTAAAAACCGCTCCGGTTTAATAAAATCTGATCCGGTTCACAAGACCGGATCAGATTGTCCGTGATATTTCTAATGGAAAAACCCGCGTTTTCGCTTAGAACGGCCCAAGTCCACATCTCTCGCCCAATATGATACACCCTAACTTCTATTCCCTCATCAAACACTTCTCCTCTCCTCGCGAACCACCCACCCCCAGCTCTTACCTCCGCCTAAACCAGCCACCACCACCAATATTCTCCGCGAAAAAAACATCCGCCTCAGCAACAAGTTGATCTTCTATCAAAATACGAAGCTTTTGAGTGAAAATCTTGAAAATTCGGCAGATTTTCCCGCGAAAAAAAACTTCCCCGAATAACGCAGAGGAGAGAGAAAACTTGGAGAAACACAACAATGGCGGAAGAGCACGAGGAAGAGGAGAGAGAAAGAGGAAAAGTAATGGCGTTGATTGAGAAAGCAACCAATTCAACTGAACTAGAGGTTGATCCTCGACTTTTCAATGCCATTAAAATGGTCATCAGATTCTCCGATTTTGAGCTCAAACTCGCCGTTCAAACCCTAGTGCATCTCATGAAGAGACAACACTCTCAGGTATCATTATATTGCATTTTAATTTCATCTATGATTATTGTAATTTGTTGATTTTGGAATAAGTATGTGCGATTGATTATTGAAGTTAGGGTGTTTTTTTTGGGGGAATTGCAGATTAGGTATCTTGCGTTGTAGTTGATTTTTTTTGTAATTGATTATGGATTTCAAGTGAATTAGAAACTTCTCATTTGAATTTTTATTTTTACTACTCTTAATTTGCATTGTTATTATTTATGTGTTGTAGTTCGAAGGTTTAATTTGTAGAATTAGTTGCTTACTTTGAAAATTGTTGAAAACACTAGCTTGAAAGTTGAAAGTTAAGAGAAATTATGAGTTTCACGTATTGCAAATAATCTGTTTTAAGATGACAATTGAGATTTAACTGTTTTACTCATTCTTTTGCAGCATTCTATTGATTATTGGCTTTAGGCTGATCTCATAGCTCCGAGAGTCGAGAGGCCGTTAAAAAATGTGATACGGGTTCACAAGCAAGACGAGGCGGATATATTTTATATACCATTCTTCACCACCATCGGCTTCTTCTTGTTGGAGAAAAAGCGAGGCAAGGCACTTTACAGGTGTGAGTGCTTCTCTGGGTAATTATTTTAGTTTGTTCTTGGGCATAGTTATTCTTATTCGTGTTAAACCTTTTATTGGTGTCTGGGTTTGTGATATGCGCAAAGAATATTGTTGGATGTATCTTATGTTGCTATCCTTTTCTTCTCGGGAGGAAAGATCCGATCACAACTTGTTTCGGAGCCGTGCCTGGTGCTAATGGTGTAGTTATTGAGGAAGGAACAGCGGAGAGGCCGGGCAAGGCTGCAGCCCAATATGGAATGCGCAAGTGAGATATATGAATTTCACCTATAATTTACAATTAGACTTTGTTGACTTAATTCCGTGTTCGATCAATTTGTTTTTTGAACCTGTTAAGATATTAAGCCGAGTGGTTTGAGATATATTACGTGTAACAAATTATGGATGCAACCAAGTAGTTTTTATTGCTTGTCGATCTATCTTTTGCCCGAGCCCGGCTGGTGAATCTCCATCATCTCGCAAGATTGTTTGATGCTATAGTCGGCCGGCCGCATCCGTGTTATAGTCGAGTGATGAACCTGGAGCTTCCATTTGAAGGTTTCATTTTGCTACAGGAAGGTATGAATTACGACAAAGCATCTTAAGGCGATTATGGCTATTCTAGTGTTTCACAGGGCATTTTGAATGGGCTTCCGAATTCATGTTTATTAGAAAACTTTTGAAAATTAGAGATTAATTAACCTCTTTAATTTGATTTTTTATGACGATTTTTATTTACATAATAAAAATGAGTCATTTTAAGAGGAACCTAAACTTTAATGACTTTTAATTATCATTTTCGTAATAAAAAGAAAATATATTTTCATGAAAATTGAGTTAATCACTTTATTTCAACTTTCTAGATTACACTTTTGTTATTTTATTGACTTCCAAAAATCATAACTTTATGTAAACAGCATGAAAGCGCATGTGATATGCCCATGGATAGGTCAGTGAGTTATTTATGTTGTGTCAAAATTCAACATGCTTTTAGTGATTACTCGAATTATGGTGAATTTATACTAAAATCGGTCAAACAGGACCTTTATCAAATATGTTCTTTGAAACTCAACTTAACGAACTGAGTTTGATACAATTTTGGTATGTGAATTCTAGACACGTTTTAGAACTATACTGCAGATGTTCACTTGAATTGGACATCTTTAAGACCTTTTTCATTTATTTCCTTAACCAAAGAAGAAATCAGTGTTCTGGAGTTTAGTAATTTCCATGAACGTTTTGTAAAAATTATATAAAAATGTACGAAATTCATATGAATATAATTTGTATATTTTTGGAAAGCTACTGATGTCTACTTTAATGTTGCCTTTTTTAGCTTTCGCTAAATGAGTTTAGTTTGAACTTTATTGAAAGAACAATCTCAGATGATACAGAATAAGATCAATTTTTCACAAAAATTTTGTTTGAATTTTAATTAACTATACAACATTCATTTTTTAGAAATTCCAAAGACAAGTTGCTGAAAACGTCTTGAACTTCATAGGAAAAATGAGGTTAAGTACAAAATTGAAACTGACTATAATTACAAAGATCACATTTTCTTTTTTATGGAGATCTTTAAGCACAATTCTACTTAATTTTTTTATGAAAAAATGTTTTTTGGGTGATTAACAACAACTTAGTTAATAAAAATCACATAAACACATATTTCCTAAGAGTCTCCCCATTAAAGTTGACTATTCTAGGTGGGGTGATTTAAGGTTGGGAACTTATTAGGACTTCCATATACCCAAATCACTCCAAAAATTAAAAAATTGATAAGAGAAAACAAAGAGAAAGTTAATTTTACCTTGCTAACTCTATGATGCACTTCCTTTCCAAAGGCTTCTACTTTTTTTTTATTTTTCTTAATTTCTAAGTGAGTTTCTAAAATCACTTAATTACTAACTAAAACCTCTTTTTTTGTTTTTTTCTTGGATGAACTTCTTACTTACTAATTACTTTTCTAATTTTAACTTTTGCTTTCTTTTTTTTCCTAATTGAATGAGATTTTTAGTGGGAGGAAGTATGGAGAATGAAATAGAATTCAAGTTGTCTCAAGTGGGATTGAAGTTGTTGTTTGAAATGAAAATAATGGGGGATATTTATAGGAAAATAAAGTGGAGAATTAGGGTTTGAAGGAGGTAGAAAATCAGATTTTTCACCCAAAAAAATCTAATTTTTACCATCCTAAATAATCCTAATTACATCATGAAATCTTCCTACATCATCAAATTTATTTGAATACAAAGATTATTATTCTTTATAGATTTGATTTTGAGTTTTACACTAATGAAGCAAAATCAGATTTTCAGTCAACATTCTCTTCCTAAATACATCCTAAAACGAAAGTGCATCGAAAAACGTGATAGCAAAGCAGACTGGCCGGGCAACTGCACGAACCACAGAAGACTGCGCTGGACACAAGCATGGTGCGCTCGCCGCACGGCCCTGATTTACCGAAGGAAATCGAATCTTTGGGCTCTTACACCTTGGATTTTGATTCCGATTTTATTCCTTTCCATTATTCTTATTCATTAACCAATGGATAAAAGGATGTGATTGGTGGTTTAAGAATATATTAATATTCTTTATCCAATGGACAAATGAAAGTGACTAGTGGGTAATAACTTGATCACCAAGAAAACTTATTCCCACCAGTTTTGAGGGACGAGTAATATTCCGGCGCTTAAGCGCAACTCGATTTTCAGTTTTTCGAAACACTAACTTAAAACAATTAATGAAAACTCTTCAAATTAGTAAAGACGAACACGATTCTACAACAAATCATTTTATTAAACTGGTGGGTGTAGTTATTGACTACGACTTACAAGAAAAATACGTTTTGAAACCGAAATCGTATGATTAAAGCACAAAACGGAAAATCATATGACGGAATGAAACTCGTGCTCTGAGACGAAACGCGCCTTTGGCGGGGCGTGCTCCACGATACATGACGGCTTCGTTATTTTTATTTCTTTTCGGAAATTTTTATCTAAAAAATTTATCCATAACAGGGGTTTAAATTTTGGTGTCTACAGAATGCCCCACATTGGTTGAATTTTTGATGAAATGATGACCAATGTTTAAAAAGACACAAAATTTTGACAAAAAATTTCTTTTGAGATAACATATTCTCCATAGAAAATAGTTACCATTGGTGCTCTTTTGAAACCATGATGTGCGGCTTCAGATGACACCTTAAGTAGAAAATCCCAAATAATTTTCTGAAAATGAAAATGTGACTTTATCGTCGTCTTTGATAGAAAATTCCAATTAATTTTCTGAAGTTAAAAATGCGACTTTATCGTTCTCTTGATTAGAACATCCCAACTAATTTTCTAAAATTGAAAATGCGAGTTTATAATCTTCTTAGATAGAAAATCCCAATTAATTTTTTAAAATTGAAAATGCGACTTTATTGTCGTCTTGGATAGAAGATCCCAATTAATTTTCTAAAATTTGAAAATGCGACTTTATTGTCGTCTTAGTGAGTTTTGTCTTATGAATCAACCTTTTGTTGACGCAAAAGAGTCCGACAACTAACATATTGACTTCAGTTTTTACCATAGTTCTTCATGGCCTTGATAAACAAATCGTCAAATCACCATCATTCACTTTTTATGACTCCATGTGTTGTCATGTCACTTTAAAATAAGGCATTGTCACGTCATGTCACCTTAAAGTGATGCATTGTCGGGTCATGCCACCTTAAAGGGTTGACCAAAGGTTATTACCTTCCAGACCAATTATGGTGGACCAACCATCATATGGCAAAATTTTGATCTGTTTTTAAAATATCTTTCAGGAATTTTTCATGCATAATGCTTATCTGCTTTATTAGAAAACGATGATCTCTATATGAAATAGATTGACCAAGATTATTATTTTGGATGATTATTGGGAAAATGGATTGTATCAATGTTCTTGATTCATCATTGACACACTGTTTATCAATGTCCGACATGGTTTTTCATTTCTAAATGCATCATCTGCACTAGTACAACATTTTCTCTAGTTTTCTTCTTTCACAAAAATGGTTTGGCAATCTATTTACAATGATACAAATGAAATGGAGAGTGTTAATAAAAAAAACTCTCCAGGATCACCAGGAACTTGGAACAATCAACGTAGTCTATCCCCTTCTTCTTCCCGCTTTACTAAGGCTCTAATGCCTTTGATTTTGCTTTCTTTTTGTTATAAGATGATACATGTTGCTTCCCAATTTTGGGATGAAACTCATCATGTCTTCCGCTTTGGAAACCGAGAGATCATACCTCTTGTTGAAGAGGTCGAAGAACTACTAGGCTTACCCTCCAACGGTCCAATTATTACACCTAGGTCTCCTTACAGGAATTCGGGAGATTTATCAACCGTTTTGTACCATCCTGAAAACCTTCATGGCAATTACTTACAGTATGGTGAGGTACTTCTTCTCAATTTATTGTTAACCTTTCAATTTGGTACTTGTTAATTCTCTAATAATGCCAGCTATAGGATTGCTAGAGAAAATGGTTGCATTCTTATGCTTTTGGGAAGTACTATCTGTAACACTCCGTCCAATTATAGACATAAATTAAGGAAAATAGAACAACTTACTAAAGAAATGGCGATAGCGGAAATATCGCCTGACGGAAATGTTACTCTAAACAAAGGTTAAATTCAACTAAATAAAATTAAAACCTGATTAAAATAATCCATAAATATCCACAAAGAGGCAAAAACAACCTCAAAAACCCAAAGTAGTAAACATAAATAAGAAACAACATAAAATGTCTTAATATCCTAACTAGTCTCTCTGAAACTGCCCATAGCACGAAATAAACACCTGCAAACATATCAACAAACATCTACAATCAGTGGGGAGTAACTAACAGCTCTCTCAGCTCGATCAGGATCCATATAAGAGTTATAAAAGTTTAAACAATCAAGTCATACACAATATATCAAAAATGCACTTCTAATAAACAAATAGATATAAATAAATACAAGAGAGACAATACAACATGCTAACTACAAATAGGGTAAAGTTAATAGAATAATTAGACAAATAAATATACATATGAACTCGAGGATCAACAAAATAAACCTTCATTGTAAATGAAATAATAATATGAACAACAAAAAGGATTATGACGTTTCCAAAATAATATTTTTAACACGTTTGAGGAGGAACTGAACGTAAGTGGATCGCAACCGACTATTCCTATTTGGTTATAGTATTAGGACCCTGCTCGCCTATGTCTAGTATGGCCACACCCTGATACGAGATAGTACCCTGCTCAGTACTTCTCGATCTCTTAGATGAAAAGTAATAACAAAGACAAACCTACACACCCTACTCCGCATGTAAGTATAAACTGTGTACCCTGCTAAGTACACAGTGACTATTCATTCCTAGGAGACCATGCCGTCTCACTAGTCATCATCCCCAAACAAAAACACATAATCAATAATATAATTTCATCATATGCAAAATGCCACTTAAGGTCTTACATCAAACTGCAAGAATCTAGGGTCTTAACCCATCACTTCCCAACTACAAGAATTTTAGGGACTCACCCCATCAATTCCAATTCCAACTAACTTCACAATTTCTCAACAATAATAATCATAATGTTAACAATATTATCTTCAAAAAGAATATAATTTAACTCAACATGAAGTTAGAAAATAATAGAAATACTTATGATAGCTTGGAAATAGTTTTAAGATCCCAAAATAAATTAATTTCATCCAAACAACCAACCCAATTTCATACTTAATACCATCATAAAATAATCATATCTTGCAATTAAACCACTGCTGTAGACGTGTTTTTATTTCGCCTATGCGGTGTTAGCGCGTATTTGATTTAACTACCCCATTGTAAAGGTCTTTATTGAAAATTATTTTGTATTGAAAGAAGTCGCTAACAAGTCATTAAAGGGAGACTCACAAACCTAATTGGATATGGGAAACCATTGGAACAAATTGTGGGATTTATCCAATGTAGATTTCCCCGTCTAGACTCCATAGATGGTCAAAATGAACCAAAGATTGAGTTCAGGGGTGAGGGTACGAACGTGGTCATAATGAACCATATTCGCCCAATGTTGGCCTCTACTAAATATTGATTCACAACAAATTTTATGCCAAAGAATAATCATATAATATTTTATGCACCCTAAAAATATTTAGTCTTGGTTGGTTCAGGAAACACATAAAAGACTAGTTTTTAGCGACAAGTTATTATGCAATCAATTTACAGGTAACCTAGCAGGTTGTCCAAATTAATCTGATTAATGTTAGAACAATTCTTTAGGTCTTGATTAACAAAAATAACATGTGGGTGATAAAAATCATGCAAAGAACAATCAGGCAAGTATATAATAATGTATGAAAATAAATAAAAAGAAGGAAGAATTAGAATATACAGTAGAACGATTTTATATTAAGGATCTACATCAGGAAAGAAATAGTTAGTAACTTCAATATAAAAATAGAGAATTTATTTAGAAACCCTCAGGATTATACCGTGGCTCGGGTCTGCGAGATTGACAACCTTCGGGACAAGCAATCGTGAAGCCTGAAAGTATCAATGTCTGAAAGATTTGAATGTATGTGTATGTGTTTTGTAGAGAGAATATGTATTTCGTAGAGAGGTTCGTAAGGTATTCATAATATAAAAGTCGAGTTGTTGTGTGAAAATCCGTCCTGAAATCTGTATGGAAATCAGGTGTATTTATTGGAAAAGTGGAACTGCGCTTCACGCACCAACTGCGCCAGCGCGCAGACGTGTCACGCGAAAATCCACGTGCCGAGGCACAGATTGGCGCGCCGACGCGACATGCCTAGTTGGAAGCGTACACGTGGTAAGCGCTTTGAAAAAGATTAGAAAGAAAAAGATGCGTCTCGCACAGAGAAGTGGGCTTGGCACATGACTCTATATGACACACAAGTCTACGTGACAGTCTTGTGCGCTTGGCGCAGCAGGTGCGCTAGGCGCACGCTTACGTGGCAAAGTATGTGGCAAAATGGTGCGCTTGGCGCAGCCTGTGCGCTCGGCGCTTGTTGGTGTGCTCAGCGCACCGTGTTGCTTTTGACACGTTTTGATTACTTTTTGATAATAACGGGTTTTGACGATTTTCTTTTATCTTTTAACTACGGAAATTTGATTTTACGGCATAAAATTTGATTATGAAAATATCTTTGAAAATAGTTATTTATTTAAGTAAAATAATTAATTATTATTAAACAATTAATTGAGGTTTTCAAAGGATTGAGCTCGAAATACAATTAATTATCATGAATAATTAATTGAGCTTTGAAATAGGACTTTAACACTTTTTCGAAATAGTTTTGGAATGGCTCTTCGGATTGCTCTGCCCTTGGGTCGGACAATTAAGACCATGGTATGTTTCATCATCAGATCCTTAAAAGGGGAGACATGATCATGTGTCTATAGAAGCTCCCACTTTGACTGAGGTTCATGAAACCAAAAGTCAAAGTATACGGTGTCGGGACGGAGAACGATTCTAAACGCTCTGCAGTTTCGAACTGATCTATATACGCCGGTCGCTGCAAAACAATGTTAGTATGCAAGACAATAACTACAAGCAATCTGATTACCTGCAGAAGAAGATGTTAGCAGATAGGTGCAAATAATTCAGATAAGCACATAATGATGCAATAATGCAGACTTAGACTCTCTAAGGATGCTTGAGACACTATGCAAGGATTAAGGTTATGCAAAGCTAAGGGATGACACGTCATGCAAGGTTAGGGTTTGGCAAGGCGAGGAGATCTGGATATGTAGAATGATAGAATGATTTTCGAAAATCATTTTTAGTAAATAATCGGGGTCCATAAACAAGGTACGCAGATTACAACTTTTGGGGAGTTTGATTTGGAGGCACCACCACATATAGGAAGCCCCCGCTTTGGGTGAGCTTGTCTTGAATTTAACGTGTACTTGATCTGATATTGAAGTGTAGTTGACCTGTCTTGAATGTTCGGAGTTTTCACTAGGGATTCTTCATTGGGAAGTTGATTAGGCAAAGTCAAATATCGCCAGAAATAATAGAATTGTCGTTGAGTCGCTCAGGGAAAAGGATAGCTTGGAATTGAAAAATAAAAAGGTTAAAATTTGTGACTCATATAAAAATAGATGGGAAAGGCTTTAACGAGGCTAGGTTCATACTTGAGTCTATGTCGGGATCTAGAAAAAGTATGCTCTTAAATTCAAGAAAGTCCAATCATTAGACCATTACTAATTTATTTTATTGAAGCGGTCGGATCTCGAGATGAGAATTCCTACGTATCCTTGCGGAATCAGACCATTCGTAGTTCTGGATCTGATTTCTTTTTTTTATTTATCATTTTTTTATGCCCTAACTTTTTCCTAGGCCGCCCTTTCGGGTTTTCAACCTAGCGGGCTTGGATATACCTTGAAGAAGGAGTTATGATTGATGAAAGGTTGAAAGGTTTGAGGCTGGAAGTTTAGATGAAGGTTTAATTGGCTGAGCTAAGGTAAGGATTATTGATATAGGTTTGAAGGACTTTGGATTATATGGCTAAGGTTTTGCTGGACTGAAGGAATTTGAATGAGGGGTATAACTTGTGTGCAAGCCCCCAAGCTTGACTTTTTATTCATTTTAGCCTTTGGCTCTTTCTTTTTCTGCATTTTTTCCTGTGCGTTTTATTTTACTTTTTTCTCGCACTTTGATTTTTTTTTTTTGCTGGCATTGATTTTTTTATGTAGTTGGGCTTGCACACAAGTTCGGTTTAGGGTATTAGAAGGCTTGAAGGTTATTTGTGGAGCATTGTTTTAATTGAAAAGTTATCTGGCTAATGAGGATGATGGTTTATGGATGATGGAGAAAAGAGGGGATAAACTCCTAATCCAAAGTATGTCCTTTTTCTCATTTTTCTTTATTTATTTTATTTTATTTCATATCTCTTTTTATTATTATTAGTCAAGTTCATTAGGTGACTTAAGTTTCATCATTGAATTACTTAGAAGCATAAATAAAATGATGGAAGGCCAATGAAAATGAAAATGAACATGCAATTATTTTATTAATTAGAAATAAATTGAACAAGGCTTATTAGAAATAAAAATCTTAAATGACATAGACTCGACAGGAAAGGAAATGAAGGAGCTAGGGGAGAGACTCTCCGACTCAGCCTAGAAAACTAGCGTTAAATGACCATTCCCCGACATTATTTAGGCATTGCCCAAGGGGTTGCCGCTATTACTGACTCTTGTTACAGGCGGAATTTGCAATCTACCGTCTTCAACCATATCATGTAGAGCATACTTCAAAGTCCAACACTGTGATGTCATATGCCCCTTTCCTTGATGGTACTTGCAGTAGGTATTAGGATTCCATTTACTGGATCTTTTTTCAAGAGCAGGGTCTGGAGTAGGGTCAAGAGGCTAAAGTGCTCATTTTGCATGAAGCCTAGTGAAGGCTTCTTCTAGAGTCATGCCTAATGGAGTGAATGTTCTTTAAGGCCCTTGATATTTTCTCTTTTCAGAAGTTAACGCATTGATGTCGTTGCTTTTAGAGCTAGAAGGGTTGTTATTACTCTTCTTTGAAAGAGTTGTTATTACCCTTGTTCTTATTGGCTTGTACCTCTTCTTCAATCAGCAACCCTACCTTATACAGCTTCGTGAAAGACTCTATGGGTTGGAATTTAATATGATCTCCATACTTGGGCTGCAGGTTACGGATCACCAGTCAGACTTCATCCCCTTGAGATGCACTGTTAGTCATTTGTGCAGCTTTTTCCCTCCATATGTTGAGCAACTCACGAAGGCCAATGGGAAGCTGAGTATTGTATATGTATTATTTTAGGAACTCTTCTCTGATATAGTCCCAGTCATTCAGCTTGGTCTTATTCAGTGACCTGAACCACTTGGATAGATGTGCATCCAAGGTCAAGGGAAAGACATAAGCAAACAAGTCCTTGCTCATGCCCTTAAGAGCCATAGAGATGGAGAAAGCTCTCAAATGATAATCTGGGTCTTCGGCCCCCTTGAATTTTGGGAGGTCACCAAATGCTACCTTTTTAGGGAGTTTTTCCCTCAGTTCAGGATCAATGATGTCATGGCCATGAGCCTGACTCTCGAGCGTAGGAATTGACTAGATCAATTGCTCGAGTTTTTTCAAACCTTAATTTTGTTTCGGTCTTGATAGGAGGTGGTGGTGGTGGTGGAGTGTCATCATGCTCTTCTTCCTCAGTTATCAGTTTTTCTTTTAGTGCTTTGATCTCTTTGTCTCGTCCCTCAAGACGAGAGTTCATCAGTTGAAGCTAAGCCATGATTGCATTGAGTTGGTCATAAGTGTCTCCCATATCGATGATGATTCGAAGTTTTGGAAGACGCGTCGAAAAGGTGAGAATTCGTTTAACGAGTCCGGGAGTAGGTTGACCATGTATCCTCTCTCGGGGCGTTCCCAAGTTATAATCTCACGACATGTCCGAACGTAAAATCGAATGGACCTCGTAAATTTTAAGAAATAATGCCTTCGAATGGGAAATGGAATTGAGGGATGGAGAAATGAAAATGGAAATGAGAGGTTAGAAATGAAGATGAAAGTGGAAGTGGGAATGGGAAATGATAAGAAATGGATATGATTATGGCTATGATGCTGACATGGGTCTAACTATATGCATATGCAGATGTGGACTGGACTATGCAAGCAGACTAGACTAGACTTTAAACTTACAGGCAGACTAGACTAAAAAAGATTTTATATACTAGGTTCGCTAGACCTAGTGGGATTGGCTTCGCCAGACTCGATGATTTTTCTAAGACAGGCTGGCTTCGCTAGATTTAAAGGTTTTGGGGCCATTATGAACATAGGGTAGACTAGCTTCACTAGATTCGAGGATTTGGACTGTTATAGATGTAAGGTAGGAGTAGCTTCGCTAAACTCGGAGGGTGCCTTTATGGTCTTAGGGGTGACTAGCTTCTCTAAGTCTAAAGGGTGCCATTATGGTCTTACAGGGTGACTAGCTTCGCTAGGTCAATGGGTGTCGTTATGGTCAAGGATGACTAGCTTCGCTAGGTCAAAGGGTGCCGTTATGGTATTAAGGATAACTAGCCTCGCTAGGTCAATGGGTGCCATTATGGTCTTAAGGGTGACTAGCTTCGCTAGGTCAAAGGGTGTCGTTATGGTCTTTAAGGGTGACTAGCTTCGCTAGGTCAAAGGGTGCCGTTATGGTCTTTAAGGGATGCTAGCTTCGCTAGACTTAATGGTTTGGACTTCGTCCTATATGGGTTTAGAAATAGACTGGATTAGACTTAGGAAATGACACTAGTAGAAAAAACCTCTTTTGCTACTTTACAAATGCTCGGGTTGTTTTAACAACCCGAGCATTTGACAACTTTTTGGAAAATTAAAAAGAAAAATTCACAAATGCTCGGGTTTTTAAAAACAACACGAGCATTTGATTAATTTAATATTTTTTTTTATAAAGGAATTTAATACTTGAAGTTCGCAAATATGCCCCTTGACGTTGGAACGCTTTGAAAGTCCGCAGATATGCCCCCTCTATTCTCTTCTCTCTCTCTCCCTCTCCCTCTCCCTCTCCATGAAACCGCTTCTCTTTCTCTCTCTTCCCCTCTTCACTCACTCTCGAATCTCGATCCGCTTCTTCTGAATGCATAACCAGGTAATTTCGTTCGATTTTTATTGATGTATTTTAGTTTTATTGCTGTATTTAGGTTTTTTTGGTTTTCTAAATTTCTTCTCTCTCCTCCCTGAACTAGGACGCCTCCGATGGCTCCACCGAGCGCCGGCTTCGCGCTTCCAAACTTGCTCGTCGTCATTCCTACTCTTCTCTCCTTGATCTTAAGGTATGGTTTCTTCACTCAATTTGTTGTTGTTGTTCAGAATTATATTGTTGGTCATAGATTTGGTGTGGAGATCGAGATTAGGTTTATGAGTTTCTCTCTCACGATAAAAGTTTTTAACTTGTTTGAAACCATAAAAATTCTAGCTAAGAAAAAGTTTTAATTTCAATTTTCTCTCTTTTATTTTCAAGATTTAACTCATTAATTGTTTAATTACCATTACCAAGCAACCTGCAATCGATTTTGCCGTTCTCATAACTTTTGGGACACGCGAATAGCATAAAAAATTAGGGTTTCGATTGAAAGAGCTTTCGCATCCTCGCATCATTCCTCTCTTTGATTCCGTTGGAAGGATCGGAATTTTCGTTTATTTTGCTGATAAATTGCAGATCTAGGTTTTTTGAAGGGTTAATTTGATGGGTTATCAGGTCTCTCTCCCTTACTCCGTCACAATCCACCAACAACTGTTGCCTGTCCGTCACCACTAACGACTCCTCTGCCGCAGTGCCGCCCACCTCGCCAGCAACGTCTTTTTTTGGTTAGTTTTTGATAAATTCATATGTAAATTTAGTTAGTTAAAGAAAACTTGGTTTTGGGTGGATATTGCATGAATTACAGAGTGGATTTGATAAATTCATTTGTGTGATTATCTAGTGATTTTAGATGTTTGTATTGTGTAGACATGGTAGATGAGTCCATCGCTGAATCATGTTTGCTATTGTCATGCTTGAGAATAAGTCTATTTCGTGTATGACTTTCGCTATTATGCTGGTCTTATGAAAAACAAAGATGTTTTGATTTTGTTGAGCAGTTTAGCCCCTAGGAGCTTCTTGCCTTTTGGTTATCAATGATACGATTCCACAACTACTGGTGATGAGCTATCTGTTGGTCGATTGTTTTCATGAGCTTCTTCCCTGTGGGATTATAGCCGTATCTGTTTGTTATCAAGATTGTACTGCAAACTGAAATTATTGGCCTGCTTTTCATACCTAATTATGTCTGGTTTAGTGTAGTGAATTTAAGATCATGTTTTAAGTTGATATGGAATATTTATTTTTAGGATATTACCTCTAAAGTCTAAAGTTGGCTAATATGTCTGACGTAAATAAGGCAGATCTAGTGAAGTACTTTAGGCAATTGACAAATATGGATTAAAAGATTATTTTGGATCAACCATTTGGTCAGGCTTTTGGATTTGCTATATTATTTCGGTCTTTTTCTATAATTTAATGGTAAAGCGTAGTGAACTAGTGATGTCATGTTGTGATTTGTTGCAAAAGTTGTATAAGTTAAATCTAGAATAATGTCATGCAGCCATTGAATAGGATTAGTATGCATGAGTGGTCCGTTGCTATTCTACACCTCTTCAGGTTTACTATCAATTAGCACTTGTTGCATGAGTTTTTATCTGCAGAAAATCTTTGTATGTTTTTTTCCTCTTGTGTAATGCCTCCTCTATAACTTATGGTGGTGTTTTCTTACTCGGCCTTTGGTGTTAGGTATATTCTATTATTGCTACTGAGCAATCACGTTCTAACTATACCAGTGCAAGTTCTATGGACAAGAGGGTAATATCACAAAGATACCAATAGGTCGCCCTCTAACTGGTGCAGATTGTGAAGCAGGAAAGTATGCACCATTAATGAGCTTTGATTGTCGGGGTTTGGAGCCGCTTGAATACTCCTTTGGTTGTGATCAATGGAAATTGAAACCTGTAAGTCTTTTTGGCTACTCTAATGTTACGTAACTACATAATCTGGTCTTGCGTTACCCGTCTTCTCTGTGTCATGATTAGTTGCATGGAATATCTGCTTGCCAACAATGCTTTTGATTTGCTTTTTAACACTCTATTTTGTGGTAAATGAATGAATGCAGAGCATTAGCAAGTTTTGTCTTTTAGTCAATCTCTCTAAGAGAATGATATACTTATATGCCCATCAATTGGCAGGGCAACTTATGCAATTTGTTGCCATATCAGCTCAACTAATGACGTGTTGTGGACTTAAATCCACACCTTTTAATTCTGATAATATGTATAATATGTATAATTCCTTTGATAATATGTATAATTATAAGCTTGTTGATGTTTATAAGTTGAGATTTAGCAAGCAACTTTACTGTTGCAAATTTTGAGATAATGTAATTAGATGTCGAGCTTCTAGGTTATTGAGATATTATAGGCGCTTCTCTCCCGATGTTAGGACAATCCTCGGATTTATTTCCTTTAGGTGTATTTTTTGAAACTAGCGGCTCGATGATTCCGGGGTAATCTAGGTATTTACTTGGAGCTAAGAAGGAGCGGGAGCGAAAACTAGCGGCTCGTAAGGTAAGGCTTTGTGAATATGAGAGGTTTTTGGTTTTTGTTTATTTGAGATTTTTTTCCTAAATGTTGGTTATATATCATGGTGTTTACTTTTTCAGTATGCTCGAATTATTCAGAAGCTACGATTTTGTGCCGCATTCAAGGTAACTGCATGTTGCTTTAGTCGCGCATCCTTTTTTTTGTTTGTCACTTTTTCCTATTCTAGTGAGCAATAAAGCTTTGTAAGTTGATTATGCTTTTTTTTTTACTTCCTGCTTTTGTGTTCCATACCATGGGGATTGTGTTTGATAGTGTAGGTGTTGTATGTTGCAATTTTTTCTTTTTTTTGTTATGGTATCAAGATCCACTTAATGGCTAAGATCCATATACATGTTTCCACCACCTAGTTCAATTTAGCTAATTGTTGGGCAAATATATTATTGGACCATGTACGATTTAGCTTAGAAGAATTGTGATATTCCTTAAAATATAGCCCAGTAAGGCAGTAATTATGTGATATTACCTTTTCCATTTCTTTTGAATTTTGCCTTGTTTGGGGCATTGCACAGGAGTAATTTCAAATGTTATAGTTTAAGTTCATAAAATCAAAAGTTGGAACTTTGTGCTGTTTTCGTCGTCCATGTTCTCGATCATTCATAGGGTCTTGCTGGTAATGACGAGCCAGTTTCTAAAATCTCGTCTTGTTTGTTTGCTAGGAACGTCTGACCGGAGATGACCAAAGTAGCGGCGAGCACCGGGGAATTCGTCGGCCTTCCTCCCTCTCTGGTTTGATAAATTTTGCCTTCTTTAAGTACTGTTCTATTGTAATTATACGAAAAGAATAACTAAATTTTGTTCACCTAAAAAAAACTGAATTTTGGTGGTGTAGATTAGTTGATTGATTTGTGCGGTAATTGGTTTAGTTTTTATGAAAAATTTCTCTCTTAATCTGCTATGTTATCTCTCATTAATGGATTATAAGTTCATAAACTTAAAAACTAAAATTACGACTTCGTGTTACTTGTAGAATCTAACACTGAACTCATGATGTGGCTTAATTAATTTTGAACTGTGAATGATACCTACATTTTTCTATGTTCTTATTAGTTTTTAATTGAAGTAACCGACCTATTCTCTCAGTAATGAAGTAAAAGATTCAAAGTCAACCATGTCCCAATGAGACACATCAATTTTTATTTATTTTTTGTTATTCTCATGTTCTACTTATTTGGTAGCCATTTACAAGTTCTATCTGCAAGTTTAATCATCAAACTCGTACATAAGTAGTTTGATATTCTACTGATTAGCCCTGCGTTAACTTGCCTTTTATGCATCTTAATTCTTAGTGTGACTTTACTGTCATTGTTTCTAAAATGAAAACTACATATGGCTTAGTGGCTGCTGCTACTGCTAGCACGTACGCTGCTGGCTGGCAGTAGCTAGCTGAATTTTTTTTATTATTCAAAATTTACAAATGCTCCGGTTGTGGAGGAAAACCGGAGCATTTGTATCATCAAATGCTTCGGTTTTGCTTAATAACCGGAGCATTTGTTGATTTTTACCCATATAAAAAGTTCAAATGCTCCGGTTTTAAGCACAACCGGAGCATTTGACAAAATAAATGCTCCGATTTTCAACCGGAGCATTTGTAAAATGCTCAACTGCTCGTATGACGTTTGCTACGGGTCAAATACGGAGCATTAGTGGGCTTTTTAACCGGAGCATTTGAGCATTTTTCCACTAGTGTGAGTTGGGTCTTATAGGACCTAATTTTGGACTTAGTCCTATATTGGTTTGAAGTTAGACTTAGAAATGCACATAGGCTTGACGTTGGAAATGGACTAGGATTGGACTTAGAATGTAATAGACTGGGATTAGACTTAGACTGGGCTTGACATAGACTAGGGTTCACATAAAGATGAAAATGGACCTAGATTTGACTTGAACTAGACTTATATGGGCCTAAGATGGACTCTAATGCTAGCGGGCCAAATATGAATGCATAGACTCAAATTTAGATGGACCTAATATGAATGCAAAATGGACTCTAATGCATATGGGCCTAGAATGAATGCAAGTGGATTGGATTTGGTTGATTGGATTAGATTGAAGGTAGGTGGAATGAGCTTAGAATTTTTGAAATTCGTTTTTAAAAGGAACCCTTGTTTTTATCTTTTGTTAGGAAAAGATCATGGATTAATTTTGAATTTTTTTTTTTTATTGAATAGGTGGTATGATGATGATTAGTAAATGTTTTCAAAAAAGGGAGAATAGAAGAGGGTGTAGGATTGATTTTGAAAAATGTAAGTTTTTGAAATTGTTGAATATGGTAAGGTATGATTGATAAAGAAGATTTGTTGAACAGCAGGGAGAAGGTAGACATGCATGATGATTCTAACTCTAACATGACCAAATTTTTCTAGATGCACTTTTTTAGGACAGACTCGACCTTGCATGAAAACACTGACCCTTTTTTTGTTTGAATTAGGTGGGACCCTTAGAATGAACATGATTCTACGCGAATGCAGACAGACGACCATAAGACTGAACATATGATCGACCACCACAACGACTAAATTGACGAAAAGAATGCAATGCACACACTGCGCGCGGCGCACATCAGCGCGGGAGTGGTGCGCCTGGCACAACTTAATGCGCTTGACGTACTACTCCCCCGACATGTTATCCGGGGATTTAAGCGACGTTTTGGTCAATTGACGAACTTTTGTTTGTTATTTAGACGCGATTTTAGACGCAACGAGTTTGACAAAATAACAGCAGGCTGAAATTGCAATCACAGGCAAATGGATGCAAAAGTTCCAACCTAAAGTCCAGTTTTATGTTCACCTATGGTCAGGTTTAGGTTAAGGCTGAAAAGGGTCCATGACTAAGAGATTGATCCCACACTTCGTACCTTTGCCTAAAAAGGTGGCCACGTGTAAGACGCACTCAAGTTCTCAAGAGAACAATGCCATGGTTGGGTAGGTTTGCTTATAACTAAGATCCAACACTATCGCTCCGGAAGCGCAAACCCCCGGGGGTGACCTCACACATAGAACATGTGCTAATGAGGCAAGGTAGATTGTCCTTATGGTGGCTGAACAATAGCCATGCATATGCAAAACAATATATTATTTAAAGGCATAAAAAGAGAATGAATCGTATTTTTCAAGTATCTCCCACTTATTTTAATTTTTTTTTTTAAATCCTCCCCAGTGGAGTCCCCAAATTGTAGGCGTGTTTTTATTTCGCCTACGCGGTGTGAGCTCTTATTTGATTTGACTACCCCATTGTAAAGGTTTTTTATTGAAAATTGTTTTGTAATGAAAGAAGTCGCCAACAAGTCTTTAAAGGGAGACTCATAAACCTAATTGGATATGGGAAACAGTAGGGATAAATTGTGGGACTTATCCAATGTAGGTTTCCCCGTCTAGACTCCATAGATGGTCAAAATGAACCAAAGATTGAGTTCGGGGGTGAGAGTACGAACGCGGTCATAATGTACCATATTCGCCCATTGTTCGCCTCTACTAAATATCGATTCACAATAAATTTTATGCCAAAGAATAATCATATAATATTTTATACACCATAAAAATATTTAGTCTAGCTAGGTTGGTTCAGGAAACATATAAAAGACTAATTTTTAGCGACAAGTTATTATGCAATCAATTTACAGCGAACCTAGCAGGTTGTCCAAATTAATCTGATTAATGTTAGAATAGTTCTTTAGTTCTTGATTAACAAAAATAACATGTGGGTGATAAAAATCAAGCATAGAACAATCAGGCAAGTATATAATAATGTATGAAAATAAATAAAAAGATGGAAGGATTAGAATATACAGTAGAACGATTTTATATTCGAGATCTACATCAGGAAAGAAACAGTTAGTAACTTCAATATAAAAAATAGAGAATTTATTTAAGGACCCTCAGGATTATACCGTGGATTGGGTATGCGAGATTGACAACCTTCGGGACGAGCAATCGTGAAGCCTGAAAGTATCAATGTCTGAAAGATTTGAATGTATGTGTATATGTTTCGTAGAGAGAATATGTATTTCGTAGAGAGGTTCGTAAGGTAATCGTAATATAAAAGTCAAGTTGTTGTGTGAAAATCCGTCCTGAAATTTATACGGAAATCAGGTGTATTTATAGGAAAAACGGAATTGCGCTTCACGCGCCAACTGCGCCAGGCGTAGTCTGACAAGTTGTATAGCAAATCCACGTGTCAGGCGCAGATTGGCGCGCCTTACGCGGCATGCCCACTAGAAAGCGTACACGTGGTACGGGCTTTGAAAAAGATGTGTCTCGCACAGAGAAGTGCGCTTGGCGCAGGACTCTATATGACACACAAGTCTACGTGGCAGTCTTGTGCGCTTAGCGCAGCCGTTGCGCTAGGCGCACGCTTACGTGGCACTGTATGTGGCAAAACGGTGCACTTGGTGCAGTCTGTGCGCTCGGCGCACCACCTTGCTTTTGACCCGTTTTGATTACTTTTTGTCGTTCTGACGATTTTCTTTTATCTTTTAACTACGGAAATCTGATTTTACGGGATAAAAATCCGATTCTGAAAATAAATTTGAATATAAGTATGTATTTAAATAAAAATAATTAATTATTATTAAATAATTAATTGGGCTTTTCAAAGGATTGGGCTCAAAATACAATTAATTATCATGAATAATTAATTGGGCTTTGAAATAGGACTTTAACACTTTTTCGAAATAGTTTTGGGATGGCTCTTCAGACTGCTCTGCCCTTGGGTCGGACCAATTAAGACCACGGTATGTTTCATCATTGGATATATATGGACTCATAGGGATATAACTATAACAATGATTCATCAAATATGGTAAAATATAACATAAGCATATTTATAACCCCCTCATCATAATTTGAATGAATAAGATTATATATCAATGAAAATTACAAAACCATGAATTAAATATCTAAACTTCACAAGACAACATTCTGCACAACTCATGGAAACAAACAATCATGAACAACTACATTACATAAATCATGTAACTTTTTTGTAAATCTATTTGGAATATAAGTACAACTCATGCACATATCCATTCATCTCAATAACCACAACAAGTATTACATGGCACAAAAATAATGTAACTAACATAACCAAACAAAAAAAAAGAGAATAGAACTAAAATAGAACTAACAAGCTATGTCCCACGTAATCATAGGGTAAGAAGGAGCAGAACAAGATTTAAATAAGCATTTGTAATATACAACCATCAATTACCATCATCAAACTCACACACAACTGTTAGAACAAGATGAACATGCCAATATAAAGGCTCACAAAAACTGGAGATAGTAGAGCAACATAACAAAAATAACAGCCCAACAGTGGTTACAAAACATTGTCATAACCACTCATATTCCATCCATACTTCAACAATATAATTAAGACTTCAAGAGTTCATGCTTAAAACATATGTTAACAAGAACATGAATGGTGCGTATGACAACTTTGGATATCGACCGAAACGTAATAATCATGGCCCTAAATTAACACAACACGCAAATCAAATTCACAAGTAACCAATAATCATATAGTTCATGGAAACTCATGGAACAACATACAATATATAATTATTCCCACCCAAATTCCTAAAATCATACTAACCCAACCTAATTATTAAAACTAATATAATCCCTATGCGACGTTCTAGGAAATCTGTTAGTTACCTTTGAAAACCTCCAATTGCTTGCGTTCTTCTTCTTGAACATTATAAAATTCCATTACCTGCTGTTGTGTTCTGACTCAGATTTTCGACAATTTAAAGCCCGGATTCGTAATCGTCTTGGTCAAAGCGAAGGCCCAGATGTCCTTAACGTACTGTCCAGATTTGAGAATGATCCAACGGTTAGATCTTTGGCGATGGTCATATTCGTGAAGGTGAGGCGGGAAAAACCGGGATGAACTTGTCCTCTCTCTCTTTCTCTCTTCAAATGGTAGAATAGAAATGAGGGGTTATGGTATGATTCTTGCTGTCCATAATACAACATTAAGAGAAGATAAAAATAAGTGTAAATAGGGGGTTACAATAGCCAAAAAGATGGGAGTTGAATAGTATTAAGGTGAGGGTTACAAAGGGGTTACAAGGTGCTCAAAAGCCTTTCCCATGCTTCCAAAATTCTGATTTTGTGAACAGCTTTTAGGAGCTTAAAACTTCACATTAAAAATTCGTGAGACGTTCCAAACACGCTAAAATCGAATAAATAAAAATACTAGCTCAAACACGTATTTCTAAATACTAGAAAATATATAATTTCTAATCAAATAAATTTTATAAATATAACATTTTAAAAGTTGAAAAAAACTAATAATATAAGTTATAATATTATTAAGAAGTAAAATATTCTAATTTTAACGGGAAATAATAATTAAGGAAAATAACTCGAATAAATTATGAGCGAAAATCCGTGGTGTTACACCCTCACTAAATGGTCTTCAAATACATGTCATGTTCGGTGTATTTCACTTATTCCTCAAATTGTTAGTGGGGGTCGTCTTGGACCACTTATTTCGGGGAAATGTTCCTTGGCCTAGACGAACTCAAAAGAAACTCTCAAAGCTTTGTTAAGGAATGTCCATTAGCCCTTCACTTATAGTTCTTGGAAAATTTTTCTCTTATGAAACCTCATGGAAGTTTTGCTTATAAAACTAATCATATCTGAGAAAGAGGTTTTCATTCCTTCTTCTATCAACTTATTCAAAATGGCGGGTGGGAAGATTATTTCCAGTAATAAGACATAAAGTGGGTCACAAACCACGTTGGCATTAATGAAATATATATAGTATACTGTAATCTGGTCGCAGAGGTGTATAATTACACAGGGCTTTGCCAAGTCGCTTTTTACCTTCCATGGTGGTGTTTAAGGCAAATTGGTTAGAGGCAACATCACATTCCTGCTCTCTAGACTCTTCTAACATGTACTACTTATGAGGCTAATATGAGTAGTATTCGAAGAATGCCTACTATATGACATGGGGCTATAACTATATCAGCACTACCTGAGCCTCCCTTTCTGACAGTTGATGATGATTACCATCAATGACTCTTGGATGATATTAGTCAGACGGGTCTACCATGAAGAGGAGGAGAGTTTGAGAGGAACATCATGCTTATTTTCTATGTTATTTTTTTCCATTTTTTTTAAGTTTGTAGGAAATAGAGGCATGTCCTTTTACGTATGAAGTAGAGTACCCTAGTTGGGATGAATAAAAATACGGTTTTTTCACCATATACCCCTGACTAATTTTTTTTTGCACCATATACCCTTTCGACTTTTGAAATTCACCATATACCCCTCACTTTTAAAAAAATACATCCAGTTACCCTTAATGACTAACGGCGTTAAACTCCGTTAGTCATTAACCCCTAATCACCCTCTAATCCTACTTAACTAACCTAAATCTAACCCTAACCCTAATACCCTATCCCTAATACCCTAACCCTAACCCTAACCCCATCCCCCACCCCCCACCCCCAACTCCAACCCCACCCCCCACCACGCAGTCCCCCTCCCCACCACCCCAAGCCCCCCTCCGCCACCCGAAGCGCCGCAACCCCCTCCCCCCCGCCGCCCGCAACACCGCAAACTCGCCTCCCTCCCCTGCAAAATTGAGCAACCCCCCTCCCCCTGCAAAATCACGCAACCCCCCCCCCCCGTCAAGTTGTCTTACGTCAATAGGTGGTTGCGGATCGAAATCTAGCTTTTATCGGGGAGGTGCGAGGATGGTGCGACGTTTTTCGGGGAGGTACGATGATGGTGCGAGGTTTTAGGGGTGCTGCGAGGGTGGTGCGAGGGTGGTGCAACGTTTTCGGGGTGGTGCGAGGATTTTTAAGGGAGGTGCGAGGGTTTTAGGAGTGGTGCGACGATTTTAGGGGTGGTGCGAGGGTGGTGCAACGGTTTCGAGGTGGTGTGAGGGTGGTGAGACGATTTCGAGAGGTGGTGCGATGGTGGTGGGGGTGGTGGGGGGGTTTCTTTGGGCTCGAATTTTCCGGGGCTCGATTTGAGTTCCGTTTGATTTTCCGGGCTCGTGGTTTGAGTTATGTTTCAGGGCGGCAAGCACGACGGACGGCTAGGGGAAGGGGGAGGGGGTTTGCGTGGGTGGGGGGTGGTGGGGGGTTTTTTGTGGAGAGGAGGCTGCGGGGGAAGGGGGAGGTAGGGAAATTGTTGGGGTGGCGGTGCGGTGGGGTAAGGGGTGGTGGGGGTGGGGCCCCTTTGGGGTAAGGGGGTGGTGGTGTAAGGGGTGGGGGAGGGGTGGTGGTGTAAGGGGTGGTGGTGTAAGGGAGTGGGGGGAGGGGGAGGGGGAGGTTGAGGTTAGGGTATTAGATTAGGGGTTAGGGTTAGGGTTTGACTTAGGTTTAGGTTAGTTAATTAGGAGGGTTAGGGGGGATTAAAGGTTAATGACTAACGGAAGTCTAACACCGTTAGTCAAAAGGGTACTTTGATGTATTCTTTGAAACGTGGAGGGTATATGGTGAATTTGGAAACTTGCGAGGGTATACGGTGCAAAAAAAAATTAGTCAGGAGTATATGGTGAAAAAACCGATAAAAATATCTGTTTGTGAGAATTATTTGTTTGTGAGAAATTCAATGTGAATACAATTCTAAACACGTGCATGATTTAACATTAAATATGACATGCGAATTACATAATTAATCAATCATATGACACATGAAGGAATAACTTATACAACCTTAACTAAAACATCCTTGCATGCTTCATCATTTTTCTTTTTCTCATTTTTTTCTCTTTTTTTCTCATTTTTTTTCTTTTTCGTTTCTTTTGCACACATTCTATGAATATCGAAGAACATATGGCATGTTTATTAAGAATAACCAGATAGGATACAAAATCTATAAACTGCTTGGTTACTTCACCATGACAATTACAATTACTTTGACGCCTAAGCGTAATATGTCTTCAACTGATCAAGATTAGGGTGAATTCATTCCCATCAAAATCCATTAGCTAAACTGCTCCAGCCGTGGTGACAAGCTTGACTAGGAACGATCCACACCAATTAGGCTTAAATTTTCCCCGAGGATCATCCAACGGAGCCCTATTTTCCTTTAAAACCAGATCGCCTTCTTGAATGTCTATATATCGAACCTTTTTATTAAATGCACGAGCAATTCTCCGCTGATAGAGTTGTATGTTATGTAAAGCTTGTAATCAATGCTTACCCACGAATGCAAGTTCATCTTAACGAGTTATGTGCCACATGTCTTCTTAGATTTCACTGGCTCCATCCCATAAACCAAAGAATATGGGGTTGTTCCTGTTGGAGTTCTAATTGATATTCTATATCCCCAAAGGGCATATGATAGTTTGTCATGACATTATCTGGTCTGCTGATCAGTCATCTTTGCCACAATAGTCTTGATTGTCTTGTTCACAATATGGGCTAGCAGCAGTTAGTAAAGATTAACTGATCCGGTCCTAAACTGGATTAGTTAATCATTTACTGCTGCGGTTTTTTAGGAAAACCGGACTAGTTGTGTAATAAACTGATTCGATTTTTGGTGAAAACCAGATCAGTTTATTACATAACCGGTCCTAGTTTTCCTAAAAAACCGCAATGATTAGTCTTTATTATGTTTAAAAAAAATCCACTTATGTAAGAGGATTCACGAATCACAAGAAACTCCAGTACACTATACACATGTACACAACCAGATCATAGGTTATACACAAGTTAAAAAAAAGAATATTTTACAATAATTAACATATATAATATTTTCATCAATTATACATATATATAATATTTTCATCAATTTTACAATAAAGCAAATATAAAAAATACATAAAATTAAAAAACAATACATAAAATTAAAAAACTAAACTTATACACAAAAAAATATAACTTATTCAGAAAGTTTTAAACTTAAAACTTAAGAAATTATAATACAAGAATATAATGAAAATTATACATCAAATTAAAAAGCGAAAAAAAACAAACGAAAATGGTGGCGTCGAGTTGTTGATGGCTCAAACCTAGATCTAAAAAAACGAAAAAAAAAAACAAAAAAAGAGAAAAAACGAAAATGAAATTTAAAGAACACAAAATCACGCAAACACAAATTCACCACAGGAAATGAAAATTCACGCAAACACAAATTCACCACAGGAAATCAAAAGAAATTACACAAAATAAAAAAATTAACTAAAAATCGACAAAAAAAACTAAATCCGGAACAAACCCTAAATATTAAACAACGACGACGAAATATGATATGGAACGAAGGCGACGACGATGAGTTCTGATTTGAAACTTCGAGTGAGGGTGGTGGTCGTGGTTGGTGTAGTGGTTGCCTGGTAGCGACGACGGGAGGAGAGAGGAGATAAGAGCGAGTGGTGCGGCGCATCTAGCTGCGATAATGATGCGTGATGTGTGGTACAATTCTCGATTTTTCTGGCTCGGAGAAAACGCGAAACGACCACCACCAAAAACGCGAAATTCATTCTCGACAGTGGTTAGTGTGGCGAAACGGTGGTGGATTTGAAGGAGGATATGAAATGGAGGAGACGAAGCGGTGGTCCCAGGACGCGTTCCAAAAGGCACAAACAAGAAAGGCCCAAAGCTTCACATCATCTCACGTGGTCATGCCTTTTAAAAAGACCCATTATCTGATCCGGACCCTGCCCAACCGGATCAGTTAATGTTAACTGATGCGGTTCATTTGGTCAACCGGATCAGTTGACATTAACTGATCCGTTTTGATTCTAACCAGATCAGTTTTTAAGTGCCATTCAGGCTTTTTTTCCACTAGTGGTTGGTTGCTTCCACTACTCCATTGGTTTGAGGCCGATAAGGTGAGGACCGATGTTGCTTGATACTTTGTGAGAGTTGTCTTAAGATGACCCTCAAATTATGAACCATTATCAGATATGATTTCAAAAGGTATGTCATACTGACAGATAATGTTGATGATCACAAATTTCGAGCCTTACTTTACCCCTAGCTTTGAAAAAGATGCAGCTTCAACCCACTTCGAAAAGTAATCAATTGCTACAAGAATATACTGATGTCCATTTCAAGCCTTTGGATGAAAATTTTCGATTATGTCTATGCCCCAACTTAAAAATGGCTAAGGAGAGGTTATATTATGTAGTGACACAGGTCGCATATGATTGAGATTAGCAAATATCTGACATTGCTTGCAAGCACTGTAACAGGCTAATTTTTAACAGCGTTTATTAAATGCTAATTATATTTATTGAGTTAATTATGTTTAGGATTTTCAAATTTTATTTGAGTTGTGGAGTATGAATTTTATTGTCAGGTGTTTGGAATATATTTAATTGTTTGATTTTGTGAAATTATTTTTAATATTACTATATATTTGAATTTTAAGCATTCAAAATTTAGTGGAGTGGTATTGTACCAAAATGGGAAACAATGTCGGTTTCCATTTTCATTCTTATCGGTTTGGTTTATTTTGGAAACCCAAATACCGCCCCTTGTCGGTTGTTTTAGAAACCCCAAAACCCCTTCCCTCTCTCCTCCCCGTAAAACCCTCCCTTACCCTGTTTCTCTCTCTCGCCCGCATCTCTCTCCTTCTCCTGTGCTTCGCCTCACCGCCATCTCCTTCCGTCGCTGGAGCCTCGCCGGTGATGCGCGGCGTTGTCTTGCCGCTGCTGCAGCTGAAGTTGTTGTTGCTGCCATAATCTTCTCCCTCCTCTGCTCGCATCTCTCTCTCCTCACGCAGCCCCATTTGGTGGTGTTGCCGCCGTTCTTGTCGGCGCTGTTGTTGCTGCTTGCCGCCACTTCTCTCTTATCTCTCTCTTCTTCTTGTTGTTGCTGCTACTGTTGTTGTCGGTGGTGGTGATGTTGTGCACCGCTGCTGTCGGTTTTTGTACGCCACCGCTTGGCACCGCCGTGCGCGGGTGGTCCTGTTCTTCTCCCTGCTCGTGTTTTCTCTCTTCTTGTGCTGCTGTCAGTTGGTACTAACCTCTCTTGTTCCTTTGCTATTTTTCTTTTTGTTCCAATTTTGAATGATGATTTGTGTGCCGAAAATGGTGATTATAGTCAATGATGCTTCATTATTGTTGGTTGTGTATTGTTATTTTAAGTTGATTTGTGGTTGTGTTGGGTGATTGCATAAGTGTTGTATTATTGAATTGTTAATCGTTGTTGGTAAATTTCAATTGGAATGGCTTCTTAAATTAAGTGATAAATTAAGTTGGATTATTGTTTGTTTTGGAATAGATTTGTGCTTATAAGTTCTGAAATTAGTTTAGTAAAATGTCTTAGTTTAGTTTGATTAGTGAAAGCCTTAATCTAGCTATTTTGAATAGTAAATAATCTATTTGAATTATTTCTTGAATTAGAGATTGTCATTTAGATTAATAGAATGGCTTTCATTAAGAAAGTTAGTTGGTTTGATTTAATTAGATGTTTATTGAGAAATGATAATTCATATTACTTGATATCATTGAAGTGAAATCATGGGATTGAGTTATGGAGTCGAAGAGTTATTTGGGGAGCAATGATTATTTTTAGAAGGTTATTAGTATAGAATTGAATATGTTAGTTTAGTTGTCTCTTAATCAATGAGTTTTAATTAGACTCATGAGAGATTCTTATTTAAGAAAAAGAAATTGAATTACTCTTATCTAATTGAGTTAGATGAGAAATAGTTGTTATTAATGAATTATTAAGGAATTGGAATACTGTGTGCTAGTAAGAGGAAATCTATCTTTCTTGGTTCCAATATTGATAGATAGTTGTTAATCCTTAAATAGTATTCATGTTATCAACTATAGTGTTAGTTCGAGTTTTTTGTTAATTAGAAGTGAAGAGTATTACAGTTAAGAAGTTATAAAGGTATAAAGTTGTTAGTGGGGGACTATTTTGTTACTCTCTAAGAAGGAATTGGTTATGCCAGTTTAGTTAACTAAAGTAAGGAATGTGATTAGATAAGTGTTGATAATATCAACATTATTAGAAGTAGTTAATATAGCTCATAAAGTCCATTAGCGAAGTTTATCTGTGAATATATCGAAGTAAATGTGATGAGGGATGCCTTATAAATAGACTAATATAGTAAAGTTAGAACACTATTTTAGTAGTTTACAAAAAGGGAACTAAAACGTTTATTTGTTTTAGTAATATTTATTGAAAAAAACTAGTAGTTTACTAAGCTACTTTTATGTTGGTTAAATGTTATAAAGTAAGATACTATCCACCTCCTTGTCAAATGATCAAGTAGTAACAATTTAATTGCTCAAAGTTAACTTATGAGATTCAGTCTAGTTGGCTCTTAAACGAAGGATGTGAGTTGGTTGGTGCTAGAAATAGTTTTAAAAAGGATTGACTAATCATTGCTGATTATATGGAAATTGGAGATAGTTTAATTTATTACGGACTAACTTATTGAGATGGTGTTGAAAAGAGATTTTAGTTTAATATATGTAACATAATAGAGTTATATTGTTTAATTGGTATTTACTAAGCTAAGTTGATTAATGAGTCTGGAGTGTGGTGTTTAACCTAACTCTCCTTAGTTAATTCTAAGAGAGAGACCTATGGTATTTGTTGTTGGTGCTTGATAACGGTTGTTATCATTGTTGAGATAAATGTCGATTAATAATCTTGAAGTATAAAAGAGTATAAATTACTTATATACAAGAGTATGAGTTGTGTACAGTGGTTTAGTAACTCTCGTTAGTTGATTCTAACTGAGAGACCTTTTGTCATTGTTGTTGATGTTATATCGAACATAATTATTTATTAATCGTTGCGGTTCATAAGTTTTGTGATTTGAAGTGGGTTGCATATAAAAGCATATATGTATTGGTATGAAATACTTACTTATAAAGATACTATGTCAAGTGATTATAGTTCTCTAAGGAGAAGCCTTCTGGTTGGTTTGTTGCTCAAAGTTTGTTAGGAATTACTAAAAGTATTGGATGAGTTCCGAGAATGATCTGATTGAGTTGTGAACGATAATGGAAAGTGATCTAAAGGGGAAAGTAGCCTCGTCCGAGTCGACTGGATGAGGTGACACGAATAGTACCCCATGGACTATGAACCTTGGGGGCCCCACAGTAACTTTGCCCATTGCTCTGTGGGGCGATAATCGGGTAATATATCAGGTAATGCAAAACTTGTGGATGGCTGATTAAATTAGCGGAAAATTATACTCCGGACTAGTCGCGTTTATTGGCCAAAAGTAAAGCGAATGGTTAGGTGACGACCCCCACTGTCGGAGTGGAAGCTTTGTCTCCTCCGCCGCGTTCTCTTTCCCCCGCGTTAAAAAGAAAGTTATCTCAAAGTATGAAAGTTATTTCGCTATTGGATTCCCGATAAGGAATCTTATCATGGTAAGTTGTTTCGATATTGGATTCCCGATAAGGAATCGTATCATGGTAAGTTGTTTCGATATTGGATTCCCGATAAGGAATTATATCAGGTTAATGTAATGAATGTTTATTCAGTACTTGAATATGAATATTGATATTGGTTTCCTGATAAGGAAGCATATCATGGTAAGAAATGATGATATCGGATTCTTGATAAGGAATCATATTTTGATATTGGATTCCTAGTAAGGAATCGTGTCATGGAATGTTGTCATGTTATTTATTTCCTAATCAGGGTTTGTTCATGAAAATATAAGAATGTGATTTATGGAGTGTGTGAAAGGACATGTTTGGATTTCTGATAAGAAATCGATTAAAGGAAATAAAGTATATCATTTATATCAGAGTTGGTTAACTTAGATTCCTCATAAGGAACTGTGATATGTTTGAAAGACTAATTAAATAAATATATATATGAAATATGTCTCTATTGTGATTGCTTGGGAGTCGCCTTGTTGCATTTGTTGTGATGTGAATGATGGTGTACTATAAAAGAAATAATCGAATAAAGATATAATATGTATGTGGTCAACAAGAGTTGATGTGATGCATGTTGTAACAGTGTGACTGTTGTGATTATTTTGACCGTTGAGTCGTTTTCAAGTAAAGGCCACCAAAGCATGTGTTAATCTTATTTACGAGTTTAGTACTCAGCTTTGCTGATGTGTGTATGTTGTTTTGTCATTTCTGTGGCCTGTCACTTGGTGGGTGGCGGTATCCTAAATGTTTTAGGTTGAAGCCGTAAGTTAATCGTCCGCGAGTCGAAGCTGATACGAGATGATGTAGTATTGTATTTATTTTCGAAGTGAGGACGCTCGACGTTGTAATAATTAGCAATTAATTATTTATAGCCTATTTCTGTATTTTAAGAGTCGTTAGTGCTCCTGATTCTGTCTTGGTGTTGCTCCGCGAAAGCGTTGAGGTTGTTGAGTTTTGGGAGTTAGAAATATTTTATTTAGTGAAATTGTAACAGGTGTAAATTATTTCCCGCTTTAGGGTTGTCCTATTTTCAAAGGAAATTTTGCCGGAATTTCTAAAGAAAATTATTAAAATGTAGTATGAGAGTCAGGCGTTGTTATAATAGTTAAATTAAATTGAATAGAGTTGGGATTTGAGTTCCATACTCTCCGATATAGTTCGGTGAGTGTGATGGTAATAGTTCATGTTAGCTCGATCAGTGTCTCATTCGCTGTGCTTAATCCTCTCTAAGCTGGTCGGGGAATCCGGGCTGTTACAAGCACGGACAATACTGATGCAATCACCTTCTAGGGTACTCCAATAGAAACCTGTTCACAAAATTTTACAGCCAGTATCCTTCCATTCATATAGTGTCCACATTCTCCTCAATATAGTTCTTCCATGATGGCTTTCTTCTCGTTGTCATTTACGCAGAGTTGTAGACTACCATCAAGTCCTTTGTGATATAGTATGCCTTCTAATATGATAAAATGAACAGTTAGCCTTCTGATGGCTATACGATCCTTCTTGCCACATCCCTCTAAATACTGCATGGGGTTTTCAGAAAAGTCTTGATATGCTTGTACTAGATATCATCATCTTCTTGTTGAGCCAGCGTGGAAACAATTTGGGCTACCGTCATAGTTGGCCCCTTCCTTTCTTCAATCAAAACTGACTGGATCTTTGTATGATGACAGGATCTTTGTTCCCGAGGAAGTTGCTTGAAACTGATGTCATCAAAATAAGGGATCAACTCTTGAAGGTACTCTGTGTACAGCTGAAGTCTCTCGTCTCTAACTCTCCAAATCCCTATTGTTTGAGATATGATGAGATTAGAATCTCCATATACAATGAGATGTTTTACCCCTGCTACCAAAGCGACTTTTACTCCATATATGCAGGCTTCATACTCAGTTGTATCGTTTGTTGTTGGTAAATTCAACTTTATAGCAAATGGAATATGGACTCCTTCAGGATCTACTAATAAGAACCATGCTCCATTACCTCTCCTATTAGAAGCTCCATCAAAATACTTGCACCATTGTGGATTGTCAATGAATAATAAGTACTCATCAGGGAATCCGTCATCATATTCGTCTCCTGACACTGGTCCTTTTGCTAGGCCTTCAGATTTGGCTCTTCCCTTAACAGATTTATGACTGACACATTGAATATTAAACTCAGAAAGCATAGCATGCCATCTTGCCAATCTAACACTAAGAATGGGTTTCTCGAACCAATACTTGATTGGATCAAGCCTCGAGATCAGGTAAGTGGTATGAGCTTGAAGGTGATGTCTCAACTTCTTCGTGGCATAGGCCAAAGAGACACATACTTTTTTTCCCAATAGGGTACATCTTGTCTCATACTCCATAAATTTCTTGTTGAGATAGTATATAGCAACTTCCTTCTTTGTTCCCTCTTGATATTGAGCTAAAAGAGCTCCCATAGCAGTTTCCGTGATAGTAAGCTACAAAATCAAGGGTTCCCGTAGCCTAGGTGGCACTAGAACAGGTGGATTTGAAAGGTACTCTTTCATTGAATCAAAAGCTTTCTGACATTCCTCATTCCACTCATAGGATGCCCCTTTTTTGAGCAGCTTAAATATAGGTTCACATCTCATAGTGAGTTGTGAGATGAACTTGCTAATATATTGGATTATGCCGTGGAATCCTCTTATATCTTTTTCTGTTTTGGAGGAGGTAACTCTTGAATGGCCTTTACCTTTTCAGAGTCCACTTTGATGCCGTCCTGACTGACAATGAATCATAACAATTTCCCTGAAGTGACACCAAACACGCACTTTTGAGGATTTAGTCTTAGATTGTATTTCCTGATTATTTCAAAGAGTGACCTTAATGCGGGATATGCCCCTCACGATTTTCACTTTTCACAATCATGTCATCTACATAAACTTCCACAATGTCGTGTATGAGGTCATGAAGAATAGTGGTTGCAGCCCTTTGATATTTGGCTCCGGCGTTCTTGAGACCAAAAGGAATAGTGATGAAAGAAGTTTTTGCCATGTCTTCATGTGCCATGAGTATTTGATTATGCCCTGAGAATCCATCCATGAAGCAAAAAATTACATGACCAGGCGTACTATCAACAAGGACATTGATATGGGGTAGAGGAACGTAATCTTTTGGTGATGCAGCATTTGAATCACGCAAATCAATGCACACCCAAACTCTTTCATCCTCTTTAGGTACTACCATTATGTTCGCGAGCCAAAGCGAGATGATTCACTGCCCGGATGAATTCGGTATCAAGTTTTTGATGGATTTCTTATTTTACTTTCAGACTTACCTCTGGTTTCATTCGTTGGAGTTTTTGCTGCTTAGGCTTGCTCTCATGATATAATAGAATGCGATGTTCAACAATTTCTCTATTAACACAAGGCATATCAGTATAAGACCATGCAAACACATCTACATACACTTTTAATAATGCAATAAGCATAGATTGTTCAGTTGGGGAAAGGGATGAACCTATTTTGACTTCTTTTACAGCTTTTTCTGTACCACCATTGATTACAATGGACTCTTCCATGGGTTATATATATGTTTTAGTTGTATCAAGTGATTCATCATTATTAAATTGGCAATTAGAAATAATATCTTGCATGCAAATGTAATAAAGGTTCACATTAGATTTCTTCAATATCAGAATCTTCTAACTGGGTATGCAAGGTAGATTGGCGGGAAGATGAGCTATCAGTATGATAACCATCTAAAAGGGGTGAAAAGGTATTTTCATTAAATGATTGTGGAGGATGATTTCCTAAAAACATTCTAAACTCAATAAGCCCGTCTTTTGCCTGACAACTCTACTTATGTTCAATGCTTTCGCCAGAAGGTATCATCAAAGATACTGGATCAAAATCCTCTTCTTCATAAGACTCAAGTAAAAAGTTTTTTAAGGATGCCCTACTCCAGATTATCCACCCAGACATTTTCCTTTTTAATTCATTGTTCTTGGACAAACCAACTTTTGATCAAGTCCAAGTTATTGGCTTCATTGAGGAATATTTCCAATCCTGGTAAAGTCTTCTGTTATTTCCTACTAAGCCAAGGTTCTGGAAACTCATAGTAAAGCTCAGTATCTCCTTGCAGGATGAACTAACCATTGAGGGTAAAAGAAGGCTCTTTTATGTTGAAAGAAGTGTTGCCCGGATCATATCCTAATCCACACCGATTTTGCTTGTCTATTTTGGGGATTGGTTGCTTTATCCCTCTACCGTCATGCCCTAATCCGGTTCCTTGAGTATAACCCATTTTCATCATGATTTGAAGACCTTTGGATAGAGGTTGCATGGCAAATCCTATAGGCTCTTTAATTGCATTTGTAGATATGGCTGAGATTTATTTTTTCTGATGGTAATTGGTCATCCTTAGAGAAGGAACAAATTTCTTCTTCTTTGACCTAAAGGTAAAGAAAAAGAATTAAAAGAAAAGAAAATAAAGCTACATATTGCATAATGCATTGTATAATAAGGAAAATTTGCTAAAACGATTTTGCAATAATTTGATTGGAATGGTACACCTTTACAATTTTGTTCTTTTTCCCTTTTTATATTTTGACTCTTTTAAATGATTTTACTGTCATTGGAGTTGATGACAAATGTTTTTTTTATCATTCTTCCATTCCCGGCATTAGTATTGAATAAAGATGGACGATTTAAAAATTAGGGGCAATATCCCCATTGATGTATCAATTCAGCATTCCAAAATTGTTCCTATAATAACTGCACCTTGAGCGATCATATTGTTTAAAATACAATGGTTAGTACATTTGAGTCGAACCCGAAGGCTGCTTACATATACCTATTGATCCATATGCTTTTTATGGGGAATCAGACTCAGCGCAATTCGTCATATTTAAAGGAACTAAAGTTTTTTATTAAATAAAGCAGATACACTCCTATTGAGCTACCTACGTACCCCAGGTGTTATGTAGGTGGAGTGATCTCATTGTGCAAGTGAACGTGATAATGGAGATTTCAAGTTGAACGTAGTTCTCTAATACTAATGAGTTGAAAGATTTTCCTTTTTTTTAATCCTTTATTAGGATGGGCTAGCCCCCTACATGATGTTTACTAAAGATTTTCCCCCTCTGTCATCAGATTGGCATGAGACAATTAAGTAGCTTTGCAGTAGACGAGAGATATGTTGGTGATCTGCTCGATGCGATAGCTGAGAGCATGACATTGGTTTGTGTCGTAACCATGCAACTGATGATAATGACAGTACTTGTGGAGATTTGATCTTATAGGACTTGTCCCTGGGAGTCGAGGAAGTGGGTAAATCTGACCTTGTTGAACCAGTTTGCGAAAAATATCAACTTGGGATTACGGTTAAGGGTGTGACGACACTTTCCTCAGGAGTACTTCTTTGTGGAATGGACTAATGATGCCTCGATCAATCAGGTGTTGAACTTTGTAGTAAAGATCATGGTATCGATCAGTGTCATGCCCAAATTGCCAGCAATAAGTGCAGTGTTTGCTCATGTGTATTCCAGGAAGAGGTAAGCAGTCTGTTTATACTCGAGAGCCCAATTAACGAAAGCTTGACTAGCATTTTTTCAACTAGCTCTATCCACATAATCCAAAGAATAATACTGGCCAGTCCAGAGCTGGTCTTTCTAAACTTTTATCAAAAAGCATGGGGTAATCTTTCTCTAGTATGCCCCATGGGTGTAATACATTCACAAAACCAACCAAGTGGACAAAAGGAACACCATTCTCATCTTTATTTCCCGAACTGTGGCAATTCACGATATTTGCCTTCATGTTGATACCTAGAAAGAGAATCAGTGACTTAGTGTGAAACTCTCGGACAGGGCATACCACATTAAAGTCCAGGTCAAAATCGTCAGTCCTAGATCTCTTCTTCGACTCATTACCATCATTGCCTTCCAATTCTAGAGGATTGCCAATCCAAGATTCTTCTGGTGCTTCAGATGACTTATTATGGATGTCGATGCTTGGAGCTCCTACTTCTTCCTCATCATCCTCGCTTGGCTCATACTCTGGCTCTGTTTCTTCAGCACTTGCACATGGTGTGGCTGCTAGGATCACATTAATCCATGAATTTTCAAGTCCTGCTTGAATACAATGGATGGTGTAACCCTCCAACCTAGGGCCTTCTACTTCATTCAGATGCAGCACACACTTCCCGATGTTGGAGACAATCATAATTTCTGGATCACCTGAAATAGTCACAGCACCCTGATCAGTGAGAAGCTTTACTTTTTGATGTAGAGTAGATGCTACTGCTATGTTTTCATGCAACCACAGTCTTCCTAATAGGAGGTTGAAACACGCCTGAATGTCAATGACCATGAATTCCACTTTCCTTGCCACAGGACCACATTTAATGAGGAGGCTGGTTAAACCCAATACTTCTCTTTTGGCATCAGTCATATGCTCTGACCACCTGGTTAGACGGTACCAGATCTTCTTTTCAATACTCGAGTTTTGTTAGCACATGTAGAGGACAAACATTAATCGCGGAGCCGTATCGATCAATACTCTAGGTATCTCCCATCCATTGCAGCGTATAGTGATGTGCAACTAATTATTGTGGTTGATATTTTCAGGGAGATCATTGACTGTGAACATGAGAGCTCAATCTACATTGTGGATGAGCCCCACCATCTGATTAGGTGTTATGGAAGAGCTCACTGAGGCTTCATTGAGATGCTTGAGAACAGCTGCTTTATGAGGTTGGGAATGCATTAACAACTTCCATATGGAAAAATTAGCATTTCCTTCTTTCATGCACTTGATAGCGTCATCTTCTTTATTACTATCCTCTGTCATAGGCTTTTTGCCCTTTTCTTTCCTTCTCTATATCAGCTGTAAAATCTTGACTCTACCATTTCATTTTGGACTTTTGATTGAATTATTTTGACTCATTTTTTTAGACATAGACCTTTTTATTTTTTTTAGACTTCCATTTTTTAGGCTCGTATTTTTTTGGGATAGGTCAAAAATATTTTTCGAAATCAATGTGGTAGTATCCTTCCATTTCTTGCTAGTACAAAAATAAGAGAAAAGATATATAACGAGCCTTGTGTCCTCATTTGGGCAAATTATAATGCCTCGTATATCATTCTTCCTTGTGGTTGTTCGCATGTGTTGACTGATTTTAAGCGCTAAAACCATAAAGGAAAATATCAAATACAAAGGGGCCGAACCCGAAGGTCGCCTACGTATCTCCATAGGTAGAATTGGGATTTGGGGAAGACATCTTCCTTCTGCATTTTTTTTATTGGAGAATCATGCTAAACGTAGTTCTTATATATATTAGAAAAAGGAAATTATATATATTTTTTGCAGCTACACTCAAAAATGAGTTGCCTACGTACCCCTTTTAGTACATTACATAGTAAAGAAAACTTAAATAGATCCATACAACATTGGATTTGTTTAGGGGATCAAGCCGCGCGTAGCTCTACCTACAAAGTATAACATGAAAGCAATAACTAACTCAGATACTTCCTAAATTTTCCAAAACTCAATTTGATGGGCGCCAACCCATGTATTCTCCTCGTCTCGAAGACGTACCTGTCCACCTTTCCTCCCTCTTCTTGACATATACGGGTTATTTTCTTGGTTAAGGAGCCATGATGCCCACGCATTGCATACCAGCATGCAAGAAACTCTTGTATCATAATCAACTTCATCGAGGAAAAGATAAGGGTCCATAGATTGAAGGCCAACAACCTTTTGTGCTGAAGTTTCCTCCCCTTCACACTAAACAGTCCAGGTCTCTTCGTAAAGCGATGGAACTTCTTCTCAATCCTCTCAACCTTTCCCATATCCGGCTCCCAGTCTGGTTGATTGCGATCCTGCTCGGGAATAGGCTAGTGGAAATAGCATTTCACCAATTTGGAGGGTGGTACATTTGATGTTTTCTCTATGTGACCATCGCCGTTCTTTTCATGATTTAAATGACATACATGAGGTATGCGAGATTTTTGTATTGCTATTCCCATTTCTATATCTCCTGGATTGTGATTATCCCTTGTGGAGTTACCATCTTCATTCTCTGATGTAATGTTAAGATGATGGCATGATTCTCGTGGAGTCATGGTCGTCCCAAGAATAACGCGTAAAAGGAGCTTCAAAATCAACGATCATGAAATCGACCTTTCGTATAATTTCTCCAATTCGTGGGATCATTGTCGTTTATCCTATGATTTCCTCGTGTTGGACCATCATATGCGATTATGGTTCCTATGGAAGCCTCTCCTTGGGAAGGACAACACCCAAGCCAATTCGGAGCACTAAGGACACAAATATTGGTGGAAGCTCCATTATCAACCAGTTTCCCTCTTACATGTCTGGTACTATGATCAACGGCGATATACAGGGCGCTGTTATGTATTAGGTTATCAGGAAGAACCTTATCGGATAAGGTCATGGCAGGAGTTGCTTTGACCTGATATGGATTGAGAGATCCTACTGGCATATTCTGGGAACAACTAATGTCGGCATAAGCGATGAGCTGATCGATTGTTATTGGAATGGTGTAAATAGGGTCCGAATTTGGTCCTTGGGGTAATGAAGGAACATTTTGCCCCAACATGCAGGGGTTTAGAGTATATCTAGGGAGATCAACTTCATTCAATCATTCTCTACGGTCGGGGCTTAAGGGTAATGCTTATTGGTTTTCTTTGGATCCCCACAGATTGTTATTTCTCCAAATGTCGTTGGACATTTGACCTTTTGATGTATTGTAGAGGCAATAACTTTGTTTGCATAGAGCCACAGTTTCCCTAGCAGCATAGAAAATGAAGTTAAGGCTTCGACGACCACGAAATCCGTATCACAAAACCAATCTTTATATCTCAATTGATGACTGATCATCCCTATAGCCCTTCCTAAAGTGTTATCATATGCCCCCAATACTGTGTCATTAGGGTTCAAAATTATATCCTAACTCATAAAGTGTTCCTTTGGGGTAAATATTGAGTGTCGATCCATCATCTACTAGATAGTGTGTCAATTTACCCCCGTTCCACTTTAAGGTAATGTACAAAGCCTGGTGGGGATCTGATGTGGACATGGATGGCTTCCCTAGAACAAATCCTAGTTCAATTAGGATTTGTTTGTATTTCTAATTCTAGTAGTAATAGGACTCTTGAAATCCTAATCCTAGTAGGATCAGAATTTCTAGTTCTATTAGGAGTCTTAAAGTTTTAGTTTGGTTGTAATTCTAGTTGAGTTAGAAGTCAAATTCCTAGTTGCATTAGGATTCTCATTGGAGTAAAGTTATAATAGTATTAGGAGTCTACTTAGTAGGTGCAAAGTTGAGCTTGTTCTACTTGGATTAGGAGTGTGATTTCTTTCTTATCTTGTTCTTAATTTCCTACCCTTAGTAGGACTAGGGTTGTTTTGTTTTCTTTCGTTTTGCACGCCTATATAAGGTTTTTTAATTCATTAATAAAAGAGAAGCTTTTTATTAAAGTTTAAACGTAAGTTTATTGTTGATTTTGGACGTACTTTCCAGAATTATTATTGTTTTTAGGGAGTGAACCTAAACACAAGATCCTTGATTCAAACGAGTGAAGTTTAGATTAAGCTTAGGTGAATTGTTTAGTGAGTGAAGCAAAATTAAATCATCTAAAAACCTTCCTAACTTGAATCTTTGGTGAGTGAAGCCATAGTATTAGAGTTAGAACCCTTAGTGAACCTTGGTCGAGTGAAGATCTAGGAAAGCTAAGCGAATTTCGTTCCCATGATCATATCAAGTGGTGTCGGAGCGATAATATCGTGGAGGCGCGTGAGAGGGCGTGAGATTTCGGATTGCTTGTGACATTTTGTGCGGTGAAACTAGACATCTTGAAGTTTGTTGTGTCAAAATTCCAGCCCAATTATGTAACGAAGTCACACCAAACACAAACATTTGACACAGATTCGTGTTTTCGGGCGGATTACGTATTGTTAGTAAAAGAAAAGCGCAATCAATTGGTTTGTTATTTTTGATAAAATTTTGGTCGAGTGTTCCGGATATATAGAACTAAGTACTTGACAAAATTCACAAGAATTTAAGTAGTTTTGACGGGGTTTTGACATCTGAACTTTCGACTTAGATTGTGGACGGATTCTAACCTATATCAATGAAAACATGAATTGTTCTTTTCGTTCTTGTGATGGTCTTTCTAATGACGAAATATTTGAAGAGTTATCACTACGACTACTACCAATGTGGGTTTTAATATATGATTCGACTCAAACTTTGGATGAAAAGCTTAATAAGTATCTTGAAGATGTTCTTTGCGACGTAGTGGAAGAAATCTTAGATCCAATTGTTGTTGAAGAGGACGTAAAGGTTGAAGCTTTTTCTACTTTCCATGATAAAGATTTGATCTTGGAAGTTTCTCATGTTAAAGATGAGTTAAATATTGACTCTTTGGCTTGTACAACCATCAAAGTTCCGATCTTTTCTATTCCATGTGCGAAGAAAGCTACAAAGCAGCGTTGGGTACAACATTACGAAACATCTTCTACTGATTTTTGCTGTCATGATGTTGTTCTTTGTCATACAAATCCACAAACCTCATGGATTCCACTTCTATTTCTCATCCGTGTACTCGTTCTTATGGTTCATGGTTATCGTGCGTGGATGATTGCTTGGTTACATCAAAACTTGAGGACAAGTTTTTTTTGAAGAAGGGGAGTATGATGTTCCTTGCGACATAGTGGAAGAAATCTCAGATCCAATTGTTGTTGAAGAGGACGCAAAGTTTGAAGCTTTTTCTACTTTCCATGATAAAGATTTGATCTTTGAAGTTTCTCATGTTGAAGATGAGTTAAATATTGACTCTTTGGCTTGTACAACCATCAAAGTTCCGATCTTTGCAATTCCATGTGCGAAGAAAGCTACAAAGCAGCATTGGGTACAACATTATGAAGCATGTTCTACGGATTTTTGATGTCATGATGTTGTTCTTTGTCATACACATCCACAAACCTCATGAATTCCACTTCTATTTCTCATCCGTGTACTCATTCTTATGGTTCATGGTTATCGTGCGTGGATGATTGCTTGGTTACATCAAAACTTGAGGACAAGTTTTTTTTGAAGAAGGGGAGTATGATGTGGACATGGATGGCTTCCCTAGAACAAATCCTAGTTCAATTAGGATTTGTTTGTATTTCTAATTCTAGTAGTAATAGGACTCTTGAAATCCTAATCCTAGTAGGATCAGAATTTCTAGTTCTATTAGGAGTCTTAAAGTTTTAGTTTGGTTGTAATTCTAGTTGAGTTAGAAGTCAAATTCCTAGTTGCATTAGGATTCTCATTGGAGTAAAGTTATAATAGTATTAGGAGTCTACTTAGTAGGTGCAAAGTTGAGCTTGTTCTACTTGGATTAGGAGTGTGATTTCTTTCTTATCTTGTTCTTAATTTCCTACCCTTAGTAGGACTAGGGTTGTTTTGTTTTCTTTCGTTTTGCACGCCTATATAAGGTTTTTTAATTCATTAATAAAAGAGAAGCTTTTTATTAAAGTTTAAACGTAAGTTTATTGTTGATTTTGGACGTACTTTCCAGAATTATTATTGTTTTTAGGGAGTGAACCTAAACACAAGATCCTTGATTCAAACGAGTGAAGTTTAGATTAAGCTTAGGTGAATTGTTTAGTGAGTGAAGCAAAATTAAATCATCTAAAAACCTTCCTAACTTGAATCTTTGGTGAGTGAAGCCATAGTATTAGAGTTAGAACCCTTAGTGAACCTTGGTCGAGTGAAGATCTAGGAAAGCTAAGCAGATTTCGTTCCCGCAATCATATCAAGTGGTGTCGGAGCAGTAATATCGTGGAGGCGCGTGAGAGGGCGTGAGATTTCAGATTGCTGTGACATTTTGTGCGGTGAAACTAGACATCTTGAAGTTTGTTGTGTCAAAATTCCAGCCCAATTATGTAACGAAGTCACACCAAACACAAACATTTGACACAGATTACTGTTTTTCGGGCAGATTACGTATTGTTAGTAAAAGAAAAACTGCAATCAATTGGTTTGTTATTTTTGATAAAATTTTGGTCGAGTGTTCCAGATATATAGAACTAAGTACTGACAAAATTCACAAGAATTTAAGTAGTTTTGACGGGGTTTTGACATCTGAACTTTCGACTTAGATTGTGGACGGATTCTAACCTATATCAATGAAAACATGAATTGTTCTTTTCGTTCTAGTGATGGTCTTTCTAATGACGAAATATTTGAAGAGTTATCACTACGACTACTACCAATGTGGGTTTTAATATATGATTCGACTCAAACTTTGGATGAAAAGCTTAATAAGTATCTTGAAGATGTTCTTTGCGACGTAGTGGAAGAAATCTTAGATCCAATTGTTGTTGAAGAGGACGTAAAGGTTGAAGCTTTTTCTACTTTCCATGATAAAGATTTGATCTTGGAAGTTTCTCATGTTAAAGATGAGTTAAATATTGACTCTTTGGCTTATACAACCATCAAAGTTCCGATCTTTTCTATTCCATGTGCGAAGAAAGCTACAAAGCAGCGTTGGGTACAACATTACGAAACATCTTCTACTGATTTTTGCTGTCATGATGTTGTTCTTTGTCATACAAATCCACAAACCTCATGGATTCCACTTCTATTTCTCATCCGTGTACTCGTTCTTATGGTTCATGGTTATCGTGCGTGGATGATTGCTTGGTTACATCAAAACTTGAGGACAAGTTTTTTTTGAAGAAGGGGAGTATGATGTTCCTTGCGACATAGTGGAAGAAATCTCAGATCCAATTGTTGTTGAAGAGGACGCAAAGTTTGAAGCTTTTTCTACTTTCCATGATAAAGATTTGATCTTTGAAGTTTCTCATGTTGAAGATGAGTTAAATATTGACTCTTTGGCTTGTACAACCATCAAAGTTCCGATCTTTGCAATTCCATGTGCGAAGAAAGCTACAAAGCAGCATTGGGTACAACATTATGAAGCATGTTCTACGGATTTTTGATGTCATGATGTTGTTCTTTGTCATACACATCCACAAACCTCATGAATTCCACTTCTATTTCTCATCCGTGTACTCATTCTTATGGTTCATGGTTATCGTGCGTGGATGATTGCTTGGTTACATCAAAACTTGAGGACAAGTTTTTTTTGAAGAAGGGGAGTATGATGTGGACATGGATGGCTTCCCTTGAACAAATCCTAGTTCTATTAGGATTTGTTTGTTTTCCTAATTCTAGTAGTAATAGGACTCTTGAAATCCTAATCCTAGTAGGATTAGAACTCCTAGTTTTGTTAGGAGTCTTGAAGTTTTAGTTTGGTTGTAATTCTAGTTGAGTTAGAAGTCCAAATCCTAGTTGGATTAGGATTCTAATTGGAGTAGAGTTATAATAGTATTAGGAGTTTACTTAGTAGGCGCCAAGTTGAGCTTGTTCTACTTGGATTAGGAGTGTGATTTCTTTCTTATCTTGTTCTTAGTTTCCTAGCCTTAGTAGGACTAGGGTTGTTTTGTTTTCTTTCGTTTTGCACGCCTATATAAGGCTTTTTAATTCATTAATAAAAGAGAAGTTTTTTATTAAAGTTTAAACGTGAGTTTATTGTTGATTGTGGACGTATTTTCCAGAATTATTATTGTTTTTAGGGAGTGAACCTAAACACAAGATCCTTGATTCAAACGAGTGAAGTTTAGATTAAGCTTAGGTGAATTGTTGAGTGAGTGAAGCTAAATTAAATCATCTAAAAACCTTCCTAACTTGAATCTTTGGTGAGTGAAGCCATAGTATTAGAATTAGAACCCTTAGTGAACCTTAATCGAGTGAAGGTCTAGGGAAGCTAAGCAGATTTCATTCCCGCAATCATATCAGGATCAACCTCCTGAGGAAGATTAGCCTTAGTGAAAGGTAACTTTGGAAGCATCCATGAAGGAGGAATGGGGATTTTGCCATCTTCTATCCATTGATGAATGGCATGCTGAAGATCAATACACCGGTATGTCTCATGATTATATTGATGACAGGAATTGTAATATGAGCTCATATCAACCCCTGGAGGTAGCAAGGCATAGCAATGATGCTTTGGTTCTAGTAGACCTTGTCTTTTCAGACGACTATACATGGTTCCCAGAGCTTCCTCCATGGCAGCATAAATTTGACCAATAGACCTCCAGCGGCCTTTACACTTTGCAGAAGCTTCAGCTTGAGTTTGCTTTCTCAAGCCATACATTGTGAAGTGATGCAGGTTTTTGTTCTTGTTTGAAAGATGCGAAGTTCCTGAAATGTATGCATAAATAATGTTAGGAATAGAAAAAATAAATTTTTCTTATATATGTTTTTAGCATGAAATGGAAGAATTGTCCCCTCTTTTTTTTTGAAATAATTATCCATATTGATTTGACACAATTTTTTCCCCTTTTTTTAATCAAATTTTTTTTAGACTAGACTTCTCGTATTCTAAACCATACGTTTTAATTACATTCTAATTCCTAAACATGACAAGTTCTAAACTCGTGATTATGACTCATTTTATTTTGGGATTACATTTTCAAAACACGATTATTTTTTAACCTATTTTTTCTAACAATAATTTTGTTATTGAAGAACCAATTTGAATGAAAAGAATTAGGAAGTAACTGTGAGGTTTTTTTTTTAAATGCGTCAGCACACATTTTTTTTACATGACACTTACGATAAATAAAAAAGAATGCTTTAATATTTCAATAATCATTTCGGCAGCAATTCAGCTACAATTAATGAAACTGTAATATTGAGTGACTGAAAACGAACTGATAAACCTAGAAGTCAACTAAAAGTTGATTCATTTAAGGAGATATTAAGTTAAAGTGGCCTCAAGTCACTTCCATTGTGGCCATCAAGGGTGGACGCACCTGACAGAGCTGGTCGCTTTTGACAGACCTGGTCGCAATAGCTCGAAGATGCAGGTTTTACCCCCTTAATTCATTAATTTGTCATTCTAAAATTCTAACCCTTGCCAATAGATAGAGGTATCAAACCTAAAAAGAAAATGGTTAAAAAGTGTGCACATGTATGGATCGATAAACTACCAAGCACACATAATTTTCACATAAGCATGCTATATACAAAAATAAATTGTGAATAGCCATGATTAACTTTGTTATTGTATATACATATGGAAAATAAAGCATTCTTCATGTTTAAACCTCTTATACTTCAAGTGGAAGTACAATCCTCAGTGATATCGCCAATCTCTTAAAAGTCTCTCATTAGACTATGATTTTTAGAAAACTTTGAAGTCGCCCCCCTATTAATATATAGATAGGGACAGATTAATTTAACTAATCATTTTAAAATCAATATCAAGAAATATCATTGAAAACGATGATGACTTCATATGGATAAGACTTTTTAAAAATTGGTCTTTCATTCAATGAGATAGGGTTTGGGGTTTAGCTTAAGTGGTTCAAACGTCTGGAACTCGTTTCCTCTTCCGTTCTACAGAACAGACTTTTACTAAATACGTTATTTGCCATTTTAAAGTAATCATGGCTATTCAAAAGAAAGAAAATCACATAATTTGCACATATACACAACAAACATTTTTAAGAGGACCAATCTATCATATTTGTACATGCATGGTAGGTTTGAGTACTGAAATTGCACTACGCACCAATCTGTTTTTTTAATCGTTTTTAAAAGTCGGGAAATGAACACCCCTAACCAAAACCATCGTAGTTCGATCTTATGTCTCACCCTAAATGGCCAATTACCGAGGTAATCTATTAGAAATGAGGTAATCACTCCAATTACTGATTGAAATGAGGTTAAAATAATCACCCTAATTAGGGAATATATAGGAAGGTTAAGGTAAATCACCCTAATTAGTGATTAATCAAGGGTTAAGAAAATCGGCTCAATTAGTGATTAAACATGAAGGTTAAGATAATCAGCTTAATTAGTGATTAAACTTGAAGGTTAAGATAATCACCTTAATTAGTGATTAAACTTAGGATTATCGTAATGACGTTAATTAGTAATACCAAATTAGGATTAAAATAATCACTCTAACTAGTGATTAAATGAAAAGGGTTAAATTAATCACCTTAATTAGTGATTAACCAGGGTTTAAGATTATCACCTTAATTAGTGATTAAATAGGATGAAAGTAATCACCTTAATTAATGATCAAATTTTAGAATTGAAATAATCACTTTAATTAGTGATCAAGAAGCCTTGACGGTGCACGATAAGGGTTTAGCTATCATGCGCTCCGAATGTGGCGGAAGAAGAAGACTACTAGTCCGGTAACTAGCTCGTCGGAACCGGGACAATGAAATTAGGTATTCCATTCTATTTTCTGGACCTCATTTGTTTTATGAAAAACCCATGATTGTTAAACAATGGACATCTACTTTTGATTTTCACAAAGAGGTGCTGAAAGTGGTTCCAATTTGGGTGAAATTGCCAAATTGGCCTCTTAACTGTTGGAATGAAAATTCATTGAGTAGGATTGGAAGTCTATTGGGAGTCTGGTGTATGCAGATGAATGCACTACAAATGCTTTAAGAGTCTCATTTGCTATAATTCTAGTTGAAATGGATGTGACAAAGGAAATTATGAAGGAAGTTAAAATAGCTGATCCTAATGGCAGTGTATTTTCACAATTTGTGGAATATTATTGGTTGCCTAAAGTTTACAAGAAATGTCAAATGATATTACATAATTATGAGTTTAAGAAATTACATCCTAAACCACAAGGAAAGATTACCCAGAAAATGAGGCTAAAGATCAAGCTACAGTGAGTGCACATAATGGTCCAATTCCTGGTGATCCCCTGAAAGCCCTGCTGAAGAGCTTCATCCCCAAGCACTGTCCGAACAAGGTCAGGCATGGTCCATTCCGGGGGTAATACCCAAAGGTGCAGCTAAAGAGCATGTCGATGATAAAGGGTTTGAGACTCAGTACAAGCATCCTGAAAACCACACTGGCAGTTGATCCTAGTATACCTAGTGGTCCTAATTTTGTGGTAGATATAAGGAAAGAGACTACTCCTGTAGTCACTCCAATGCGTACACCTGATGGCCATCAGCATAAAGAATAGTAAGAAGAGGGAGTGTGGAAAGTAGTCACAAGGAAATCAAAAGATAAAGGTAAGCAAGCAGCTTACCAAACTGCTAGAGCTGTGCCTTTTCAAGGGCAAGACTTAGGTAGACCTGTGGGTGCTAAGGGACCACACCCTTATTTATCCTAATGATACTCACTGCTTGGAATGTAAGGGATATGAATGACCCTTTTTAAATAAAAGCAATCAAAGATTTCTTACAACATGAGAAGATAACAATATGTGCATTATTTGAGACTAGAGTTAGACTTCATAATGTTTCTAAAGTGCAAAAAAAGTTTGGAAACAAGTGGACTTAGGCTTGTAATTACTCTTTTTCTCCTACAGTAAGGATTTGGCTTAGTTGGCAACATGGGGAAGTAAAGGTTCAGCTGGATAGACAAACTGAACAAACAATGAAGGCAACTGCGAGTAACTTGTCTCAGACTGTTACTTTTATGATAATTGCTATGTATGGTTTACATACTGTTCATGATAGGGAAAGTTATAGCAAGATTTGCATGATCTTATTGATCGGTAACTTCTCCATTCATTATAATTGGGGATTTCAATGTTGTTTGCCAGTCTAATGACAGAGTAAATGGCAATTTGATTAGTGAAGCTGAGACTCAGGACATGGCAAATTTTATAATGGAGGCAAATGTCATGGATGCTCCTAGTACTGGTTTGTTTTATTCTTGGAATAATAAAGGTACTTGGTCTGAGAGGATTGCAAGTAGTATTGATAAAGCGTTTGTCAATAATTCCTGGATTGTGAATTATAATGAGGTTGTGGTGAATTATCATACAAATGGGGTCTCTGATCATACTCCATTGTTGGTTGATATGGAGCCAGAAGTAGTGGAAGGAAGTAGACCTTTCAAGTTCATGAATTTTCTTTGTGATCATGAAGACTTTGAGAATACTGTGAAGGAGGCCTGGGATAGTGTGAATGATAAGTACAAAATGAAAAGTGTTTGGCTTAAACTTCAAAAGGTTAAGCATGCTCTTAAATTTGTTCACACCACTCACTACTCTAAAGCTCACCAAAAAATGAAGGAGTTTAAGAGGAGGTTAGCTGCTATTCAAGCTCTACCTGAACTTAACAATAGTACCAGGCTTCAGCAGGATGAAAAAGAATGTGCTGAGAGACTCAGATACTGGCCTAATGTTGATGAAAGTGTCTTAAAACAAAAATCAAGAATGATTTGACTCTCTCATGGAGATACAAATTCAAAATTCTTTGTCACTACTATCAAGGTGAGGAAAGCAAGGAACGAAATAGCTTTACTTCATACTAGTACTGATTAGATTCTACCTAGGCCAGCTAAAATTCAAGAAGAGATGATGAGCTTTTACAAGGAATTACTTGGCTCCTGTGCCACTGAACTTCCAGCTATTGATTTGCAAAATGTTAGAAGTGGAACCAAATTGAGTGATCATGCTTGTGAATTTTTGAGTAAACAAGTTACAGAACAAGAGATTGATCAAGCTTTGTTTGATATTGATGATTGCAAGGCACCAGGTTTAGATGGTTTTAATTTTGTCTTTTACAAAAAGTGTTGGAGATTCATTAAGAAAAATATTATGCTGCTGTACAAGAATTTTTTCATAATGCTTATATGCATAAGCCTGTGAATAACACAATTGTTACATTGACTCCAAAAAAGATAATGGAGTGTATGCAAAAGACTTTAGACCAATAGCTTGTTGTACAGTTCTGTACAAAATCATCTCCAAAGTGATTACACACAGGCTGCATCAAGTAATTAGTGTGGTGGTTAGTCCTTCTCAATCTGATTTTATCCCAGACAGACACATTGCAGATAATATTCTTTTGGCCACAGAGCTTATCTAGGGTTATAATAGAAGACATATGTCTCCAAGATGTTTAATTAAGGTTGACATCAAGAAGGCTTATGAATCAGTGGAGTGGTAGTTTTTAGAAAGCATGTTGCATGAATTGGGCTTTCCAAATCAATGTATAAGGTGGATCATGGCAAGTGTTCAGAGTGTTTCATATTCTACTTTACTAAATGGTACTCATGCCCCTCCTTTTACTGCAAGAAGAGGATTGAGACACGAAGATCCCCTTTCTCCTTTTCTTTTTGCACTCAGCATGAAGTATTTAAGCATATGCCTTGGTGAATTACACTTAAATCCTGATTTTAATTTTCACCCAAAGTGTGAAAAATTAAAATTAACACATTTGATGTTTGCAGATGATCTGCTTCTCTTTGCAAGAGCAGACCATAGTTATGTGAGTAAATTTATGGCAGCTTTTAACAAAATTTCTCAAGCAACAGAATTGGAGGCAAGTGTTGAGAAGAGTTCTATTTACTTCTCTGGAGTTTCTAAAAATGACAGGAGTCAGCTTGCTGCTTGCATCAACATGCCAGTTGGGGAGTTACATTTTAGATACCTTGGGGTTCCTTTATCTTCTAAAAAACTGAATTTCTCTCAAAGTAAACCACTTATTGAGAAAATCACAGCAAGAGCTCAAGGTTGGATGGCTCATCTGCTCTCTTATGCTGGGAGATTACAGTTGTAAGAAGCATTCTGAGTAGTATGCATAATTTTTGGGCACACATTATTCCTTTGTCTAAGAAGGTGATAAAGGATGTGGAAAGTATATGTACAAAGTTCTTGTGGACTGGCTCAACTGATCCTTCAAAGAAATCTCCAATAGCTTGGGCTAACTTCCATAAAAATAAGGTTGTTGTTGGATGGAACTTGATTGTCATGAAGATGTGGATCAAAACAGTAATTTTAAAGCTTATTTGGGCTTTACCTTTCATGAGTGACAAGCTATGGGTGCAATGGGTTCATGCTTACTACATTACAGGAAGAAATATGGATACATTTGTTATAAATAGCAACATTTCTTAGCTCTTGAGAAAGGTCATTGCCACTAGAACTCTTCTTCATGAAATAAGTGGCTGGCAAGAGGTTCTCGTGAATGGGAAGTTCAACACTAAAAGAACTTATGCATTACTAATGGAAGATCATGATAGAGTTCCCTAGAGAAGACTTATTAGAAGCAATAGAGCTACTCCAAAAAGCATTTTAATTATGTGGATGGCAGTGTAAAATCGTTCAGCTACTACTGACATAATTCGTCTCTGGAATGTTCAATGCAATTTGACTTGCTGTCTTTGTGGTGTGGCCAATGAGTCTACAGAACATTTTTTTTTTTACTGTGAGTATGCAGTAGCTGTGTGGAAGCCTTTATTGGATGTGCTTCATATAAGACATCAGAGGCAAGGATTTAATATGGAAATAAGGATGGCCTGTAAGAAAGCACATAGCAAGTCCAGATTGGCTAGAGTTTATGTGATGATTTTCACAGAAGTAGTTTATGCTATTTGGGTGCAAAGAAACAATATGTTCTTTAACAAAGAAAGATTACCCCTTCAGAAGATTGTGACGGATATTATATTTAGAGTTGATGCTAGAGTTAATGATGAGGATAGATTACTATTGATAATGTAATTATGTTGGTTTTTTGTGCTGTTTTGTAGTAGGGATCAGCTGCCTTCTTTTGCTTTTAAGGCCAGCTAGATTGGCTGTGTTTGTATTGGTGTTCTCACCCAATTTTATTGGTAGCCAATAATAATTTTGAATTGCCAAAAAAAAGGGGATTTTTCAAGAGGTCTTAGAAAGAGAGGTTTGCTTCCAAATTGAAGGCTTTTGGATGGATGAGAAATAATCTTAATTCAAGATTATTAAGTCATATTTAGCAAAGTGATCAATTTGAGATGGAATTTGGAAATTGTGTTTGGCTTAACATAATTTGGCCATTTAAAGTGATACACGTGAAATGGCGTAAAATCAATTAGGAGATCTTAATTATTTATCTAATTATGTTAAATTATATAATTGATCCATTTGAAGATTATGGAGAACAATTTTAAAAATGTAAGATGGATCATCATACAATTTAACTTAGTTAGATATATAATTTTTCCTCTTAATTGAGATTGGGTCCTTTTTTTATATATTCTATGATATATTGGGCTCATCATGCAATATTTGTAACATTGGTTGCTCATTTTATTCAAAAAGAATAGTGGAATTATTTATGAAAATTATGCATAAACATCTCCATATTTTTCATTAATTGAGTGATGTAATAACTATTTACAAAGAAACTATTATTACAATAAAAATGTACAAATTCTATGATCTATACAAGTCTTCAATCTTGATCTTCACCATGATGCTCCTTGATCTCCATCTTCTTGAATGGGCTTTGGAATTCATGTTTATTAGAAAACTTATGAAAATTATTAATTAATTAACCTCTTTAATTTGATTTTATATGATGATTTTTATTGATTTTTATTTACATAATAAAATGAGTTATTTTTAGAAGAACTTAAAATTCAATTACTTTTCATTATCATTTTCGTATGAAAAAGAAAATATTTTATCATAAAAATTGAGTTAATCAAGTTATTTCAAATTTCCATATTACACTTTTGTTCTTTTTACTGACTTACAAAATTCATAACTTTTTGTACAAAGCATGCAATTACGCTTGTGATTACTCGAATTGGATAGGTCAGTGAGTTATTTATATTGTGTCAAAATTCAACATGCTTTTAGTGGTTACTCGAATTATGGTAAATTTTATACTAAACTCGGTCAAACAGAACTTAACGAATTGAGTTTGATATGAATATTGGTGTGGGAATTCTAGACACTTTTTTGGACTGGATTCGAAATTTTCACTTTAATTGGACATCTTTAAGACCTTTTTCATTTATTTCCTTAACCGAAGAAGAAATCAGTGTTCTGAAATTTAGTGATCTTCATGAACGTTTTGTAAAAATTAGATAAAATTGTACAAAATTCATATGAACACAATTTTTATGTTGTTGGAAAGCTACTGATGTGTACTTCCATGTTGCTTTTTTAGTTTTGGCTAAATGAGTTTATTTGAACTTTATTGAAAGAACAAGGTCATATGATACTGGATAAGATCAGTTTTTTACAACATATTTGTATGAATTTTAATTAACTTTACAAAGTTCATTTTTTAGAAATTCCAAAGCCCATGTGCTGAAAACGTACAGTCGAAAAATGAAATTAAGTACGAAACTAAAAGTGACTATAATTACAGCATCACAATTCTACTTAAATTTTTTATGAAAAATTGTTTTTTTTGGGTGATTAATAAAAACGTGGTTAAGAAAAATCACATAAACACATACTTAATTTTACCTTGCTAACTCAATGATGCACTTCGTTTGCAAAGGCTCCTACCTTTTTTTATTTTTCTTAATTTCTAAGTGAGTTTCTAAATTCACTTAATTACTAACTAAAACCCTTTTTTTTGTTTTTTCTTTGTTGAACTTCTTACTTACTAATTACTTTTCTAATTTTAACTTTTGCTTTCTATTTTTCTCTCTCTTAAATAAGGTTTTTAGTGGGAGGAGTTATAGAGAATGAAGTGGAATTTAAGTTGGTTTGGGTGGGATTGAAGTTGTTGTTTGAGATAAAAATAAAGGGGGTATTTATAGGAAAATAAAGTGGGCAATAAGGGTTTGAAGGAGGTAAAAAATCAGATTTTTCACCCAAAAAAAATCTGATTTTTACCATCCTACATCATCCTAATTACATCATCAAATCTTCCTACATCATCAAATTTATTGGAAATCCAGAGATTCTTATTCTTTTTAAATTTGATTTTGTTTTTTACACTAATGAAGCAAAATCAAATTTTCAGTCAATATTCTCTTCCTAAATACATCGTAAAAGGTGAAAGTGCATCAAAAAACGTGAAAGCACGGCTGACTAGGAAACTGCGCGAAGCGCAGAAGACTGCCCTGGACACAGGCATGGTGTGTTGGGCGCACGGGAGTGCGTTCGGCGCATGGCATGAATTTGCCGGAGGAAATCGGATCTTTTGGCTCTTACACCTTAGATTTTGATTCCGATTTTATTCCTTTTCGTTATTCTTATTCCTTAACCAATGGATAAAAGGATGTGATTAGTGGTGAAACAATATATTATTAATCTTTATCCAATGGACAAACGAAAATGACTTGTGGGTAATAATTTAATCACCAAGAAAATAGATTCCCACCAGTTTTAAGAGACGAGTAAAATTTCGACGCCTAAGCACGACTCAGTTTTTCGTTTTTCGAAAGCCTAACTTAAAATAATTGATGAAAACTCATCAAATTAGTAAAGATGAGCACGATTATACAACAAATCATTTTATTAAAACTGGTGGATGTAGTTATTGACTATGACTTATAGAAAAAGTATGTCTTTAAATCGTAATCGTATGATTAAAACACAAAACGGAAAACTATATGACGGAATGAAACTCGTGCTCTGAGACGGACCGTGCTTTGGCGGGGCGCGCGCTCCACAATACATGACGGCTTCGTTATTTTTATTTCTTTTCATAAATCTTTATTTAAAACATTTATCCACAATAGGGTTTCAAAATTTCGTGTCTACCCTTTACATTCATTTGATGTCAAATGCATTTCCCACGAGGTAGGTTTAAGAAAAAAGGATGGTATGTGTTTAGGTAAAAATGCATGATAAGGATTTGAGAATTGGTTGTGGTGAAGGGAGGAACTCATTTTTTATGCCAATTATGTTCATTGCCTTTATTTAGAAAAGTCATCAGAATTAGAAATTTATTTCCTTTCAAGGCGACAATCGTGATTTCCATTGATGCTCATTAATGCAAGGTTAGAGAATAAATAAATAAATAGTCATTTAATAATTGAAAATTATGAGTACATGCAATAAGAGGGGAAATCCTATATCAGGTTGGGTAATGAGAGAAATAAAACAGAAAAATGAAATCCTAAATCTACTCACACATTGTGCGTGACAAGGGACCTTAAATCTAAGGGATTTTTATAGTAGGACAAATTGGAAGTCTCCCATCATCGATCATGTCTTATACAAGGTTCTTTAGGATCCAACAATCAGATGTTAGATGTCCTTTACCTTGATGATACTTGCAGTATGAATTTGGATTCCATTTTTTGGACTTTTTTTAAGAGGTGGTTCTGGTGTAGGCCTACAGGGAAAATCGCGCCTCAGGCATGAATGCGGTCAAAAGCAATCTCATAACTCATGTCTAGCGAGGTATACTTTCTTTGTGGTTTCTTTTGAGGCCTGATGGTATTAAATGTAGGTCCATGTGAGATAGTGACATGAAGGTGCTTAGAAGGTATTCCGTTTGGAGTAACAATGAAGTAGGACTTGATTGAAGGCCTCAGAAGTGAGCTATGTGGTATGATATCGTGCAGTTCATTGATCCTTTGTTGGTCAGCTACCATTGGCTCGAAGTGGTCTAATGCTTTGATATATTGACCATGGTTCTCTTAAAGGATGTTTTGATTCTTCTCGAGCCTATTCACGACAGCTATAAGATCTACTAGCAAGTTATTAATCTCAACAATCTGTTCTTGAAGGGTGCTTAACATTTTGCGTATTCTCTACAATGGATAATCATGTGGGATGTTAGAAATTGAGTGATGATGGAGGGGAAGAAATGGAATGAAGGAATATATACTTGAAAAGAATTTCTATTGAAAATTCAAGCTTCTAGAAACAAATTAGCATATCCTAAATGATTGATGTTTTTTTAGATCCAATGAATGGTTAAACTACCCCTAAGATGCATAAATGATTTTTTCTTGGATTTTTTTATGCACCTTGACCTAATGCATGTGTGCATGACTTTTTTGGATGTATCTAAACCTAATACATATATGCATAACTCGATCTATGCGTTCGATAGGCTACCTACATATCCCAAAAGAGGGAATTAGATCACTTGTAGTTCGGGCCTACTAAATGCGGAATGCATGAAATGAAATGAACAGTTGTATGCAATCAGACTCTTAAATGCCTATAAACTTTAGTTATGCATAAAGTGTATGAACAATGGACTATGCAATGCAAAGGGATTCTAGTATGAATGCAGTCCTAACGAATTTGGAATTCTACGGACTTTAGATCCTATACTTGATATACTTCTACTGATTTTAGAGTTCTAGACATGATGAACTTTTAAAGATGCTAGACTCCTAATATGCATGAGACTTTAGTGGTTCTAGACTCCTACACTGGACGAAATTCTAATGCATTTAGACTCCTATTATTCATGGATTTATATGGATTCTAAACTCCTAAGATGCATGGAATTCTCATGACCTTAGACTTAGACGGGATTAGAACTCCTAATGTGAATAAAGTTAGATGAGGTTAAAACTCAAGATGGAGTGAATCTGGATGAGCCTAGACATATGAACTAGATGGACGTTCTAATGGAGTTAGAGTTCCTAAATGGATGAGACTTTTACAACAAGTTGGACATTAAATGGAATCCTAAATTAGGTACATAATGATATAGATGGAGAGATAGGATAGAGGAAAAATGATGAATTTTCGAAAAAGATATGTGATAAGAGATGAGATGAAGTTGTGAAAAACATATGAGATGTATTTTGAAAAAGGTGAAGATAAAATTTTCAAAATAGATGGGGGTAACAAAGAAAAGGATGGAGATTTTTTTTAGAAGGAGGCGATCGAACTTTTGTAGAAAAAGATGGAGACTTTTTGAAAAGAAAACAAAAAGGTACAGGGTGTCATTTAAAAAAATGGGTACAGGGTAAAGATGGAAATTGGGACAAAGAACGGGGACCATAAGAATTGGGCAACACAATAGAATTATGGGTGATGAAATTAAGTACGCACGCAAATATCAAACACAAGACGTAGTAAAGAAAATTACGCTGGGCGCAAGACGATGTGCGCGATGCAAGGAGTGATGCAAGCAATGATGGAGTGTTGTGCGCGACGCAATGAGTGTTGCGCACGACACAAGGACTTGTGCAAATCTGCCTGTATGGGACACAGTGCCTTGGCGTTGCACACAACCCATATGCACGGATCATGGCTTTTTTACAGACTTCGATTTTACCATTTTTTAATGCGTAAATTCGTTTGATAACATTCGACTCGAAATGTGTGTAATACTAAGCAATATAAAATCCCTCACACATAAAGATGCAAAAGTAGGATAATAATATGCAAAGTTCCAACCTAAAGTCTAGTTCTACGTTTCAAACTATGGTCAGGAAGCTTTCGGAAGGACAAAGCACAAAACGCCCAGGGGTGGCCTCACGCATAGAACATGTGCTAATGAGACACTGATGATTGTCCTTATATTGTGATGTATGCTCGTACATACAAGTAGGAACATATAAAGGTTGAGATAGATCAAGTTAAGGAAAAACCGAAAGCTTTCCTTTACTCGGGCTATTATTCTAGCTTCAATGAGATACATAAACACCACTCAATGAAATTAGAACTTCCTAAGATCACAAATTAACTTAGCCAAAGTTAATTAAGCAAAGGACGAATTCTTATAAGTTTCCAATCCAAGAAATGCCAAAGAAAACAAAGGGGGTTAATACACACTTGTATTTTTTGGTCATAAAACTTGATGATTTCTCATTTCATCCATAAGCTATTTATACAAGTCTTAATGTTTATTTTATTATTTTCTAAACATAAAATAAAATGCTCGAAAAATGAAAATTAATACCACTAAGTACATGAACTAGAACGTGCATAAAACATGTCTAAATGATGGATAGTTAGCCGTTGGTAATGCTCCAACTATCTCCACTCTTTAGCTGCATTTCTCCTTGAATGTAGGCATGTCTTGGGGGGAGAATATGCTCCTTAGTCTCCTGATTTGCACGGCTATCTGGAAGGCCTCACACGCGTTAAAAATAGGAACAAACCATCACTTCCTCCATGCTGGCCATCAGCTTGAATAAGGCGCCACAAAACTTGGAAGTAGTTCCTATTTTCATGGCTTTGCTCCTCATTGCTTGCTGCATACTTGGACGTGCTTTCAAGATGATTCAACAACTCCCTTGCTTCACTAACTACTTATGTAACACCCCATGTAACACCCTCCAAATGTAAAGAAATATATAGTCAAATAAATATAGTTTTCAAAAAAAATAATTTATTCAAACTTGGAGGATATTACTGCCCATTTACTCTCTAAGAGTAAACGAAAGGCTAACAAAAATTAAATTAACCCAACTATCTTAGAAAAGAGAAATTTGTAGTTAAGAATACTATTACAACCAAATTTTTAGACAATACTAAAATAAATAATCCCAAGTTAGAACAACTATAAAGGTCGTCTAGGTGAATTATCTAAGTCTCCTCACACGAGATCCCATCACTAAGTCCAACCTGCAAAGTAACAGAAAAGAAGACAACAAGAGAGACAACTCCCAAAATCAAAAAAACTGAGTAATTCGACTTCATCCCGTAAAAATAATAATTTGTAGAATAATAATAATATTCATGTTTGGGTTATAAAACGTTTATATTAATAACTCCAGTCATAAGTCACATAATCAAATAACATTTAATCACACAATTATCAACAATAATTTTAATTAAGAGAGGGAATGTGGACGCCAGTAGGCCGGGACTAATCCCTATTAGCCGCCTACTTCAACACGAGGTCGTCACCCCAATACAACCATGGCCAATATCATAGAGTCCCTAGTGTGCACACCCCTTCTACTTGGATCACAACAAATAGAAGGAAGACAACTGTTTTGTACCGTATATAATAATCAACCTATAGATAGATATACTATCATATAGGGCAACCTGTTCAACACCCTTTCGGGCTTTATTACCCTCCTTAATTTTATTTAAAAAGTAGTAATGTACACAAGTTCTCAATTTGATAACCATGCAATTTCACAAGTCTTTTTAACATAGAACATATTCAAGTCATAAGTTCTTTACGAGAATAATCACATACTAATACTTTAGTAATCTTTGTTCCAAAATAATCACATGATAATAAAAGATTTATACTATTACCAATATTAAAATAACATAATCCACTTTATAGTACCATGAGAATCATACTCTTATGATAGTAATTACTAACTCATAAATTAATAACATTAGTCTATAAATTATTTACCACATACATAACCACACAATCACACAATCACATAGCTAACCGTTTTACAACGGGAATTGGAGTACGATGGACATCGAAATTACCTCGAGTAGCGCAGATACGAATAATAAAGTCGTCCCTAGAAAAATCCTTCTACAAAATCTCCGTCTATAATAATCAGTTAACGAACGGAATTAGTCACCTATGTAATACCCGAAAATTACTAAGTTGACGAGTTGAAGGTAGTAGATAATATCAAAGTTTTCATTAAATTATAAAATCAAGTGTCAAAAGTTGGTACATGGGTCTTTGTTCAAAATTACATAATAGGAAGAAAATGATAAAATAAGTAAGGATTTTTTGACTTTAACCACCTTATAAAATCAAGTTTTTCAAAATAATCACCTTATATGTTCATTTTTTTAAATAACCACCTTATATAACCTAAATCCTTCTAAATACCTACCAATTGACATATTTCGTCAAGGAAATCATCCTCAAAAAGGGCTTAAGAATGATTCCATCACCTTCACCTTTATTCATTAACATGTATATAAGGTTTTATCCCTTCTTTAAGACCGATTTCTTGGACGAAATATGTCAATTGATATGTATTTAAAGAGATTTAGGTCATATAAGGTGGTTATTTAAAAAATATGAACTTATAAGGTGGTTATATTGAAAATTGTGATTTTAAAAGGTGGTAAAAATCAAAAAATCCAATCAGTAATAATAAAATAAAATGAAAAAAAAAGTAAACAAGTTGCAAAAAGTAAAAATTTGTAAAACCACCTCCTTGAATCAGTTTGTACGAAAAAATCAAAAGGATGAGAAAAAAACTTAAAAGGCAAAATTGGCCTCAACACCCTGAAGTATGGCGCAGGTGCACCAAACACCCCAAACTAAGGCTTATAGCCAGAACACCCCAAAGTACGGGTTGGGGTGCATTGCGTACCATAAATGAGAGGTGTCGCCGGAAAATTCACCGGCTCCGGTGGAATCTTCATTTTTTAATATTATTTTGCTTTTTACCCCCCTTTTCCTATTTTCTTCTTTTTTCTCTCTAATTTTTTTTAATTTTTTTAGCTTTTTACCCCCTTTCTCTTCCTCCATCTTCTCTCTCCTCTAGATTGCCTCAATCTCTAAAATTTCCAGTATTTCAGCAGTTAAAAATATTTATCATCAAACTTCCCCAATTTTTTCTTCACTTCTTTTCCTACTACTATACCAATTTCAATTTCAATTTCAATTTCTTCATGTAGACAAAAAAACCCAGAAAAAACCATAAATCATCTAAAATGGAGGGTTCTTCAAACTCTCAACCTTCAACTTCTCTCTCTAATCTTCTTTGTGACGAAGATAAATCTTGCTTAAATGAAGCAGATGAACACAAACTCGGTGCTCACTCACTCAACTCTCAACTCGTTCCGTACTATCATGACTCAGTCAATCAAGATTATGATTTTCTTCAAATGTTGCTCCAAAAAGAGAGAATTTCAGTATTAAATCCATCTTTTACTTCATCAATTTACCCATCTTGGTTGAAGAATTCTCGCTCTCTTGCCATCAACTGGATTCTCAATGTGGGTGATTTTTTTCCTTTTTTTTTGTGGAACTTTATCTTTTTGGTTGAAAAATCTAACCTTTATGCGTGAATTAATTAATTATTTGAATTTTTAATGTAGACCCAGAAAACTTTTGGATTCCAGAATCATAATGTTTACTTATCAGTTATATACTTGGATCGATTCAGACATTCAATTGATTTTAGATTCAGAGTTTTGGTTAAGTCAGAAATGGTGCAATCCGGAAATAATGAACTCATTGTTGTTATGCGAATTTGGGCTTTCAATCTGAATTTCGGTAATTTTCAGATTTTAGGGTTCATTTGGGGAAGAAACCCATATAATTTGGGGAAGAAATGAAGGCACTGCGTTTTTTGGGGAAGAAACCCAGAGTTTGAGGAAGATAATGCCTGAAGAGAGAGAGAAGATGGAGGAAGAGAAAGGGGGTAAAAAGCTAAAAAATTAAAAAAATTAGAGAGAAAAAAGAAGAAAATAGGAAAAGGGGGTAAAAAGCAAAATAATATTAAAAAATGAAGATTCTACCGGAGGTGTGAATTTTCCGTGACAACTCTCATTTATGGTACACAATGCACCCCAACCCGTACTTTGGGGTGTTCAGGCTATAAGCCTTAGTTTGGGGTGTTTGGTGCACCTGCGCCATACTTCAGGGTATTGAGGCCAATTTTACCAACTTAAAATGATAAATCAAGTACATAGAGTAAAAGCTAAAAAAAATAGAAAAGAAGGAACAAGAACTGGAAGTCCAGTTCCTTCGAAAATAAAACAGAGGGGTTGCAGAAGGAAGAAGGAAAGAACAAAGAGGGAAAAGAAGAAGAAGGTGGTCGGCCAGCCAGCCAGTCAACGGTGCCGGTGGTGGCCGCGGCGGCACGACGCAGACTCCCCTTTTTTTCTTTTTTCTCTCAGATTTCATTTAACAAGAACATGGTGTTTCACAATTGGTTTCTTACCTACTGAAATTTGGAGTAAAATGGCGATTGAAAGGGAGGGGAAGTGCAGTATTTATTGTCATAGAAGAGAGATAGGGGAACAACTCAAGAAGGAAGGAAGAAGATTTGATTGAAACAAAGGAGGAAGGTTAGAAATTGATTGAGAGAAAATTTTGGGGTGTAATTGATTGTGTAATCGATTTGATCTAATTGACTTATTTCTTTTTCTTTTGGAAACCAAAATTCCTCCAACATCTTGCATTGTTTGAAACTGGTTTTTTTTTAATCTTTGAAATTCAGATATTCCAAAGGTAATTTAAGTAAATATATATTTTAACTAAATAATAATATAAAATGCCAAAATAATAATATTTATAATTTGGTATAGATAAAATCATGAATTTCATAATTTGGACAAAATAATTATTTAGGAATTTTTAAAATTTCGGGATATTACATTCATCCTCCTAAAAAGCAAAGTTCATCCTCAAACTTTAATCATTAATGGGAAGTTAGTATCACAATCTTCCCCCCATTTAAGAAGTTTCGTCCTCGAAACTCTATCGTACTTGAGGAAAGAATTCTTGGTATCGATTTTTCATGTCATCCTCGGCTTCCCAAGTTGCTTCCTCGGTTTTCTGATTCGACCATAATTAACAAACCTCACAGCTTTGCGTCGAGTATTTTGCGTTTTGGTATCTAAGATCTTATTTGGTCGGTCCTCAAAGGTAAGGTCTAATTTGATAGCTTCTTGTTGAAGGATATGGTTTGGATCATGAACATATCTACAAAGTTGAGACACATGGAAAACATTATGGACATTGGTTAATTCCATAGGTAATGCTAACCTATAGGCCACCTCTCCAATTCGCTCCACAACTTCATAAGGACCAACATATCGAGGGCTTAACTTCCCTTTTCTCCCAAACCGCATTACTTCTTTAGTCGGGGTGACCTTGAGTAAGACTTTTTCTCTTATGTCGAACTCTAAGTCTCGCCTTTTCGTATCCGCGTAAGATTTTTGTCGATCTTGTGCTGCCTTCATGTGCTCTTGATTGAGTTTCACCTTTTTGGTAGTCTCTTCAATCATGTCGGACCCCAAATTCAATGCTCCATTCACATCACTCCAACATATAGGGCTTCTGCATTTTTGTCCATATAAAGCTTCATAAGGTGCCATCTTTATACTTGAGTGATAACTATAATTATATGAGAATTCTATATACATCAAGTGTTCATCCCATGATCCTTCAAAGTCCATCACACACGCCCGCAACATGTTTTCGAGTGTCTGAATAGTTCTTTTAGTTTGTCCATCAGTAGCTGAACGAAATGTTGTACTAAACTTGAGTATGGTTCCCACAACTTCTTGAAGCTTCTGCCATAATTTGGACAAGAATCGAGAATCCCTATCAAAAACAATATCCTTGGGTACACCATGCAATCTTACTACCTCCTTGAAATAAGCATCTGCTAGTTGTTGTATTGACCATGTGTGCTTCATTGCCACAAATCTCGCTGTTTTTGTCAAATGATAGATCTACAATAACCCAAATGGCATTCTTTCCTGACTTAGTATTTGGCAATCCCATAACAAAGTCCATAGAGATTGATTCCCATTTCCATCCTGGAATCGTTAAAGGTTGTAGCTTTCCACCGGGTTTCATGTGCTGAATCTTCACTTTTTGGCCAGTTAAGCATTTGGCTACGAATTCAGCCACTTCTCGCTTCATTCTAGGCCACCAAAAGTGTTGTTTGAGGTCTTTATAAAGTTTGTGTCCTCCAGGGTGTATCGCGTAATGGGAATGATGAGCCTCTTTCAAGATCTTATCCTTTAGGGTTTCATTATTAGGTACACACCATCTCCCCTTGTACTTTGCTATTCCTTTAGCATCATCCTCAAATTCAGGTGCTTGACCATCCTCTTTCATTTCCTCAACTTAATCAACCAATCATTTGTGCCCTGTTTTGCTTGAATTTCTTCGAAGAGATTAGGCTCAACAGTGACTGCATTTAATCTAGCTTCTACATAACCATGTTCGACAACTTCTAAGTTCAACTTTTGAAAGTCCTTGCATAACTCGTCTGCTAAGATCAATACATTCAATATATGACTACTCTTCCTGCTTAAAGTATCTGCGACCTTGTTTACTTTGCCTTCATGATATACAATGTCAAGATCATAGTCATTGATGAGTTTAAGCCAACGCCTTTGTCTCATGTTCAACTCCTTCTGAGTGTAGAGATATTTTAAACTCTTATGGTATGTGTACATTGTGCACTTGACTCCATACAAATAACGTCTCCATATTTTGAGCGCAAACACAATCGCTCCTAGCTCCAAATCATGAGTAGGGTAATTTTGTTCATAAGGTTTCAGTTGCCTTGATGCATATGCTACGACTTTTCCATGTTGCATCAGCACACACCCTAACCCATGCTTTGAGGCGTCACTATACACCTCGAAGCCTTATGTTCCAGAGGGTAAGGTCAATACGGGTGCTGTTGTAAGTCGTTTCTTCAATTCTTGAAATGCTGACTCGCATTGGTGGTCCCAATGAAATTTTGTGGTCTTCTTCATCAGGTTGGTGAGAGGTTGAGCAATCTTAGAGAAATCTCTAACGAATCTCCTATAATACCCAGCAAGACCCAATAAGCTTCTAATTTCTGTAACACTTGTGGGTCGAGCCCAGTCGGTCACTGCTTGAATCTTTGAGTGGTCAACAGTAACTCCGTCCTTTGATATGACATGGCCCAAAAAGGCGACTTTCTCTAACCAAAATTCACACTTTGAGAATTTTGCATACAATTTCTCTTGTCGAATAATCTCCAAAATTTCCTCAAATGGGCCTCATGCTCTTCCTTATCTCTTAAGAATACCATAATGTCATCGATGAATATGACCACACACTTATCCAAATACTGCTTGAAGGTCCTATTCATGAGATCCATGAATGCAGCAAGCGCATTAGTGAGTCCCAATGGCATAATTGTGAACTCGTAATGGCCATACCTTGTTCGGAAGGATGTTTTTGGTATATCTTCATCCGCGATTCTCAACTGATGATATCCAGACCGCAACTCAATTTTTGAGAATACTACAACATCCTTTAACTGATCGAATAAATCCTCGATTCTAGGAAGTGGGTATCTATTCTTGACAGTGACATTGTTCAACTCCCTATAGTCGATGCATAGTCTTAGAGTCCCATCCTTCTTCCTAACGAACAACACTGGTGCGCCCCAGGGTGAGACACTTGGTCTTATATATCCTTTCTCCAAGAGTTCTAATCGCACTTTCAGTTCTCTTGTTTCTGCTGGGGCCATTCGATATGGTGCTTTGGAAATAGGGTATGTTCTAGGAATTACATCGATCTTGAAATCAACTTCTCTCTTTAGTGGCATTCCTGGAATCTCTTCTGGAAATACATCTGGGAATTCGCAAACAACAGGAATTTTGGGTATCTCTTCATCCTCCTTACTTGTATCTTTCATGTGACATAGGTGGACTGGGTAGCCTTTCCTAATGTAGGGTTGAAGGTTCAAAGCTGAGATAATATTGATTCCAGGTGTAAAGATAACCCCTTGGTAAGATATCCTATTCCCTCTTGGTCCTTTAAGAGATACTTTTTGCTTATGACACTCAATCTTTGCCTTATATCTACTCAACCAGTCCATTCCTAAGATAACATCAAAGTCTTTCAAGGAAAACAAGATTAGGTCGGCAGGTAGATCAGTTCCGGCTATGGTAATAGGAATTTTTTGAAAAAGGGTATTACATGGGACTGTAGTTCCGGTGGACATCACAATGTTGGCTAGACACGACGGTGAAGGTTTTAAGGAAAACTTTTGCACAAAAGACTTAGAAATAAAAGAATGAGACGCCCCAGAGTTAAAGAGTAAGAAAGTAGGGTTAGAGTTTACGAGAAAAGTACCCGTCACGATGTTATTGTTGGTGTCTGCTTCAGTTCTGCTCGTGACGTGAATTCTGCCAAAAGTTGGGCGTGCACCATTTCCATTGGCCTGGTTGTTGCTCTGAGTAGCATTTGGAGTGGCTTGATTACCATTGTTGCTTGGACCTTGAGGATTGGTAGGGCGATTATTGGTCTGGTATTGGTTTCAATTGCCTTTTCCATTGTTGTTGTTTCCCCTATTTTGTCCACTTTGGCCATTTTGCCTATTTGGGACACTGATTGGCCTTGTGTCATGGTTCTCCGCACTAAAAACACTTAATTCTTTCACCCTGATATGTGAAACCTGGATGACTCTTATTGCACTTCTTACAGACAAACACTTTCTTACTATGGTCTCCTTGTCTCCTTTGACCTTGATTGTTGTTGTGAGAATTATCGTTGTTGGTATAACGACCTCTTGATGGTTACCCCCGCCATTATTTCCTCCATAGCGAGGCTTTTTCTCATAACCTTGAGTTTGGGAGTTCCCACTTTGGTCTTTCCTTTTGATTCTTCCCAATACTTCCTCTTCTCGTTTCAAAATTCTCTTCATATTGCAAGCTTTAACATAAGCCTCCATAAAAGTGGTTGAGGTACTACCGCCTAGTCTCTTTTTGTAATACACCGTATTTTTTGGGAGTTATTCTTTTATAAATAAGAAAATATAAAGAATAAAGTGAAAGTATTTTAATATTATTTACAGAAATATATAGTTGAGTAAACTTACAGTACCTAATTATATTTTAATTCAGTTTTGTTTTAATTCCAAATAAATTAATAAAGGAAAAATTGATGGGAATAATCCCACTTTTGAACGATCTTCTTAAAACAATCCCACCTATTGATTAACTTAATATAATCCCACCAATGAGCTTATCTTCTTATATTGGTCCAGGTTAACTTGTAACCTGATGAAACCGGTAAACCAAAAGCCATTTCACACTTTCTCACTCTTTCCACACTAATTGCCCTAACAAATTAAAAAGCAATAATTTTTTTTTCAAATCTTCCATTTTCCAGTTTCCCTTCCCCAATAATCAACTCGGCCCTTAAAAAAAACATCAATTCAGTTACAAAACTCTTGGAATTTACCATCAATTATGAGATTCCCATCATCCAAAATCATTTTTTTTTCTCATTTGGGCACTTCCAAAATCTTGAAATTCAAAGCTAGGATTTTTGATGGTTTTTGAAGGAGGACAGAGAAGATGAGTTTTGGGAAGAATAATAATGAAGCAGGATCAACATCTAACTCAATTCCAATTGCAACAGAAGAAACCCCACTTCTTGGTAAATTCAAGCAATCATCTCAAATCTCAATTCAAGACTTTGGCTTTCATCGCTGTTAGTAGGATATAACAAAATACAGAGATGAATAATCGAGACAAACTTCCTAACTTATGGAATTAAATTCACATCATGCAGTTTATATACCAATATACCATTGTTTGCCTAGTAATGATCATAATTACAAAAATATACTACTGGAATTTAGGGGTTTTCAGGGTGAAAATTGATAGATAAAAAAGAAGAAGACAACTTTATTTAACATAATTAAAAGTACCCAGATTGAGATACATTCACTATCAAAGAGAATCGAAGCATAAATCAGGATTCTTTGATGATTTGAGAACCCAACAATTGCACCAAGAGAATAGTTTGTAATAGCGAATTGAATGAAGGAGAGATATGAAAGTAGAAATTGGAAGAAAAAACGAACAGAATTTAGGGGTTTTCAGGCTGAAAATTGAAAGAAAAAAAAAAGAAGACAACTTTATTTAACAGAATTGAAAGTTCCCAGATTGAGATACGGATACTTCACTATCAAAGATAAGCATGTAATGCACAAAAGGAGATTAAGGGGGAAAAATATGTTATTAGTATCATTTAGTATCAATTGGGAGGTTTTAATTACCTGCAATTGCAAGTCACCAACAGGTGAAGGACTAGTATAAGAAGATAAGGCTCAAAGGTGGGATTATATTGAGTTAATCAGAATGTGGGACTGTTTTAAGAAGATCGTCCAAAGGTGGGATTATTTCCATCAATTTTTCCATTAATAAATCGGAATTTGAGTTGGAAACAAATCCTATTAAACCTAGGTTTCTCATGCTATAAATAAGAAAGAAAAAAAAAGGGAAAAACAAAACCCTAACTTCCTCATAGTCAGCCGTTTTCTTTTACCCCAAACTTTTCTCTCTCCTCTCTTCTCCTACCTCGTCACTTCTCCTTCATCTCTCCCGCACTATTGTTCCTCCCCTCCCCTGAGTCTTCTTTGTCGGCCTTAAGAGGCGTCGAGTCGAGTGTGCTGCGAGGCTTGCTGCTGTGTGTCGAGCGACGAGTCGTCGCTGCTGCTGGTGAGTGCGTCGAGTGTGAGCGTTCGAGGGTCGTACGATGCGAGTCGAAGTTGCGGCGTGTGTGCGGGCTGTCGAGGGTGTTGCGATGTACGAGTGTGGCTCGACGGTGTCGGTGAGCGAGTGGGGTGTCATGTGTGGTGTGTTGCGACGAGTCGAGGTCGTGCGAGCGTGAGTGGCTCGAGTGCTGTGCGAGCGAGGCGAGTCTTGCGAGTGCAATGGTGGTGCTGCAGGAGTTCCTTGTGTTGCCGGTGGTTGTCGCCGGCGAGTTGGTCCGGTATAAAAATTAAAATTCTCTCTTTTCTTCTTTAATTAATTGTAAAATCTGATTTTTAGGTATCCTTATGTATCTTTGATTAAGTTTTGTAATTATAAATAAAGTGTAGGAACAAAGTATAAAAATCAGATCTATAATTATGTTTTAGTTCTTATGATAATTTTATTTCTTAATTCTGATTTTATATACTTATATATATAGTTGTTTAAGTTTTATTATTATGAGCAAGTTTAATGTAAGTTAACAAATAAAAATCAGATTTACATCTTATTATTAATCCCTAAATATGCTAGTTCTATAAGGTTTATGTAAAGAAAGTGTAAAGCAACTAGCACTAGTAGAATTTTTGCTTATTGCTGCGGTGGTATTGCTGCGATTTTACCCGTACGCAGCAATAAACCACGGGAAAAAAAAGGAAAAATCGAATTTAACATATTGCTGCGGTTGTGGCTGGAAACCGCAGCAATATGTGTCAACGGGTCAAGATTAAAATATATTCAAATTTTTTTAATAAGTATTAATCTATTGCAGCGGTTTTGTGGGAGAACCGCAGCAATATATGATATATCATTTGATTTAAAGCCCGCTAGGGTTGGACTTCACCCCTTATGTCCAGGCGTTTTCATATTTCTCTCTCCTCCTTCAATACGCTTCTCTTTCCCTCATTTCACTCCTTTCACTCTCCTCCTTCAATACGCTCCTCGATCTGCCCCTTTAGATTTGCTCCGCCGGCCAAACTCTCTCGCTCCTCTCGTCGTCTTCCTCCTCCTCTCGTCGTCTTCCTCCTCCTCTCGTCGTCTTCCTCTCGTCTCGCTCCTCTCATCTTCTTCTTCAATCGTCTTCTTCTTCATTCTTCTCGCAGATCTGAAGGAAAATCGACGCGGAGATCAACCCACGAAATCTGAAAACGGCTGAATTGTCGCGCGGGATTGTCGTTGGCTTGTCGTTGTCGTTGTCGTTGGCTCTTAATTCTGGCGAAGATTACTGATTTCAGATCTGAACCCACGAAGTGAAAGAAGATCTACTTTAGTTTTTGGCGAAGATTACTGATTTTCTTTTATGTTCTTAATTCTGATTTTTTTTTTGAGTTCTTAGTTCTTATTTTTTTGTATTTCGAGGAGAAGATTCGTCATTTTTTTAGTTTGTTTGTAATCTACATGTTCTTTTGCTTTTTTTTTATAATTTTTGTATATTTTTGTAATATGAGTTTGTAAAAATATTATTTTTAGTTGAATATATAAATTTATTTTGCACTCAATTGTTAGTTGTAATTTTTTTTAGTGAACTATTAGAAAAATTTGGTGGATAGTGGATGGGTTAGTTGCTCGGCTTTAATCATTCAAATTCGATGGCAAAATGCAAAAAAAAAAAAAAAAAAAATTACCTGATACAAGGACCTATTGCTGCGGTTTTGGGTAACAACCGCAGCAATAGGCTAAGCTATTGTTGCGGTTTCTAGCCAAAACTGCAGCAATACGTTGTATTTTTTTAATAAAAAATAAACCTATTGCTGCGGTTTTTGTTAGGAACCGCAGCAATAGGTAATTTACCTATTGTTGCGCCCTTAATTGCTGCGCGGACAAAACCGCCGCAATAGGCCACTTAATGACCGCAGCAATAAGCAATTATTCTACTAGTGTAGATTGGGTATTTTAATATTCAAAACATCTTATTTTATATAGTTAGATAAGCTGATTTTTTTTATTCAATATTATCAAGGACTTAGCACTGAAATACTTTCCTTATCCGATTAGGTCCCAATTTCATAAGCGGAACGTTTTAAGTAATCTGCAAAGATTCTCCGTTACAAGGTACGTCCGCGTACTAGTTCAGTTTCAGTTCGATATATTAGTATCATGTTTAGGTTATGATTGTTATATTGGAACCTAGAATCATGATAGGGAACTGTTGCTGATTATGGTTGATGAGATTGTTTGGTAACATGAAATCAATTGGAAATCTGTATGTATTTCCTTGTTGTATGACTTGTGAATTGGAATGCATTATTATTGGTATGCGTAATTCTATCGTATCACAAGCATGAAATGAGAGTTGGATTGGAATCCTGTGATTTATTGTTGTAGTAAGGATGTTACGAGAAGTTGCTTAAACTAAAGAATTGAGCAATGTACCTAAGAAGGAAAACTAAATGATTATATGCATAATGTTATATGAATGAATATCACTAAGAAGGATCTTTGGCGATAAACTTGTACTAGGAATGATTTTATTTGTAATGTGTTTCTTGCCTTACTTGTCTGATATGTTTATAGAAAGTATGCAAATACTGTGGAATGAATCAGATGTTCTGATTATATGAAATGTGGTGTGGTTTGCTTGATTGGATTTGTGAAAGGTTCTTTGAAATCTTCGAAGTAGGAATAGATTAGGAGGATGTACACGGATAGGTACATAGATAAGGGTTAGGAGCACTAAGTTAATTTCGAATTAGTATAATATCCCAAAGATGTTTCAAAAAGGTATTGAACTAAAACCTTATTTTGAATATTTTAGGAAAGAACCATCTAATTGTAGTAAATATTTTGAACCTGTTTAAGGAGCTCTAAAATTGAAAATAATCTTTTTACCTCTTATATATGTTTATATATAATATATATACTTAAAAACCTTTACTTAACAAAAACTTAGACTATTTTCTTTCTTTAATTTCGCAGATGGTTTACGACATAGGTCCTAAGGAATACCTGATGAAACACCGAATAGCGGAAGATTGGGACATTTGGGCCTATAAGATGAAAGCTACTATGGAATATAGGACCTTACAGGGTGATACTAGACTAAGGACTGAAATGGAGAAAATATACTTTATGCTGCAGTACGTCCCTAGGGAGGAACCCTACCTTTTCGTACACCGTAGATATGGGGATATATGGTCAGAAAATGGAGGTTTTAACAGAGCCAAACACATTTACTGGAACCAATACCTTCCTACTGTAGGGCATTTCATTACTGATCTTAAATACTGTGAAAATGAATGGAGAATTCATGAGAAAAGAAGTTGGGAGCCCTCTACATCATCACCTCCAATTAGAGGAACCTATCATGTGGGGGAAAGCTCGGGAACTAAGGTTGTAGATGTGAATTATGAGAACCTTAGAGTTAAAACTGAGCCACAAACGTCATTTAGAGCTGCAAAAAGAGCTAGGTACCAAACTTTTGAGGATGAGTTCATACCCGAGGACTACCACATAGCGACAAACCTTAGAACTGTTACCTACATTTCCAATGATGAAGGAAATAATACGACATTTATCACAGTGATTGAAGAAAATCATGTTGCACCTATACTTGACGTAGAAAATGAGGAAGAGTGAGATCCTAATGAAAATGAGCCTGCTGAAGGGGATCCGATTGAGGAAAATGACCAAGAAGAAGAAGAAGAAGAAGAGCTCATAGAAGAAGAAGAGGAACCCATAGAAGAAGAGGAAGAACCTTTGGAGGAAGATGAACCTATAGAGGATGACGAGCCTTCTGAGGATGAAGCTGACATGGAAGAAGGAATAGAAAATTCTAACTCAGATGACGAAGCTCACCATTATAGTCCCTAGTTCTTTTGCAAATATAATTAGGATTAGAATATTATTTCATTCGTTTATTTCAGTTTTAATAAGGCTTGCATGCCAAGTAGCAAATTAGAATTTCTGATTCCTTCATTTTATTCATATTATGTTTTCCTTGGAAATAATAAATTTTCCTCTTTTCAATAATAATACAATATTTTATTTCTTTTATTATTTGATGTGACGTCTTATTTGAGATGTTTATATTGCAAGTCAATAGAGACTTAATGATTGTTCGCAATAAAAAAACGTGTTATATGAACGTGCCAATGTGTAGTAGTTAAGTAAATAAACGACTATGTGCATGTCGCTGAAACAACCGTTGTGTCATTTTTCAGCGCAGAATGGTTCGTCAGGGCGGTACGCCTGATCCCTCTCTGAATGTTGAACAATCGATTCGTGATCTAGTGCAGATCACAACTAACCTAGCCCAAGGACATAACCGGGATGGGGATTTGTCGGAAAAGGTTGCCTGTAGGAACCCACCAGTACTGAATGGGAAAGGGGGGCCAGAAGAATTGGAGAACTGGATTGGGGAGTTTGATAAGCTTTTCTTTACCCTCACCTGTCCAGATGACAAGACTGTGCCCTTAGCAAGCTATTACCTACAGGGGGATGCCCACTTTTGGTGGACTCAAGCTAAGGACAAGCTCTTAAAACAGCATGACTTTGGGTGGGAAACTTTTAAGAAAGCCATGAGGGATAAGTATTACCCATCATACCTCAAAAATCAGAAAGCCCAAGAGTTTATGATGCTATAGCAAGGGAATCTGTCTGTTGAGGAATATTACCGCAAATTCAATGAGCTGATGAGGTTTGCTCCTGAAATTGCCCCTACTGAGGAAGCTAAGGCCTCACACTTTAAGTTAGGGCTCACCCTTGACCTGCAAGGGAGACTGGGGGGAGATACTTTCACCTCGTTGGACCATGTTTTTGGCAAAGCTACCCACTTATATGCAATCAGGAAACGAGAGGAAGGAGGTAAACAAGGTGAGAAGCGAAAGGAGAATCCAAACCCCGAGGTTCAGAGATTTGAAAAGAAACATCATGGGAACCAGAACAATCAACCCTCCCAAAGGAACTTTGGTATGGGACCCAACAACAACAACACTCACCACAATACCAATAATCGCAACAATAACACCAACAACTGCAGACCTGAGCGTGTGTACAGGTGTAAGAAGTGCCCAAACAACCATCCTGGGAGGAATTGCGAGGGTAACAAGCTGGAGTGTCGTAAATGTGGGAAAATGGGGCATAGAGCGTATGAGTGCTACTCAAAGAATAAGGTTAACCCCAACGGTCAGAAGAAAGGGAACTATGGAGACAAGCCTAGGAATGGGATGTTGGAACATTTATAGTTTAAATGTGTCCGTTGATGTTATGTGATGAGAAAGGAGGAATAACGAAAAGGCAAGTCAATAGAGCGCTCGCTCTAAGTAGAGCGCACGCTCAGAATTGTCAGGGAATTGGAGTTTAAACCAATTTCCTTGACAGGGCTGAGGAGCGTCGGCTCCTGCCTGGAGCGCCCGCTCCAGAGAGGAGCGCTAGCTCCTATTCGTCAGTTTTCCTGACGAGGCATTTCTTTCGTGAAATGGTGTGTGTCTTTTCGTATATGGTTGTGTCTTTTCTTCTGTAAGTCTTCCCTAGTATATATAGGGACATATCACATGTGGAATGGGTCATAGAGAGAAATTATTCATGCTTGCTTAAAGTGTGAAATCATTCCATGGTACTTGCTTAGAAAAATAATATATTCTTGTATTTTCTCTAAACAAAATCAGACTACAAACTCTTGTTGGGATTGTTTCTTGTTAACAACCAAGGTTCAATGTTTCTTCTTCGTATCTCATAAGTATTACCATGATACTCTGTTGTTCATAGTGGGTCGGTAAATAACTTATTGGAAAGCGTATCTAATACGTGCTTGGAAGATCTAATATCCTGTTACTCACTACTATAGCCACACACACTTCTAACAATCTATAAGTTATTTATTCCTTGGGTAATTGGATCTTCCTTGTGTGAGATGTTTCTAATTTTCTGAATTTGGAATGCCATTGTTAAATGGAAAGAGAAGAAGAATGTTACAAGACAAGAGGTCAAAAATGATGGATTTCTCGGAAAACCCAATTTGGGTTGTATTGTAAGTTTTCTATATTTTTCCTTTTAAAGAGAATGTGTTATAGTAAAACTTGCATGTTATAGTATGTTGATACTATTGTTAAATTTGGATTAACTTTGACAAAACTTTTTGTTTTGAAATTTGACTTTCAAAAATTGTCAAATTGTTATATATACTATGGACGTTTTAATTACCAAATGATGGTGGTCTTGGTTGTGGTATAGAGCAACTTTTGAAAGGATTTGCTTCCATCATGAACATTAATTTAATTGTAACATGGGTTATGATGATTCCTTCTTAAGGGATGGTTTGTGTCAACTATAAGTGACGGTGGAATGGAAGGATTATTTTTCTTTCAATGACGGGTTTCTCTAATTGTGCAATATTTTGTTTCGCTAAAGAAACGGTTAAGGCAAATTTTTATTTTTGTCAAAGGTTGTCAATGGCAACATCTTCTTATTGTTCTTGTCAAGAAATGTTAGTAATTTCATCCTATCTTTCATGATTTCCATGTTTATTTGGAAGAAGAATTTTATTCTTGAACCATGATGAAAAGGGTAGATGATTTTTATTGATATTGAAATATCATGTTATATTAAACTCTTTCAAAATCTAAAATTTTTTATTTTGTTAATACTAAAATGGGAAAGAATATTAATTTATTTGATTGTTTTAGTATTAACATGTTGTTTTCATGATTTTGGTTTAAGTATTAATATGATGATCATTAAGTTTATATATTGATCATGTTATAGTTAGTGGGTTACTATCACTAATTATGTTTTTGATTATATATTCATGGACATGTTATAATATTTGTTTTGATTAATGTAAGTGTTTTTTTTTATATAATATGTTGAGTATATAATTGTTGACATGAACATGAACTTGTGCAAATTATAAACATGTTATTTGTTAGTAAGCCATCCTTGTATAGGCTATGTGTTTAATTTCATTTTCACCATGTATTGTCTAAATGTTATAAATGTGATTCTATGTTCTTTAGAATATTTATATTTTAGACATGTGGTTAAAATGATTATTAAACATACTTCTCAATTTTATATAAGTTGGGTGATGTTTATAATTTACAAGTTGGAAAAGTCAGAATATTGATCTATTTCAATGATTTTGTGGTAATCACTAGTATAAGTGTTTATATGTTTTGTTAATACTAAATTGGGGAAGAATATTAATTTATTTGTTTAGTTTTAGTATTAACATGTTTTAAATTTATACTAGAAATTGATTATGTTTTATGGAATGTTACTTTTCATAGTGTTTTCACTTTTTATAGTGACATGTATCATACTTGAATAAAGTATAATGAAAGACATGGTAATTAATTATTTCAATTATGGGATCATTATGTTCATGATTTTGAGGAAATCGGTTGTATAAAGTGGTTATGTATTAAATTTGGTGACAATGATATTTTTTCTAAATTTGGTGTTGTAGACATATGATTTTTACCGATTTTGTTTTAATTGAAATTATTCAATGTCTTGGGAGATAATGGTTTACTGTCTTTGATCTAATCTATTTAATAGACGGAATTATGTGAAAATAAGTATGTTCTTCGGTTTGAGAAGGATAATTTAGCGTGAGTTAAGTCTTGGTTTAGGGATTTGTTTCTTACAAGAAGATGATCTTTCTTCTTGGAGGAGGTACTTCATGGAGGAGGTTTTTGATAGAGGAGGTTAATTCCTTGTTATCCAAGAAGTGTACTTATGTGGTTGTTTTCATAAACAAGTCTTGGTTTAAATAGATAAGATGTTCATTTGTTAATACTAAAATGGGGAAGAATATTAATTTATTTGTTTAGTTTTAGTATTAACATGTTATTTGTTCATAATTGATGTTTGAAGTGTTTGCATCATATCACTAATTATTGTGATATACTTCAATGAGTATCAATGACATATGATTAATGATATTTTAATGTTTATAATGGAAAGTCACAACATATTTTGGATTGCGACATTGTGATGTTTGTGATTTTATAAACATGGAGTCGTGTTAATGAACTTTTATATGTTTTGTTAACTTGATGAATTTGGCCAAAGTTGTTGTCAAGTTATGTTATATAAAAGTAGGGATGTGTTTTAAGCCTTTATTAAGTAAATTGCAAATGAAGAAAACTCAATTCACGTCTTGTACAACGCAAGATCTTGAATTCAATGAGGATCCCACTTTATTTGTAATTTGGAGCACTATAATATTTTTATTACATCCCAAGGTTAGTGCTTGTTTTTCGCAATGTTGGAGGTTGATTAATTTCTTAATAAACCATTGGTTAGTTGCTCGGTTGCGAGAGCATGTTGTAGAAGGTTTACCTATATGAGTAAGAAGTTTGGCCGCTTCACCTAGTTTGGGGCTTAACTAGGAACACTCATGAATGTCGATATGGACTCAAGGCCTTTAATGGAGTCAAAGGTGACAATGTTGTTTGTGTAAGCTTGTGTGTATAGCATCTTCAAATTTTCATATGGTTGAGTGATTCAATGCTTAGTCAATCATTTCAATCGAAAGTTTGTAAAATGTGTTGTACTAAGTGGAAATTCAATCTTTAAGACATTTTCATTTATGCATAAGTTTAGTTAATTTTGTGTAGTTTGCAAGTGTACGGATTCAAAGCATTTATACTATAAATGGAGGAGGATTGTTGGAACATTTATAGTTTAAATGTGTCCGTTGATGTTATGTGATGAGAAAGGAGGAATAACGAAAAGGCAAGTCAATACAGCGCTCGCTCTAAGTAGAGCGCACGCTCAGAATTATCAGGGAATTGGAGTTTAAACCAATTTCCTTGACAGGGCTGAGGAGCGTCGGCTCCTGCCTGGAGCGCCCGCTCCAGAGAGGAGCGCTAGCTCCTATTCGTCAGTTTTCCTGACGAGGCATTTCTTTCGTGAAATGGTGTGTGTCTTTTCATATATGGTTGCGTCTTTTCTTCTGTAAGTCTTCCCTAGTATATATAGGGACATATCACATGTGGAATGGGTCATAGAGAGAAATTATTCATGCTTGCTTAAAGGGTGAAATCATTCCATGGTACTTGCTTAGAGAATGATATATTCTTGTATTTTCTCTAAACAAAATCAGACTACAAACTCTTGTTGGGATTGTTTCTTGTTAACAACCAAGGTTCAATGTTTCTTCTTCGTATCTCATAAGTATTACCGTGATACTCTGTTGTTCATAGTGGGTCGGTAAATAACTTATAGGAAAGTGTATCTAATACGTGCTTGGAAGATCTAATATCCTGTTACTCACTACTATATCCACACACACTCTAACATGGGAATGGGAATGGTGGAAATGCATACAATGGGTCAGGGAACTCTAATTACTCCATACCACCAACCAATGTAAATAATCAAGCACCAACTGGGAACCATGGACCAACAACAATAATAATAAGGGCAAAGGGAAGCTGTATCCGATGACGGCTAGTGAAGAGGAAGCTCGTAGAGATGTTGTCACTGGTATTTTCTCTATCAACTCAATTCCTGTTAAAGTATTATTCGATTCTGGAGCATCTTTGTCTTTTATTGCCCATACAACTGTTAGAACTCTAGCACTGGTTGAGTACGAGTCAATTTCTATGCCTATAGTTATTCCATCTGGGGATACTGTTAATTGCTATAAGAAATTCCTTAATGTCTCACTGAAAATAGGGGAGGGCTTCTTTCCTTTCGATCTAATAGAGTTTAACTTATCGAACCTAGACGTCATTTTGGGAATGGATTGGCTTGGAAGTACAAGGCTAAGATAGGTTGTGATGCACAGAAGGTGGAACTGAGAGATCCTTCGGGAAAAAGGGTGTCATACAGAAGAATACCTCGAGAACCAGGGATTAAGGTAATCAATGCCTTGCAACTTAAGAGTTATATAGACAAAGAATGGCCTTTATTTATGTGTTCCGTGAGAATGGTTGAGGATGATCCATTGAGACCTGAGGATGTCCCTATAGTTAGAGAATTTCAGGATGTTTTTCCTGAAGAAATACCTGGTATGCCGTCAAGGAGAGATGTAGAGTTCACTGTTGACCTAGTACCTGGAACTGGACCAATCTCAAAAGCCCCATACCGAACGGCTCCAGCAGAAATGAACCAGTTGAAGAACCAGTTGGAAGAACTACTAGAGAAGGGGTACATTAGACCTAGTATGTCACCATGGGGAGCCCCTGTCTTGTTTGTGAAGAAGAAGGATGGTAGTTTGAGGTTGTGTATAGACTACCGTGAGTTGAACAATGTCACTGTGAAAAACAAATATCCATTACCTAGGATAGATGACTTGTTTGACCAACTTCAGGGTGCAGGGATGTTCTCTAAAATAGACTTAAGGTCTGGTTACCATCAATTGAGGATTGCTGATCAAGATATACCTAAAACTGCCTTCAGGACTAGGTATGGACACTATGAGTTTACAGTCATGCCTTTTGGGTTAACCAATGCACCTGCTGTTTTCATGGACCTCATGAACAGGATTTTTCGACCCTACCTCGATAAATTCGTAGTCGTGTTCATAGACGATATATTGATCTACTCAAGGAGCAAGGAGGAACATGAGGGACATTTGAGGCTTATTTTACAAACACTTAGGGAGAACCAACTGTATGCAAAGTTTTCAAAGTGTGAGTTTTGGTTAGAAAAAGTGTCATTTTTGGGTCATTTCGTCTCTAAGGAGGGTGTGTCAGTAGATCCTGCAAAGATAAAAGCTGTGAGTGAATGGCCTACACCAAAGAATGTCACAGATATAAGGAGTTTCTTAGGTTTAGCCGTTTATTATAGGAGGTTTGTGAAAGACTTTTCGAAGATAGCAAAACCCATGACTAACTTAATGAAGAAAGATTACAAGTTTAACTGGACTGAAGATAGTGAGAAAGCCTTTCAAACACTCAAAGAGAGATTAACCTCAGCACTTGTTCTAGCCTTGCCTAACGGGGATGAGGGGTATGATGTCTATAGTGATGCGTCAAAGAATGGGTTGGGTTGTGTTCTTATGCAAAATGGAAAGGTCATAGCTTATGCATCCCGTCAACTAAAACCATATAAAGTTAATTACCCAACACATGACCTAGAGTTGGCCGCAATTGTCTTTGCCTTAAAAATATGGAGACATTACCTTTACGGGGTGACTTGTCGAATTTTCACTGATCACAAAAGCCTCAAATACATCTTCACCCAGAAAGACCTAAATATGAGACAGCGCAGGTGGTTAGAGCTCATTAAGGACTATGACTTAGACATTCAATACCATGAGGGAAAAGCAAATGTTGTTGCTGATGCATTGAGTCGTAAGTCTAGCCATAGCCTGATAACCTTGGTAGTTGCCGACAAACTTTGTGAAGAATTTTCTAAACTCAAGATTGAAGTGGTTCATGAAGGGGAAGTGGAAAAGTTATTGAGTGCGCTAACCATCCAGCCCAACTTCCTAGATGAAATAAGAGAGGGTCAGCCTGGGGATGTGAAACTTGAGCGGGTCAAAGCAAAACTTAAGGAGGGAAAAGCGGAAGGGTTTGAAATCCATGAAGACGGGAGTATACGCTACAAGGGTCGGTGGTGTGTACCGCAAAAATGTGAGGAGTTGAAGCAAAAGATAATGAGTGAAGGTCATAACATGAACTATTCCGTCCACCCAGGGGGGATAAGTTATATAAAGACCTCAAAAAGATGTTTTGGTGGCTTGGAATGAAGAGGGCAGTAGCCGAGTTTGTTTCCAAATGCCTGACGTGACAGAAGGTTAAGAGTGAACACAAGAGACCTCAAGGCAAAATCCAACCTCTAGACATTCCAACATGGAAGTGGGGTTCGATATCCATGGACTTCGTCGTAGCCTTACCTAGGAGTCGGGGAGGCAATAACACAATATGGGTGATAGTGGACATATTGACTAAAACTGCGAGGTTCATACCCATGAAAGACACGTGGAGTATGGAAGCCCTAGCCAAAGCCTACATTAAGAATGTCATTCGATTGCATGGAGTACCCACGAGTATAGTGTATGATAGGGATTCGCGATTCCTTTCGAATTTCTGGAAAAAGGTCCAGGAAGCATTTGGTAGTGAGTTATTGATGAGTACAGCCTTTCACCCAGCTACAGACGGTCAAACAGAAATAACCATCCAGACCTTAGAAGACATGTTAAGAGCTTGCGCCTTATAATACCAGGGATCATGGGAAGACCATTTGGACCTCATAGAGTTCTCATACAACAACAGTTATCATGCTAGTATCAAAATGGCTCCATTTGAAGCGTTGTATGGGATGAAGTGTCGTAGTCCTTTGTGCTGGAACGATATTAGTGAGATTGTGGTGTTAGGTCCTGAAATGATTCAAGAGACTGTGGATCAAGTACGAGTCATTCAAGAGAAGATTAGGGCTGCACAGGACGGGCAGAAGTCCTATGCGGATCAGAAGCGAAGGGAAGAGAATTATGAAGTTGGTGAAAAAGTGTTGCTTAAGGTGTCTCCAATGAAAGGAGTGATGCGATTTGGGAAGAAAGGGAAACTAAGCCCTAAGTTCATAGGACCATATGAGATTTTGGCACGAGTAGGCAAAGTGGCTTATCGCTAAGAATTGCCAAACGAGTTAAAAAGGGTCCACAACGTGTTTCACGTATCCCAACTCCGGAAATACGTACCTGACACGTCGCATGTCCTAGAACCTGAAAACGTCGAGTTAGACGAAACCTTGTCCTATGAGGAGAAACCCATCAAGATCCTAGACCACAAGGTGCGTAGTACGAGAAATAAGGACGTCAACATTGTGAAGGTGTTGTGGAGAAATCAGAAAACTGAAGAAGCCACATGGGAAGCAGAAGATGTGATGCGTCTGAAGTACCCTGAGCTTTTCCAAGAGGTAGGTGAGTTACGGGGACGTAACTTTTCTTTTAAGGGGGAAAGAATGCGATAGAATTTCGCGCTTCCACCCAAAAGTGTGCTAAGGTCTGTTAAGTATGTTATTTATGTGTATTATTGCTTATGTGACTTGCGAAAATTAGAAAACGCTTGTGAAATTATTGGGACTTAGAGGATCGTCTTAAAGACTGGCTACCTTAAAGTTTCGGGACGAAACTTTCTTTAAGGGGGGAAGCTTGTAATACTCCGTATTTTTTGGGAGTTATTCTTTTATAAATAACAAAATATAAAGAATAAAGTGAAAGTATTTTAATATTATTTACAGAAATATATAGTTGAGTAAACTTACAGTACCTAATTATATTTTAATTCGGTTTTGTTTTAATTCTAAATAAATTAATAAATCGGAATTTGAGTTGGAAACAAATCCTATTAAACCTAGGTTTCTCGTGCAATAAATAAGAAAGAAAAAAAAAGGGAAAAACAAAACCCTAACTTCCTCATAGTCAGTCGTTTTCTTTTACCCTAAACTTTTCTCTCTCCTCCCTTCTCCTACCTCGTCACTTCTCCTTCATCTCTCCCGCACTACTGTTCCTCCCCTCCCCTGAGTCTTCTTCGTCGGCCTTAAGAGGCGTCGAGTCGAGTGTGGTGCGAGGCTTGCTGCTGTGTGTCGAGCGACGAGTCGTCGCTGCTGCTGGCGAGTGCGTCGAGTGTGAGCGTTCGAGGATCGTGCGGTGCGAGTCGAAGTTGCGGCGTGTGTGCGGGTTGTCGAGGGTGCTACGCTGTACGAGTGTGGCTCGACGGTGTCAGTGAGCGAGTGGGGTGTTGTGCGTGGTGTGTTGCGACGAGTCGAGGTTGTACGAGCGTGAGTGGCTCGAGTGCTGTGCGAGTGAGGCGAGTCTTGCGAGTGCGGTGGTGGTGCTGTCGGAGTTCCTCGTGTCGCCGATGGTTGTCGCCGGCGAGTTGGTCCGGTATAAAAATTAAAATTCTCTCTTTTCTTCTTTAAATTAATTGTAAAATCTGATTTTTAGTCATCCTTATGTATCTTTGATTAAGTTTTGTAATTATAAATAAAGTATAGGAACAAAGTATAAAAATCAGATCTATAATTATGTTTTAGTTCTTATGATAATTTTATTTCTTAATTCTAATTTTATATACTTATATATATAGTTGTTTAGGTTTTATTATTATGAGCAAGTATAATGTAAGTTAACAAATAAAAATCAGATTTACATCTTATTATTAATCCCTAAATATGCTAGTTCAATAAGGTTTATGTAAAGAAAGTTTAAAGCAACTAAATTGGGTATTTTAATATTCAAAAGATCTTATTTTATATAGTTAGATAAGCTGATTTTTTTTATTCAATATTATCAAGGACTTAGCACTGAAATACTTTCCTTATTCGATTAGGTCCCAATTTCATAAGCGGAACATTTTAAGTAATCTGCAAAGATTCTCCGTTACAAGGTACGTCCGTGTACTAGTTCAGTTTCAGTTCGATATATTAGTATCATGTTTAGGTTATGTTTGTTATATTGGAACCTAGAATCATGATAGGGAACTGTTGTTGATTATGGTTGATGAGATTGTTTGGTAACATGAAATCAATTGGAAATCTGTATGTATTTCCTTGTTGTATGACTTGTGAATTGGAATGCATTATTGTTGGTATGCGTAATTCTATCGTATCACAAGCATGAAATGAGAGTTGGATTGGAATCCTGTGATTTATTGTTGTAGCAAGGATGTTACGAGAAGTTGCTTAAACTAAAGAATTGAGCAATGTACCTAAGAAGGAAAATTAAATGATTATATGCATAATGTTGTATGAATGAATATCACTAAGAAGGATCTTTGGCGATAAACTTGTATTTGGAATCCCTACAAGTATGAACAATGGGGGGAGTGTGGGACTTGTTCTACACTCCTACGCAGGCCTACTGTGACGATAGTAGTGTCCTTATAAATGTTGATAACTCAAGTAGGCGGAAGGTTCCGTACGATCTTGGGGGTATGCATACTAAGGTGATGAATGTGGAACGGAACGAAACCGTATTTACATTTCATGTAATAGACCAAGTTGTCTATTAAGGATTAAGTAGCCCGTATGATTCTAGAAAGATGACGGTGCCCGTTCGATGCCAAATAAACTGTAAAAACAGACTTTAAGGTTTTGTAGTATCATGTTTAGGAACTGTTATTACTATTCTAATTATGCTTAGTGTTTTATTTAACTGATTATGTACGTACTCAGCATAGCTGATTGTTGTTATTTGTGTTTGTTTGTTGACCTGTGATGAACCATTGGTACTTCAATGGGGAGCAGATTATGTATGCTGATGTTGCTGCATGAGTTCGGGCATACGGGGGATGTTCCTTAGTTATAAACTTTTAAATGTTTTGGTTGAACTTATAGAATTTTTATAATCTGCTTAGTTAATGGTTTGAATAAAAAGTAGTCAATGATGATTCCCGAGCTGCAATTTAGTTTTCATAATAAAGAGTAAGTTAATGTTTTAATTTCAATAAGCCTTGTGTTTCACCGCGGCGGTAACACTCCCAAAGTTAATGCAACGTAGTTTAGACGTGTATGGATTTTGGGGGTGTTACACTTTTAGATTCTAAAGCTAAGTCCATCCTCAAGTTTCTGGGCTTTTGTGGCCTCATCTGGAACCATATGGGGGCAGAACCAAGCATATTCATGAAATTTCTGAGCATACTCTTCTACACTCATAGTAGATCCTTGATTGAATCTAGTAAACTCACTACATTTTTGCCTCCTAATGTGTTCGGGAAAGAATCGGGTGCTCATAGCAGTCTTAAAAGTGGACCAATCAAAATTAAGTTGCATACGAATGGTAGGTCCTTGAGTCTCCCACCAAAGATCGGCATCTTCTCGAAGGTAAAAGGTAGCATGGTCAACCTTTTGGTTGTCAGGAGTTCCATTAGAGGTGAATATCTTCTCTATATCGCGCAACCAGTTTTCCAACACAAGAGGATCTTCCAGAAAAAATGAAGGTTGGTGGTTTCAAGTTGGCAATTTTCTTAGCCATTGTTGCTTGAGATTCTTCACCGACATGGTTGTTGAGTTGGTTTTGGAGAACAAGTCCAAAACTTTGGGATAATTGTTCAAGAGTTCGTAAACGAGCAGTGATTTGTTCGGAAGTCTCAGGCATGTTTTTGTTTTGGCGTGAACGTGAACGAGTATAGACGTTAAATGGCATAAGCTACCAAGAAAAGAGAAAACAATGGTGTGACCACCATTAATTATTCATGTAAAGTATAATGATGAGACATAGTCATTTAATTTGAGCTAGGAACACGACTTTGAAAATGTAAACAACTTTATTCAAATCATTCAATCAACATAACATCATTGTTCAACATAGCAACTACTGTATCTAAATCTTATTACACATATTAAAATAAAAGAAAAGAAAACCTAAAGGTCATCATCCTCCATAGGCTCTTCTTCCTCCATAGGCTCTTCCTCCTCTATCAGACTGAGGGTGGGTAGGGGTAGGGCTTCTATCGGCCTCTCCTTCATCAGATTTGGAGCCATTTAAGTCTAGATTGTAACGATATTCTTCCATAGCATCAATCATAACCCTCCGCAGATACTCAATGGTCAGAAACCAAGATCCTCAATGCGTGTACCTCTCAACGTTAGGTGTCCCATTAACATAGACATCACTGTATTTTCTTTTGATTGCTCCTAATGGTCCTCGCTCGGGTATGGTTTTAAATAAGACATAAGCTTTCTTTTCAGGAGTGCAAAAGTCAGAATCTCCATATAAATCATTGAAATGGTAACTTTCAATAACCAAGTTCAAACGATGGACATAATCGCAAACATCCTCCCCGTATCTCTTGCGAATCAAGTAATAAGGTGAAGCAGAGAGAGGGCCAGTGAGTTTCCTCGCCATCCTTTTTCTTGCGGTTTGGTAAAGTCTTACCATCTAAAACATAAAGGAACATATATTAAGTACTTAAAAGTAGTACTTCAAAACATTAATAAAATAAAACAATCCCTTTCGAACCCACTCTCATAACATAGTTTATATAGTCCTAATTATGTTTATTTAATTTACTTAACCTATTTAATTCCTTTAACCTAACTTTCCCTAGTTAATCTTATACCTAAACTCTTGATACCACTTTGTAACACCCTCCAAATTTAAATAAATATATAGTCAAATAAATATAGTTTAAAAAAAACATTTATTCAAACTTGGAGGATATTACCGCCCATTTAATCTCTAAGAGTAAACGAAAGGCTAACAAAAATTAAATTAACCTCTTAGAAAAGAGAAATTTGTAGTTAAGCATACTATTACAGCCAAATTTTTAGACAATACTATAATAAATAATCTCAAGATAGAACAACTAAAAAGGTCATCTAGGTGAATTATCTAAGTCTCCTCACACGAGATCCCCTCACTAAGTCCAACCTACAAAGTAATAGAAAAGAAGACAACAAGAGAGACAACTCCCAAAATCAGAAAAACTGAGTAATTCGACTCCATCCCGTAAAAATAATAATTTGTAGAATAATAATAATATTCATGTTTGGGTTCTAAAACGTTTATATTAATAACTCCAGTCATAAGTCACATAATCAAATAACATTTAATCACACAATTATCAACAATAATTTTAATTAAGAGAGGGAATGTGTCCCGACTCTTTAATTAGTCTATATGTATGGCAGTATGGAAGTGACAAGAGCCGCCCCCTCTCTCTTTTTCTCTCTCTCAAACCCTAGCCTCCCCTACCCCTTCTTCATCAATTAGGGGCTGCCATGGATGATTTCATCCATGGTAAGCCCCTTTTCCCCTTTTATTTTCAGTTTTTAGTTCATTTTCTTATTTTGTTTAATAAATTAGTCTCTCTTTATGAGATTTTCTCAAACCCTATTATGGGGTTTTTAGTTTCTGTTTTGGAAATCTCCTTCTCCCTTATGGGAGTTGTGAGTATAGTTCTTTTGTTTTTAGGTATGAGAAATTATTCTCATTGGTTGAAGTTCGAGACTCAACATGAAGGTATTGGAATCTCGGATGCGGTCAACCTGACTCGATCAAGAATGTTCTTCCCAAACTATATCAGAATGATAGACTTCCTCATCAATAGCTGCTTGATTCAGCAAAAACAAGGGGGCTACGTTGTATTGCTCGATCTGGTTCATTGTAGTTTCTTCGAAGACGAATTTGATTTAGTCTTGTTTAATTGTATCTTGTTTTTCTTTAATACTTATTGTAGATGTCGTTTGACCTTCAATTAATGAAATTTCTCTTTCAAAAAAAAAAAGAGAGGGAATGTGAACGCCAGTAGGCCGAGACTAATCTCTATTAGCCGCCTATTTCAACAAGAGGTCGTCACCCCAATACAACCATGACCAATATCATAGAGTCCCTAGTGTGCACACCCCTTCTACTTGGATCACAACAAATAGAAGGAAGACAACAGTTTTGTACCGTATATAATAATCAACCTATAGATAGATATACTATCATATAGGGCAACCTGTTCGACATCCTTTCGGGCTTCATTACCCTCCTCAGTTTTATTTAAAAAGTCATAATGTACACAAGTTCCCAATATGATAACCATTCAATTTCACAAGTCTTTTTAACATACAACATATTCAAGTCATAAGTTCTTTACGAGAATTATCACATACTAATACTTTAGTAATCTTTGTTCCAAAATAATCACAAGATAATAAAAAGATTTATACTATTACAAATATTAAAATAACATAATCCAGTTTATAGTACCATGAGAATCATACTCTTATAATAGTAATTACTAACTCATAAATTAATAACATTAGTCTATAAATTATTTATCACATATACCACAAAATCACACAATCACATAGATAACCGTTTTACAACGGGGATTAGAGTACGATGGACATCGAAATTACCTCGAGTAGCGCAGATACGAATAATAAAGTCGTACCTAGAAAGTTCCTTCTACAAAATCTCTGTCTACAATAATCAGTTAATGAACGAAATTAGTCACCTATGTAAGACCCGAAAATTACTAAGTTGACGAGTTGAAGGTAGTAGATAATATAAAAGTTTTCATTAAATTATAAAATCAAGTGTCAAAAGTTGTACATGGGTCTTTGTTCAAAATTAGAGAATGGAAAAAAAATGATAAAATAAGTGAATTTTTTCCTTGAATAATGCAAAATAGGGTTTTAATTCCAGAAATATGCTGGAAGGGAAATTAATTCCCTGCGTACCGTCCACGTAGGACGGCACGCGAGAAAATGTTTTTTTTTTTTATCCCAGGTAAACCGCTACTTCAAGTAGCGGTTTATTTTAAATTAAACCGCTACTTCAAGTAGCGGTTTATGTATATAAACCGCTACTTCAAGTAGCGGTTTATGTGGTTAACATCTTCCTTCTCTATACTATGTAAACCGCTACTTGAGATAGCGGTTTATGGAAAAAAAAAACGCCTCTCATCGTTGCTTCCCCATAACTGGCCAAAATGCCAGAAACATTAAAAAAAAAAAGCTATCCAACCTGCAATTTCAACACCAAATTCCATCCAAGTCCATACAAAGTCTATGCATACATCAATCACCAAACACCAAGTTCATCCACATTCACATTTATCCAATAAGTAAGATTAAGAAAATATGTCAATCATTAATATTTAACATAGTGTTAACGAACTATACAAACAACAAATGAAAGTGCTAAGACCCCCTCTTCTTCTTTTGTGAAGGTCTAGATGAACTAGGTGTGGTCTCACTAGACTCTGCAATGGCATGAAGAGAAGATGGAGTGGTGGCAGAACGACGTCGGTAGGTCCTCTGACAGACTGGAGGCGAAAGCAAAGGTGCCGTGGTAGATGTATGGGCAGCAGACATAGAAGGTGTAGAAGTCGAAGTATGTACAGCAGAGGTAGGCACGTCCTGTAAGATGTGGCCATGTCCAGCTCGGCTAACTGCATCAATACACAGTCCCCTCATGGTCTGCAATGTCTGTGCAAACAACTGGCGCCCCATATCTGGAGGCAATGACTCAGCAGCCTCTAGTACAGTGCTGCACCTATGAGCAACATCAGATAAAGTATGTGCCTGCATAGAAAGAAAAATACATATTATATAGTCGGATAAATAAATAAAAGTATAACTACAAATCATGGCACTTACCAGTACTACATCTGCAGACGCAGGCTGATAATGTGTAGAAGGAGGTCGCCTCAATGGATCTGTCATGCGTAACCTCGTGATGCGACGATACCACACCATATACTCCTCAATGGCATGAGTACGACCAGTAAACGGAGTGCCCTGAACAACACGTCTCTCGCGCTCATCCCACTGCGCTATGTAAGGGCGATGTCTGAGCGGATAATTCTTGTTCTTCGACCTCCGATCTATGCCATGAAGGGCTGTGCTTGTATCACAAGGTGCTGGAATCCTCTGCTCGAAGCCAAACTGGCGCATAACTCGATCAGGACAATGAAACTCCACAATGTCGAAACAAATAAGTGGAGCCAATGTGCGCCATACATGTCGATCAGCTCGACATATAGCAGGCAACAACTCTAGTCTCGCATCAGTATATGGCTGCCAAGTCATCTACAAATAAAGAATGTTGCAAATATTAGGCATGTGAGAGATGTCTACCAATGTATATAAGTTAGGCATGTGAGACTCTATGTACTCGCTTCGTCCGTCCGATGGTCAAGTGCATCCCTGTAGTAAGATAGCCCACTTGCTAAGTGGGACCTACTAAGGTGTACCCGAAGCCAACTGAAAAGAAATACACATTAATATCCGTCTGAAAAATGAAACTAAATAATGTCAACAAATGTGAGACACTGCATATTACCTGACAGCTAAGGGGTCAACCCCCGGAACATGCTGGGAGCCTAAAATAGGAACGGCATCGTCAAACTGTGGAGGTGGGTCCCGCAACCTCGAAATCTGAGGTCTGCCGATGTGTACGTGCTCCCATGCCCAAAGCTGTAACAACAACACAGGACCACCTAACTCCCTGGCACGCCTCTTTGATGCCCGACATAGCTGTCGATACAAGTATGCAAGGGTGGCACTACCCCAGCTATATGTCCCTCGCTTACGTCGAGATCCGCCAAAAGTGGAAGATAAAGCACTGTCTTTGTATCTCCACTCTTGTCAGCAAAAAGAATGGACCCCATCAAAACAAGAATATAAGCCCGTGCGAATCGCTGTACTGTCACCTCATCAGCATCGTTCGGCAACAAGAAAAAATGAAGCCGAAGCCATGTCAACCTCAAAGACGAACCCTGGAGAACTTTGGGCTCGTTCTCCGGGGTGGTGGGCCATACCCCTAACAACTCGTGCACTACTGCAGCCCAATTACCCTCGCCGCTACCAATAACAGGTGGTCCGTGCACTCTCAGTCCAAGGAGAACAGCGACATCTCCTAAAGTAATCGTCGCCTCCCCAACAGTCAAATGGAAGGTATGGGTCTCCTGCCTCCATCGATCCACTAATGCCGTAAGAAGTGGTCGATCAAGCTCCAAACCTCCCCCTACCAAACGATGTATGCCAAGAAAACCAGCACGCTCAACATATCGAAGAACTCTATCGTGAACCTCCCAGTCATGAGTGAGACTATGATGATGCAACCGACACGATAATACCGTGTCCGCTACTCCCCTCCAGGCATCCTCACTCCAGGTGATCGACGGTGCTGTTGTGTGGGTTGTGGGCGACGCTTAGTAAGAGAGAGAGGGAGACAAATTTGAGAGTGAATCGTTCGAATCTGAGAAATTGGGAAAGCTAGGGCGGGATTTGGGGATTATAGTAAACCGCTACTTGAAGTAGCGGTTTCTATTAATGAACCGCTACTTGAAGTAGCGGTTTACTTTAGTCAGCGCCAACTTGGGGGTCCAGGTACCTGTAAACCGTGACTTCAAGTCGCGGTCAATTAATATTAACCGCTACTTCAGGTAGCGGTTTATTTTTTATTAACCGCTACTTGAAGTAGCGGTTTATAAAGATTAACCGCTACTTGAAGTAGCGGTTTTACTTAAGTAAAAAAAAAAAAAAAAATTCTCGCGTGCCGTCCTACGTGGACGGTACGCAGGGAATTAATTTCCCTTCCAGCATATTTCTGGAATTAAAACCGTATTTTGCATTATTCAAGGAAAAAATTCTAAAATAAGTAATAATAAAATAAAATGAAAAAAAAGGTAAACAAGTTGCAAAAAGTAAAAGTTTGTAAAACCGCCTCCTTGAATCAGTATGTACGAAAAAATCAAAAGGATGAGAAAAAAAACTTAAAATGATAAAACAAGTACATAAAGTAAAAGCTAAAAAAATAGAAAAGAAGGAAGGAACAAGAATTGGAAGTCCAGTTCCTTCGAAAATAAAACAGAGGGGTTGCAGAAGGAAGAAGGAAAGAAGAAAGAGAGAAAAGAAGAAGAAGGTGGTCGGCCAGCCAGCCAACGGTGCCGGTGGTGGCCGCGGCGGCACGACGCAGTCTCTCCCTTTTTTTTTTTTTTTTTCTCTCAGATTTCATTTAACAAGAACATGGTGTTTCACAATTGGTTTCTTACCTACTGAAATTTGGAGTAAAATGGCGATTGAAAGGGAGGGGAAGTACAGTATTTATAGTCATAGAAGAGAGACAGGGGAACAACTCAAGAAAGAAGGAAGAAGTTTTGATTGAAACAAAGGATGAATAGAAATTGATTGAGAGAAAATTTTAGGGTGTAATTGATTGTGTAATCAATTTGATCTAATTGACTGATTTCTTTTTCTTTTGGAAACTAAAATCCCGCCAGCATCTTGCATTGTTTGAAACTGATTTTTTTTTTTAATCTTTGAAATTCATATTTTCCAAAGGTAATTTAAGTAAATATATATTTTAACTAAATAATAATATGAAATGCCAAAATAATAATATTTATAATTTGGTATAGATAAAATCATGAATTTCATAATTTGGACAAAATAATTATTTAGGAATTTTTAAAATTTCGGGATATTACACCCCAGGGGCCCACTAGTATATATTGTCCTCTTTGGGACCTAGCCCGCAAGGATTTGATTTGGTGTAGGACCTCCTAGGTGTTACAGATGGTATCAGAGCCAGGGCCAATTTTGGTGTCCTATAGTGCCGACGGGGACGCAAGCTCCTTAAAGGAGGGGAGAAGGTGCCTAAGATCTTAGTTATCCCACATCGGAAATTGAGGACAACCAAGCCTTCTTTATATAGAGGTGGACACCTCAACCTAGTAGAGGCCTTTTGGGTAAGACTTTTGTCCTACACCAAAGCAAATCCTTGGGGGCTAGGGCCTGAAGAGGACAATATCTACTAATGGGCCCATGGGGTGTTACAGATGGTATCAGAGCCAGGGCCCATTCTGGTGTCTTGTAGTGCCTACGGGGACGCAAGCTCTTTAAAAGGAGGGGAGAAGGTGCCTAAGATCTTGGCTATCCCACAACGGAAGTTGAGGACAACCAAGCCTTCTTTATATAGAGGTGAACACCTTAACCTAGTAGAGGTCTTTTGGGTAGGACTTCGGTCCTACACCAAAGCAAATGTTTGTGGGCTAAGGCCCAAAGAAGACAATATCTACTAGTGGGCTCCTGCACACCTAGGGGTGTTACAGATGGTATCAGAGTCAGGGCCCATTCCGGTATCCCGTAGTGCCTACGAGGACGCAGACTCTTTAAATGAGGGGAGTAGGTGCCTAAGATCTTGGCTATCCCACATCGGAAGTTGAGGAGAACCAATCCTTCTTAATATAGAGGTGAACACCTCAACCTAGTACAGGCCTTTTGGGTAGGATTTCGGTAAGCAAATCCTTACGGGTTAGGGCCCAAATAGGACAATATCTATTATTAGGCTCCTGCACACCTAGGGGTGTTACACTTATAATTTAAGGTTTTTAATATTTTACCTTATGGTTTTAATTATTTAAGAAGACTTCTATTATTTCCAAACTTATATAAAGAATTTTCCAACTAAAATTGTACTTTAAAGAGGACTTAGGATATTTTCTAATTAGGTACTAATTTGATATTATATGCTTGTTTGAAGATTATAAAAGAACTCATTTCTCGGAGCTCAAGGAGAACGGTTATCAAGAGTAAGGAATCAGGATTTAGGAATTATTATACGGTAAATTCAGGTAACAACTACTGCTGCGTCTGCTGGTACCCGCAATATCCTTCAAATGTGTTTATGAAATACGAGTACACTGTGAGTAAGTAAATGTTTATCAAAATGATTATTCTTAAGTTGCGGGATGATTCTTATGATTTATTGATTCATAAATACTTTTTATGAGTTTTATGAACTGCATGAACTGCCATGAGCTATTGTTAATGAAAAGATGATATGATATGAAACAATTTTGCTACCTTAATTATTGAGGTAGAGTTGATATGAATGATTGATGATTACCACCCATGAATATTACAAGTTACGAAACATGATAAAGTAAAGTGAAAGAACTGGTTTGCTGAGCTAATTGGCGGTCGTGCACGTACCGAGCTGTTTATTTGGCCCGATACTGTTTACTAGGGCACTGACCCGTTACTGGTGTAGGGTAATGCCCGGGACACAGGTCCTTACACAGTGGAACATACACATGGCTGGGAGACGTCCTAGAGCTGATTGATTTTGCAGCAACCAGAGGAAAATTGGATAAAAGGATGAAAGGTTTATAAAGGTGAAGTTGAATGAATGTTGTTTTCATAAATGTTTGAATTATTCTTTCCCCCTGTTTGCAAATAAAATGAGTTGTAATGTGTTTACGTTGCTGGAGTAGTTTGTTACTGAGCCTCGGCTCATAAAGTTTTGCTTTTCTGTTTTAGGTATGGTCAGACAGTTGCAAGAATTGCTGTTAAAGAGGTTGTTTCTAGTTTATTAAGGTTCGTAAGCTCAAGTTGGAAGCACAACAAGAGAGAGTGTTCAGGATGGATCTCGTATATTGATGATGTTGTCTGTATTCTGTATCTTGGGGGCTAGGAGGATTATAATATTATTATAGCTATTGTTGGTAAGTTTCATGAGATAATACATTCTCAAGGACTATTTAAGTTTATTATTGTATTAGTAGGCCATAACCCACAGGTTTAAGTTCAGTTTCCGCTACTAATTATAAGTATATGTGTTTAATTAAGGTTATGAATTTTCGGGGCGTTACACGGAGGGAGCCGGAAAGGAAGAAGGAGGGAGGAGCAATGAGAGAAAGAGAGGAAAAGAGTCGGAGTTTTAGTAGGCTTTTGGGTGGGAGATGGTGGAGAAGGTGAGACTTGAGAGATTAAATAACGATCTAACAGTTCAGTTTGTTTTATGGTTTGTATCCAATGGCTAATATCTATGATCCATGTGTTTTGTGTTGTTCTCTTGTGTGCCTTTGATTGTGATGATCTAACGGTTTAGATTTTGCACATTAGTTGGCTTTAGATTTTGCCTTAAGAAGACAAACTATCCTAGTAAATATTATTATTATTATTATTATTATTATTATTATTATTATTATTATTATTATTATTATTATTATTATTATTATTATTAAGACCACTACGACTATTATTATCATTACTACATTTTATTATTATAATTACTAATACTATTATAATTATCTTTATTATTATCACTAATACTATCATATACTATTGTTATTATTCAAATTAATACATTGATCTATTATAATAACAACTAGTTTCAATTCAACTATAAATTTTAAATTCTAAAGTGAAGTTAGCTTTATGACAATTAACCGAGTTTTTTGTTTATTTCTTTTTATTCTATTAACTAACATTTGATGCGTTGATCTAATCTAATAATATTTTGTTTCAATTCAAGTAGATGTTTTGAGTTTCGGATTGAATATAACTTACAGACTATTAGCTTCTTAAATGGAGTATTGTTATCTTACAATAGTCTTTCGAGTTATATTCATACATACGTTTGATCCAATAATAATGTTCAAAGTTTTGAAATGACTATAGCTTAATGATGATTACCTTAAATGGAGTATTGTTATCTCGAATAAGCTTATTATTAACGTTGATTAATTGATCTTATGCGAATTACAACTTACTTCAGTTCAATAAGATGTTTTTATTTTCGAAATACACTTCACATAAAAACAAGTATTATTATCTTAAACCAGCTTATCTGCTTACATTGATACATTGATCTTATATAAAGAAGGAATTGTTTCAGTTCAATTAGATGTTTATTATTTTGAAATGAAATCCACATAGAGAAAATAAACTGAAATGGTGTTTTGGATTCTTCAATTACCTTATCGACTTAAATCGATACATTAATCTTATCTTATAATTACTCAGTTGTATAATAATTTGATTGTATTCACTTATGTGAACTTGTATAAGTTATAACAAGCCTTAGTCAGTAATAGACCTTATAGTATACTACATATATGAATTTTCGCTTTATCTCAGGATCTTGCTAATAAGCAATAAGGTTTAATACGATATAATACCAATAATTAACTACTTGTTTCAATTCAATTAGATGGTTTGAGTTTTGAAACGAATTGAACTTAAAGACTATTACCTTAAATAGAGTATTGTTGTCTTCAATTAATTTAATTAATTAACTTACATTGATACATTCATTGATCTTATCCAATAACAACTCATTTAAATTCAATTGGATGTTGAGTTTCAAAATGAATACAATGTAATGACAATTATCTTAAAACGAACTTATGTCATCTTGAATTAGCTTACCGACTTAAATTGATACATCGATATAATCCAATATCAACTTGTTTCAATTCAAATTAGATGTTTTGAGTTTCAATATGAATTTAATTTAGAGACGATTAACTTAAATGGAGCATTGTAATATTGAACCAGTCTACTGAGTTACATTGTTCTACATTTGTTGCAACTGGATTATATGCTTCCGGTTCCGAAATAAATTCAACTTAAAGATGATTAACTTAAGTACATTGTTGTTATTATCTTGAATTAGTTTATCGACTTTCATTGATACACACATTCTAACAACAACATGTTTCAATTCAAGTAAATCTTTTGAGTTTCAATTACTTTACCGACTTTTGTTGATACATTCATCTAATTTAATATCAATTTCTTTCAATTTGGCTCAGATATATGAATTTCAAATTGAATATAACTTGTTAACAACTAATTTAAATGGAGTATTGTTATCTTGATTTTACTTTTCGATTCACATAGATATCTTGATCTAATCCAATATTAACTTATTTTACGTCGATTATATGTTTTTAGTTTTCAAATGCATAGAGCTTAATGATAAGTATAGTTATATTAATCCATTGGTCTAATATAGTTATAGTAAGACATTGATCTAATCGGCTTTTAAAGAAATGTCTAACTCGTCTTTCGAGAAAGTTTATAAGAATTTATACTGACATGAGATATTTAACCAAGCATGATGTGATTTGCATACAACTAAAAGTTTGAATATCGACTTATATGAAATTGTCTTATTCCAAATTGTCGAATATATCAGTAAAGTACACATATATCAATGTTATTTTCATACACAGTTTTTGGAAAGTACAACTAGTTTTTTTCGAGGCAAGTGCCGAACTACACTTATTTGCCACGTTCTTTTTAACCGAACCCGAAAATTTTGGCTAAAACCCGACATGAAGTTCCATTTTTCCCGAACAAATACAAGAATGTGACTAACTTCTACCCGAACCGATGCGATAATTGTCGAACTTATGTGATTTTCATCAATAACTGAAATAAACTGAAACGTAACTGAAAATAACTGCAACGTATTTTAACTATTATGGATTCAACCGTTGGTTGGTTTAACTGTTCGGATAAAAACTGTTTAAACTGCAACTAAACTGAACTGAAAATGAAAAGAAAAATAACTAAATTAAACTGAACTGAAAAGTTTGTTAGCTAAACTGAATTGTTGTAAACTAAACTGATATAAACTGAACTGTTAATAATTAACTGTTGTAAACTGAACTGATATGAACTGAACTGTTAATAATTTTAACTGTTGTAAACTTAACTGATATGAACTGAACTGTTTGAATATAAACATAATTGAACTGTTGAACTGAATTGACACTTCTAGTCGTCAGGGCATCAGCTTCCTCTTGTAGCTTTCCTGCATTTGTCTTAAGATAAGGGGGCGGGGGGTAACAAACCGTAAAAAATACCCTCAAAATTGTACTCATTATCATCTGGAGGAAGTGAGGAACTGTTTTAATTGAAACTTATATTCAGAAATTGCACTTTCACTACCTACAGAGTATGTGTTAATACAGCTTCAGAATGCCATGTCACAAGAGTAGCTCAAATTTAAGAATCCATATTCCATATTTCAGATTAATTTCAGATATACAAGCAAAAGTCTCCCTTTCAGCCTAATCTCTCTTCAAAGTTTTAGTCACGATTGACTTGATGATTTCAATGGCAAGATAAGAGAAGCCAGTAATACCTAGACCCGCCAGCAAGATAAGACGGTCATATGCTGCATCTTGACGTGTATATACTCGAAGTCCAATGACATCCCAATTGCTCTCAGTCCAAACAGGGTCCGCCATGCTCATAGGATCTGAAGAATTCGGAGGTAATAACTTCCACAATCCAGAATCATACTGAAGACGGGTCGAAAATGCAGGTACATACCTGAAAAAATTCGAAAATGCGTCAATTAGTATGACAACTTACAGAATGATTGATAGAAAAAACTAACCCCCCTACACTGTCGCAACTCATTGATTTCTTTTTTCATTACAATGTATTATATACCTAAAGACATTTTAATGCTGAACTAAACAACTACATTGATAGTTATGTCCTTAAAAGCTGTTCTCACTCATTCAGTCAGAATAGGGATGATAACGGGAAATTCAAACAGGACTCATTACTATTTCAAGGAAATGTGACCTTAAATTTGGAAATCTCAATATGCGACTAATATAAGGCAGGAGGGAGAAGTATTTCGGGTCACACAAATGCAGCATCATTCATTCTATGATCACATGACATAGATTTAGTACATGTGACATAGATTTCATGGATAGAGACGGTCAGAAAGTAGGATGGAACTCAGTCATGGAAGAAACAAAAGATCACGCTGGAAACGAGTGAAACCGGGCAGTCAGTCACCGTAACAACAAATATGCAGGAAACATCAGAATTCAGAATATACTTTTTATGAGAAAAATAAATAAAACATATAATTCCCATTAGATACTGCCAATCAGAGAGACAAGGGTGAACTCTTAAATAAAGGGTCGTACATTTTCTGTCACAAGTTAATCAAACACTGGGTAACTGGCAGTGGCAGCCTATGTACAAAAGGGCACATGTCAGTTAGCGCTCATAAATGAATTATATCCCATGTACTGAAATACTAGTAAACTCAGAAGAGGGAAAAAATATTGGTACTGCTGCTACCTGGTGGTGGATCTAACACAGACACCTTTCTCGTCAGTCTCTGCTTTAATGCACAATTCATTTTGACTGCTACAACCTTGTTGACAACTCAAACTGGTATTCTCCATCTTCGTAGCTGTCTTCTCAGCTAAGAAGTTCCAAATAAACCTAGATATATCGCTGGAATATCCACGGTATGGAGGAGATGATGGATCTGTCACGATAACACCAACATAATTGCTGGGGCAGGTACCCGTTGGCAATATATAATCCTTCACCAGACCACAAGTCAAACCAGGATCGCATTTCAATAGACAATCCAAAAGTTCTTCTATCAAAGAGGCATTCGCATGGATAACATCCAGATCTGAGATATCTGAGTCCTTCATGTCAGTGGCAAGTATGTAGAGAGAACGGGCAACAAGAGAAGCAGCAGCTACAACGGATGTGGAGTTTATGTTTGCTGCAATAACATGGAAAGACCATTTCAGAGAAACAATTCTTGGTTTATGTTTCCTATCTGATGAGCACAAAGCAAACTGCAGGAATATATATATTAACTCACAGATATCATCAAGGTGACTATGATAAAATTCATTTTCAAACGTGGCATCAAAATCTTCTAAGATGACACCAGATATTTGAGAATTCTGCAAAGATGAAAATAAATAATTAGAAACCAGAAATTTTGCATACGGATGTCAATCTGTAGTTTTTCCTTACTCCAGGAAGTAGACTCAACTGCAAGATTTAAACCTAGTGTTCAAAAAGTTCAAACAGGTGATACCCGAAAAAAGAATATAATGTTCATAGAACATTAAGGTAAGCAACCTTTGACCGATCAAAATCCAATATCATTCACAACACTTTACTTGGGGATAAAATACTTTGATGCAACCCTAAAGATTCTTAAGGATCCGCTAGCAATTAGAAGCAATCCACTAATATAACTGATGTTGCGAAAGAGTACGTCCTAAGCAAGCAAGAATTAATAGAGATCAATTCATTTAATTTATATGGCTTTGGTTTAGCTCAAGGACATTGTTGCATTACTTTTTATGAAGAGCAAGCAATTGATTCTTGAGGAAGTCTTGAGTAACATCAAAGTTATCATTGTTCCATAGTTTTAATTTTTTTGTATAGTAAGTAGTATGCACGAGTCACAATTTTACCAAGCTAGTTGTGTTTTACGTGTGAACAAAATATTTGTTTCACTTATCATTCAAGTATGTATGTTATCCTAATACTATGAGTGTTAGGATTGATTGGGCATTACCAAATAAGGTTAAGACTTCTTTTAATTTTGTAATAATCGAATTAAGAGCTGGTTTCGTGAATTGAGCGACAAGTAATGTTTTCCTAAGGTGTTTAGGAAAATGCGTTTTTGCTAACCTAAAACTAAAAGAATTAATTAGTTGTTAGTAGCTGGTTTTATTCCCTCATTTAGTCACATTAGGAAGTTAGGAAGTTGGGATAACTTATAACTCCTTAGGAAGTCATACGTTATATAAAGAGTCTTAGGTTGGTTTTTCTAAAGAGTCTTAGGAAGTCATACCTGTGGCAGAGATTGTTGGTGAGCAATCTGTGGTGGTCTTCGCCGGTTAAGTGTCTCAGTCTCTCCTCGATTTCTCTTTTACTCTCTCTTTCTTCCGTCTTCTCTCTTTCTCTTCTCTTTCTTCTTCGTCTCTTCTGACTTCTCTCTTCAACTTTTTATTTCATATTTTTTTATAGCACATCTGCTTTGACTTATGAGTTATGACTAAGGTTCATGAGCCCCATCCACTACCCCATATTCCCTTTCTTTAATCTTTGAATTCTGAACTTTTTGAGTAGTTTATTTTATCCTTTTATTTAAAGGTAATATCATTTTACCCTTTTATTTTTTCTTTGCAACAACTAATATTTTTTGTTAATTGTTATGTTGTTTTGAGTAAAAAAAAATATAATCTATATTTGATTCCTAAGATTTTTGGCACCAAAGGTACGCCTCATCTACGAGATGCGCGCGCCTTGGGCCTCCCTTCTTGTGCTTCGTGCCTTGGTGCGCCTTATAAAACTAGAAAGTAGTAGCAAATTTGCAACAAATTTGAGCACTTTTAAGGTGAAATTTGAGTAATTTGAGAAATTTTTTTGGATTTTCTTGGCTTGAAATTGCATTACTTTTTGTCTAGTTTCAGACTGGAAACTAAACATAATTTTTAAGATTGTTTGCTATTTTATCGAAATTGATCTTTTAAAGTAGTCTGTTTTCGGGAACTATGGAGTGATTGAAATACTTATTGTGACTTGGTTATTTGGAATTGTTGGGTGGTTTCAATTGCATTGGTTCAATAAAATCTTGAAGTTGCATATTGTAAGTTTTCACAAGAGGTCGTTGAGAAGCGTGATCTCAGTAGTAGAAAACTTTAATGCAAATTGCAAAAAGAAACCCTTACTTGAATTTTAGATTGAGGGCTCATGAGCTACTCTTTTCTCTCCGCTTCTCTCTCTCTCTCTCTTTTTGAGCGATGCGACCAGCTGCGTTAATGACTATCTGGGGCCATGACCACTGAACACCACTCACCACTCACCACTCACCACTCACCACTCACCACTCACCACTCACCACTCACCACTCACCACTCAATGGGAGGCGAAGACAACTAGGGGCCAACCTCGCCAAATCTCCTCTCCTCACATCTTGATTCCTCTGCATACTACATTACTACGTGTCTGGTGTCGGTGTCAGTGTCTCTGCTTGTGGCTCTCCTTCTCTGGTGGCTGAGTTTTACTTTGGACTTTTCACATTTCGATTTTCCTCTCAATCTCCATCTCTTTCTTTCAGTTCTTCCTTTTTTTCTCTCTTTTCCTTTTTTTTATGTGGGATTTTTTGTCGCAAACTACCACAACTTTTCAGGACTTTGCAAGAAACTAGCTTAACTAAGCAAAATTGCCCTAAACTACCTTAACTATACAAAACCACTGTTGACCACTACCAAACCGGTTTTGCATGCGTTGACCACGGTTTTCCGAGCACGTGACTTTTGCAAAATTGTGCCGGGCACGTGACTTTTGCTTATCGGAAAATTGTGCTCAACGCAAGAGAAAAACGGTTTGGTAGTGGCCAACAGTGGTTTTGTAAAGTTAAGATATTTTGGGACAATTTTGCTTAGTTAAATAGTTTCTTGCAAAGTCTCTAAAAGTTGTGGTAGTTTTGGACAAAAAATCCTTTTATGTGAGATTAAGTAATAAATGAGTGTCATACTTTCTTGTTCTTTTTAATAAATTGTGCTAATCTGCTTCCGAAATGAGATTGGTGTTTTTCTTTGCATGAACGTTTCCTTGTTCCTTCTTTCATTCCGTTCTTCCTTGCTTCAATTACTCGTTATTTTCTTAAGACAACAAATTATATTGACTTATGTGTGGATTTTAATCTTCTGTAATTTTGATTCTTTTATCCAAATCCATGTCGTACCCATTCATTGATATTATGATTTTTTCATATCCAGCCCCATACCCATAATTATTCGTGTGTCCATCTCGATGCTACATAGATTGTACGAATATGGCTAAAAGTGCCACTTGGCAATTATACAATGATAACCACCCTTCCTGATCTCCCATAAATAAGGGCCCGTAACAGAGTCATTGGAGCAATAGTATTAATGTCAAAGCCACAATCAATGTTACCTAGATAGCTGGATCAGAGCTCTGACCGGCGATCCAGATCGAACGTTCCGAAAAGTGGGCCGAACGCGATCCAGATCTCTGCACGTTGCAGACCAATTCGGAAATCTAAGCGTCCCATCTTAGATTTCCACAACTTAGGAATAATTGATCTTAAAAGTAGTGGGATTTTGATTGTCCCACACTTACAAATCTATGGTTGTGTTTACTTTTAAGTTTTTTTTAAGTGGTACCTTGAACTTTCAAGCTTCCATCTATTTCAATGGTGAAAAAGGAAAAGAAAGACACTAGAGGAGGGAGACCATGCCTCGGAAACATTAGCCTCTTTGTTGTTTTTCTTTTATTCATTAATACCCATCTTTATACTTTGACACTAGACTAGCAAGATTCTGGGAATATGGATCCCGCTTCCCCCTTAGTAAAGTCACCATGCACCTTCTTCATTTTTCTTTGTATATTATTTTGTTTTTTTAGAAAAAACAAAGTGTGTATTTCTAAGGCATAACAGTAGACTAGAGAAATTGGAAAGTTTATTGCTTTTAAATGAACGTTTTGATTCTATTTATCTTTTTCATTTTCAAAATGCATTCTTAGGGTTATGTACTCATTGAACATAAAATATGTTCTGCAATTCTGAAAAACTCATATCATCACTTCAATTTTATTTCTTTAAAAATATTTAAGATAAAAAAAAACCTATCGTACCCGATTCACCAGAGGTAGTGTTCCCCGTTCCGTTCCCCGAATCGAATCGAATTTTGTACCGGGTAACATTGGCCACAATAGCCAATTGAGCTATGTTAAACTCTAAACTTCTAGCATGATAGATTGATAGTGCTACAAGCTAGATCTCTACACTGTATAGAAAGACTGAAAGAGTGAATAAGTGCCACTAACCAAATATGAATCACTTGAGCAGCTGGGTCACACCTCAAATTAAAAATAAAAGTAGAAAAACAAAAAAAAAAAGTTTAAAAAAACATGTGGGACATTATTCGAACCTTATTCAGAAATGACATCATAGAAGAAGGAGGAACTCCAGGATTCAAAATATTTGCTGCGGAAATTTTGACGTTATCTGATTCCAGTGAAACTTGTGCATGTCGCAAAGCATCAAATATCTCATTTGTCACCATGGTTCCCTGCAATAGTGATGCAAACCATCAACAAACAAGCATATGTGCAAACAGGAGAGTGGAAAGAGGAAGCAGAAAATCAATCTCATCAGTAAGATCCTTGAAACAGGATATCCTTGTTACGTTTTTCATTTAAAAGCCTAAGAGTCACAGGCAGCACGTTTTACAAGTGAATACCGTTTAACGCCCGTCCCATATAGGCTAGTATTTGCATTACCAGGGGGTTAATGGAGCGACTATGAGGATAGAAGTGATACCCGCCCACAAGAAGTGAGATGGCCATCATCAGAATACTTGTTCCATTCCTCCTTATCTTTCCCATCCTGTTGCCAAACAAACACCCATAGTCTAGCAACTTGACAGTAGTAGTAGTCAATTCTGTGGCACGCTAGATGTGCATAATTCAGACCTATCACTCATGTGGATTTATCATCAAATTGAGTCTTTTCTTCTACTTTCTTGGTAAACTCCTTTAATTTGAGTTTTTGGTAAATTATATTACAGAAAACAGCTTGAAGTGATACTAATATCTTGAGGAGCGTAGGTAAGTGGTAAGCGTAGGAGGCATGCCCGAAGGACAGCGGCAGCAGTGTGGTTCCAGGAGCTTCCGTTAGATCTCTCTGACTGGTAATACACTCGGAATAAATCAGGTGAGGCGAGTTGGAGCCTTAGTGGGGCTTCTCTTCATTCCCCAATGTAGGATGGATCGCAGCTTCGAATATGGAATTCAAAGGGATCAAATAGGAAACGATACTTTGAAACTTTCTTCTTACACGTCGGTTTTTTCCTTGACTGAAGTCTTGCTGCAAAGACTCCTTCCTCCTTCGTTCACAACTCCGGTGATCTTTCGAAAGAAGGGAACACGCTTTTTCGACCACGGTGGTATGATTTTCGGGCCTTCTCCTCATTCCGCTCGCTGGCCTATTGGGATAGCAGCCTTTAATCTTAAATTTGACCCTTTGATCGAACTTTTCCAACCCCAAAAAAGAAACACAATCTTAAAAATTAGGATACGAAGTTTATGTTTTCTAAGAGAAACAACCAAGAATAGATTATAATCAAGGAACGCTCCATTAACAATTACTAGGAAATTCAGAAGTTCGAGGCTCACTACGTTTCCTACAGAATACTTAAAATGACTAAGAAGCACCAATTATCAATATCACTAAGTAGATAAGATTCGGGTTGAATCTCACTAAGAAATCCAATCAAACACACAAAGTACTCAAAGTATTCAATCCATGGAATTATAAGTCGGACATTCTATTACTAAACGATAGTTGTGCAATGGATCTTGAACTTGTCTTTCCGCTATATTGTTGTTATATAACGCCGCCATAAAAATCACATCGTTCTAGAACCGCATATGCTAATCTGCATTAGGATGTCCTTTTCCCCTTTACGTGATTTCCTTGTCAAAATTGGCCTATTAAAGGGAAATAAGTTGCAGCACAAAAACAATATGCACAACCAAAGAAGGGAGAAGAATGTGGCCTGGCTTTCATGTTGGGCAATGTATATGAGTTTTCACCATTTATATTACTAATAGGATGGGGCATTCATGTTTTGCATGCTTATTCACCAAATAGCCCAATCATATGATAGGCTTGGTCATATAAAGATAGAAAGAAAACTCCTTAAACTATTCTCAGGTTAAAAATCCACTAATGTGAATCTTATCAAAAAAATTCAGGCCACGTAAGCTGCGAACTGTTCCATTAATTCGTTATAGGCGCTTCTGAAAAATGTGACCTTATCCATGACGCTATTCCTTAAACTAATCTCATACACTATGCCTAAACCGTATACCAAGGACCCTTGGATTCTATGACTCTAACTCCTCACTTTTCACTTTTCACTTCTCACCTAAGATAACCTTCTGACCAAAATCTTGAATCCATAAACGAGTAAATAATGGGGGAGTATAGATTGTTTGGATGGATAGAGTTAAAGTAAAAATAAAAAATTGATTAAGAGAGAAAGTTAGTGGACTCCACATTGCATGAGTATGAAGAGATAGTGTGAGAGAGATATAGTTAGTGAAGAGAACCACATCACCATCACATAGGTTGAATGGGTGTGGCGAAATGTGTCTTTTAGTTAAGGTAACAAGACAACTATTTAAGGACGGACTAAAATAGTATACATAGCATATATTTTAGGATGGAGGGAGTATTTGCAAAGCGGAGTTTGAACATGAAAAAGGATGTGGATAATTGGGAAAAAATACTAGTTAAACACCAGGAAGAAATGAATTTACTACGTCCAGAATAACGCTCACAATATTAGATTCTAAAAAATATGTGACTAGTAACAAAATTCTACTTCAAGTCTTAGACCAAAAAACATCCCACTCTAAATCCAATTCTTGGTTCCAACCTCTTATTTGACAAATCCAATTTTAATACAAGAGAACAAATGAAATGTTTTTCACGCGTGAAGAACAAGGTTCCAATAGCAGCATCGAACTCCATCAAGTAAATGGATCTTCTACCAGGACCATGTAGCTACTTCCCTTGCTGCAACCTCATTATACCTTCATAGTTCATGTAGCAAGCTTGTGAAAAATTTGTTCCCACACAGCCACGGGCGTATATAGGTAAGGGCCTTGCTGGCATGTGCCCCACCAGCTTTTCTTTAAATCAAATGCAACGTAATAGTTATAAATAAAACAATTTTTGCCTTTTCTTCCACACTAGCAGCACTGCTGTAAATCTGTAATGATTCAAGGCTTATTGTTTGGTGCGTGCAAGATACCCTTGATCTATATACCTTGAATCTTACAATGGCCAAACACTTAGTTCTTTTTTACCTTTTTTTTTCTTTTTTAACTCAATGCACAGACTCTTTTTTTTTTTTTGGGAAATTCCACTTGGTACCACTGTACTTTCGACTTTTCCATTTGGTACCCAATTTTTTTTTGTATTCTATATGGTACCACTGTAGTTTGAACTTATTCTCTACCATAACATTATGTTAAAGAAAACGTTAATTTGGGGGTTAAATTGCGCTAGGGATTTGTCTAATTTTGCGTAATTAAGGTTTTAGGAGTCATTTTTTTCATTAACGACCAAATTTAAGGTCCAATTTGGTAAAAAAAACAAGTAGGCATTTCTTGATACGTAAAACGAGGTTCTAGTCGTTTTTCTCCAATTTCGACTTCAATTTTGACCCATAAAAGCCAAAATGACTCCCAAACCTTAGTTGAACCATTTACGATGCACAAGGCACGTAAACAAGGCAAACTACTTATCATATTTGACCCAAAACTAACGTTTTGTTTAACATAATGTTACGGTAGAGAATAAGTCCAAACTACAGTGGTACCATATAGAATTAAAAAAGAATTTGGGTACCAAATGGAAAAGCCCAAAGTATGATGGTACCATATGGAATTTCCCTTTTTTTTCTTACTGTACTGTTACTATTTGGTTTCTCTTCAATCACTTAACCAACCATCCCATAAACTTTCTATGTCCAACTCTATCTAATAATTAGTCTTTCTTAGAGTACATAATTCCTAACAATTATAAAAGTATTATACTCTCTTGAGTCTCCGGTTTGAAATAGTTGTAACCCTTCTAGTCACATACCTTAAATTTATTATAATTTTTAATAAAATATGGTAGCAAATGCTATTATGTAAACATTGTTTAAATTTAGAATAAAACGAGAGACAAACAGAAATCTTTACTAATAAAAAGAGGGATAGAAACAAGAGTAACGTCCCAATCATTAATAGTGTTGAACTATGCCTTGAATTAATTATCTGGCGCTAGGATTAACCAAGCACGAGGGTCTTGTTGTTTAATATATGAGTCTGATTTAGTTTTGGGTTTAGGCCCATCTGTTTAGGTTAATTAGTAGGGTACTATATAACCCCTATAATTAACTTCTGCCTCAATATTTTGAAATATGTTCTCTCTCCTAAACCTAATAAAATTGTTTCTCCTCTGTAGACGTAGCTAACACATTGTTAGTGAACCACGTTAATTCTTGTGTCAATTGTTCATTAATTGTTTGTTTCTTAATTGCATCTGTCACAACAGATAGCATACACACGAGAAGTTCATCAATGAGCATATTCTGGTCACATTCCCATTAACATAGTTAGGACTAGCTAAAGGATTTGTATTGCCCATTTGTCAACTATGTAACTACTACAAAACATTTCATATGAAGATGTGACATAGAAAATTTTATCTCTGAGTAAAGATGAGTTCTTACGCTGGATGAATGGACGAAAAAACTCTTCACTCCACCATTTAACCCCTTTCCAATGGACCCAATCTCCAAAACCTGAACAAAATTCATAGGATTCAGAAGTAAACCGAACAAATCTTGTTGTGATACCACAGAAGGCAGCAAAGAGTGGAGCATACAAGATTTTGCACGAATGCTGCGGTTCTAATGAATATGTATACATTATAAACTCCACTATAACACTATTCACCATCACTCTAGAGTAATGGCCAAGAAGAACCAACTTACTATGCATGCATTTAAAAGTTCGACGGTAGCAAACAACAATTAACAAAATGTCGAAGATACATTGAAGACATATCTATGCATGGTCACACTCAATGCAGAAACATCTGATATTTGATTTCTTCTAATAACAATAAGTAATATTCAATTTAAATCCCATCGTGTTAACTACATTTTACTACAAATTAAAGGCCGAATCATCCATCAACAATGAGGACATGCATAAAAGAGCCTCAATCTCCTCATCACAAAGTGGTCAATCAACTCCAAAAGGAGCATGTTCAGAACTCAGATTGTTCATTCTTCTATTGTCATCTTCTTCCTGAAGACTAGAGCACCTTTGACCCTCACCCCAAAATGCCACCCATTGAACCAAAAGAAGGTACAGACTGGGATCCAGCAAAAGACATTCAAAAATCATAAATCAAGATTTCCGAAGAGAGTTAGCTTGATGCTTACAAATTCAACATAGGAGATATTGATTTTGTAAGCATCAGGGTAACTCTATGTTGATATTATATTCACAAAAACATAGTTTACTCTCTACACCTCTTCTCAACAGAAAATCTAAGGATTTAGGAACCACCATGGGCAGCATAAAATTTATTCAAACACAAACCAGAAACCCACAAGAAGTGAAACAAATACCTTACACTCACTTATTTTATTTTATTTTTGTTCTTTTTGCTTGATACAAAAAAAGGAGAACATCATTAAGAGCAAATATGAATAAGTCCCCTTTAAAAGGAAACAACTTAGATGAACCAAAGCTCACACGATCTTGCTTGTACCAAAGAAATGGTGCCACCCCGGAACCACATTTTACATTTATTACTCATGCCATGCACTTTGTCACTCCCACATGGGTATACTATGAATAGGGATGAAGATTGAGTATGAATCTGATTGCACTATCCTTATTATATGAAATGACATAGATCGAATTTTATTCTTGGCTTGATCACATCGGTTATGTAGCTGGGTGACTCAAGGAATTATGGTAGGTCGAGTGACTTGCATCTGATCGCATTTGAAGGCGGTACAGGCCTCCAAAAATATTGGCATTGCCAATCATCTTCCTCGAGTCCAAATCGTGAAAAAACAAGTATTGGCAAGAAAATTAGCTATGCAGTTACTGTCTAGTGTAAGTTAGCAGCAGATAATAGATTGTAAGTGAGAATTGGAACAAAAAGGACAGATTTGAGTGTGGTTTTCTGCGAAATTGTTATGGAACCAAGGCCTGTCAGTTTGAAGCTGCTTCCATCAGCAATACAAACATATAAATTTGTGGACCAGGGTTTTAGATCATCAAACAGTTGTGAGTCTCCTGTCATGTGTGATCTGAGGCAGTGGAATCCACTATCCAGAGGATGTTCATTGAAAATGGAAAGGCTGCTAATGACTACACATTTAAACATATGGGAAGAGGACTGTTGTGCTGTGTTAAGCATCTTTTTGGAACATTTGGATCTGCTCTTTTCTAAATGGTCTCATCTCGGTCTCAGAAGGTAGTCGTTAACCATGTGTTTTGGTTTCTAATAGGGATGCTTCCCACTTGGTTTCCAACAGGTTTGCCGGACATGGCCGTGTTTTCTGTAGAGGTCGCAGTGTCGCACTATAGGGTCTGCCACTTGTGGACCTAATTTCATTTAATGAAGTGTGATCCCCCCAGCAGTGAATTTGGGTTATGATTTGAAAGTCTTTGTGCCGCAAGCGCGGATCTGCCATCCTCCGGATATGAAGGGGATGTCCCCGACACGACTTTCTTTTGGCTTTCTTCTCTTCGGAGAAGAAAAGTTCCCTGATTGGCGGCCCCGGTTATATGTCCAGAGTTCTCCTCAGACTTCATATAAATCCTTGTTTTGTCCCACAAGGAACTTTGTCTCCATAATTTTCTGAAATGGATCCTGGTCTTCAGAGCATTTCCACTCATGATCGTCGTAAAGATCTATCTCTTGCTAATACCGAGTTAGTAAATTGTAGTAGGCTGTGACAGATGATTTTCCTGGACATGATCATGGAGAATAATCTTGCAATATTACCATTGCTAGTATAGGTATCTCAGCGGCATCCCAATTTTTTCTTGTAATCGAGTATAGGAGAAAATTTTCCAAAATTCTCTGGTCAAGGAATTAATCAGCTATGCCATCACAAACTGTGGCCAAATAAGGAAATTGTGGCCATTTAAAGGCTCTGATGAGAAGGAAATCCTAGAGTTTCCATGATGGTCTGTAAGAGATTGATTTGAACTGGATGTGACATCAGATTGGGTTTCATTATTGATGGCCGCCACTCTCAACTATAGGATTGATAGAGGAGAGGCTGATGGCCTGATGCCATACGGTATTTAAGTATAAGTTTATTAGTTATTACACCTCACCTTAGACTCGATCATAAAGACCCATCATATACCCCCAAGGAGCAGAATATGTCTCCTTAATTCTGGATGGAATCTCTCTTGTATGGAAACTAACATATTATAGAAGATATTGCACTTCAATTTTCAATCGAACACGTCACAATTTTGAACCATGAGTCAAAAGAGAGAAAATATAGAATATTGGAGGAGGACACAAAGTTACTCCCTCTCCATTCCAATTTATATGATTGATGTTTTCACAAGGCACTTCATTAACTCAATCAGATCATATGTAAAGGTTTATGGGCATTTGCTTCACTATCTTTTGAAAATCTGGTTTGGATTTAGACTAAACAAAACTCCTACATGTTGTTTGGTAACTAAAAATGGCACTCTGGAACCCATACCTCAAACCCCCTCATGACTCATACCTCAGTTGGAGATGTGGGTTTAACCAAAACCCCCACCACTAGAATCAAGTTTTTACTCCACTTTGACTAGCTATTTTTCCAAATATATATCAGGCGTAGAAATTATGCAAGAGAGCCTCACCTGCTTTAAAAGGGGCAGTGTTACAAAAAAGTTGTCAAGGATAAATCAGAATAAAGAGAAAGGGAGGAGAAGAAGAGAAAAGAGGAGATTTCAGAGGGTGGGGAGGGTGTAAGATGCAGTGAAAGAACAATCCCTTTAGCAACCAAACAATAAATTATAGGTTTAGGTTTCAAGTATCAAAGCACACCCAATACCTCATCATACCTAAACACTCCTTTAAAATTAGAATCAATTAAACCAATACCTAATTTGTTTAACCAAAAATGGAACCCTAGAACCCATACCTCAAACCCAATCCCATAATCCAACATTAGGGAGGGGATGGGTTTGACAAGATCCCCATCCTTGAAATCAAGACTACAAAAAGATCCATATCCACTACTTCCACCACCGTAACCAGCACAACTAGATCAACCACCACAATCCCCCTAATATCAAAGATGGCTAATTATTATCCAACAACGTCACCAACAACAATATCCATCATTGTCATTAACAACCTTAAATAGGGAATTTAAAAAAATCCTTCCAGCTCTTTGTCTTTATCAATTCAAGGCCATCAAGTATCAACATTGGCATTTAATTCATAAGCTATTAGATATATGGGCAAAGAGTGCAATGAGGAGGAGAAGAGATGCAGGGGAGGATGAAGAGGTGGAAAAGGAAAGAGGACGTGATGGTGGAGAATCATATGTGCAGGAGAAGATGCGGAGGAGGTCAGAAGGTGGAGAGAAAATAAAGTACAGATGGAGCAATGGGATTTATTCTATCAACTAAACAACTGGGATTAAGTATGGGCCATCCCAAGGATATGATTTTGATACCTTACCTAATACCTGGTACCAACAGTTGAACAAAAAGGGGACTTTAGGGTTTTAATAATTGCAAGAAAGAGAGAGAAAATCCGACATACTACTCACTTTTAACCAAAATGGATTACATCTGCCGAACTCTCTCCCTCATATAATTATCTCCCCCCCCCCAAACTGTCCAGCACCTTTCAAACATTGTCATATGGGAAATATTACCGTTTCGATCAATGTGCTATTGAGACCTGCGACAGCATCTGATTGCAGGTCAAGTTCATGTAAGAATCTTCGGCTACCAAGGAAACCCCAGGCCTCTCCAGTAAGAACCAGGAAAACAAGCTGCACAATAAGTGAGTAGTCAGTAAGGCAAATGGCAAGAAACTGACATAGAATAATAGACAAACATGATCTCTGCATCTTCAATTAATCTCCTCGTAGATACCAGCAACAACTTTATGCTGGGTGTGTTTAACACACATGGCCATAAATACCACAAATTCTGGTGAATCTTCCTAATTTCTGTGAATTCTTTCCCCCTTTTCAAGGGCCGATGCAATAGAAAAAAAATAAGAAAGAAATATGATGATTCACCACAATCGAGCAGAATATAGGTGATGTGTCATTGAGCACCACCGAACATTATAGTTGGTGTTGCACCATATTGTCATTCTCTAAACTAGGCAAACTAGATCGTAAACTAGATACAAATTACAAAGAATATAACATGTAACAGCCGCCACAGAAAACAATATTAAGGAAAAAGATAATTTACAAATAGATACATCATAACTTAAGAAGTTTAATGTAATCCACCAAAAACCAGTTTATACACCCAATAAACTCAAGCAGAATAATCTATTACATAATATATGGCTCCTTTATACTGGAATTCATAGTCACCTGCTTCTTAAAGCTCTTTGAATAATCTGAACGAGAAAGAGCATCAGCAGCTGCAAGTAGAGCAACCAATCCCTACAAAGATACAGAACACAAAGCATCACCTCAGCCAACAATGAATGTCTAGCTCGACGATTTTTCACACTATCACTATTCCAATCACTAAGCTTGAATTTTCCAAGAAAGGATTTCTTACTACAGATTTTTCCACAAAATAATAAAAAAGATCATTCAGCTTGAGCTTACAGATAATGGTGAATCTGCACCGAGGCTTTTGTCACGGAAAAAAGAAGCAGAATCCATAGATGCAATTGCCAGTATAATAGGCTTGGTTATAGCTGCGGATGACTCAATATTGGGAGGAAGAGACGACCAAACACTGCCCTTCAGATTAACAAACATAAGCGTAGAATTAAGGTCACAAGAAAAGAGCAATAAATATTCGTAATCTTAGCCATATGAATATTAACTAATAAAAAGAAAAGAAACAACAAGAAGCTAACAGCAGATTGCCTTGGCATAAGCAATTTACAAAGAACAATTTCTTTTTTCCATAAACTTTTTGCACTCATGGAAACCAATTTTTCAAGAGACAAAAGATTACATTAGTTCAAACTATAATAGAACTTAGGAGCTGTTTCGTTTTGAGAAATCAGAAGATCAAACGAGCATAATCAGCCTATATCCCTTTTTTGATACGGTCATACCATAATTTTTTTTCCCATTCCCCACTTTGGAGATTCTGAAAACCTTCATGAACAGGGAAAGGAATGGAAATTAGAGAAAGGTTTATTTGTGTTTAGTTTCAGAAGCACCTCAAATCTCTATTAGTTATCATCAACAACCAATCAACTACCAGGTTCCTTTCCACCCAACCTCAACCACTACAACTGCTCCATCACAATGCAGCAAGCTGCTTTACAGCCTTTGCCACCCCTTTTCCGACAATTACGACAAAGAACCACCACAACAAGATGGTGGTGATGTATCACATTTGAATAGAGTTCTAAGGTGCATTTACGTTGCATATCTACATCCTTTTAGGCTGTGTTGGCATGATTTGTTTAATTTGAGCTCTACTACTCTTGGTTTGCATGTTTTGGTGTTTCTAGATCTTTTCATATGATTTAGATGCAATGCAAGTGCTAGCTAGCCAGTTTGAATAAATCCAAACTTAGCATGATTTATTTGATCATACGATGAGCTTTCGTTATCGGAGATGTTCACATACACTTTTTGGAGCGTACTCTTCATAGTCGCGTGCACGCTCCTCATGTTCATACCTAGTTATACGGTCATGGATCTCAATGAGGCACCATAGTTCATTGTTGCTTGAGCGTTGCACGCTCGAGCAATCATCGAGACAACATCATATCAGCCCCATCTTGCTCGAGCAAGGGTTGCACAGCCATCCTCAAGGCCTCAAAAGACTATTATGGTGGTCACTAAGATGTGCAACATACTACAAAGCCAGGTGGTTGCTCCCACTTCACCATCTTTTGACGTAGTTGTGCAGCAAAAAGTTCTAGAGAAAAATTTTCCATCAAAAGAAAAATCTATTTGAATCATTTTTGGAAAAGAAAATGGGGTGGCAATGATAGTGACAATGATGGATCTTTTGTAATTTGGACATTTGCCAACAAAATATGCTCAAAGTATAATATCAACAAATAGCCTTGTATTATTTGGCATAGTACCTTCAAAGTTGATGGAATCAAGAGAAAATACCACAATTCGTATTATCTAGCATATCTTATTGAGCTTGTTAAAAAAATTTTAGCCAATTTACATGTTATTATGCAGCATGGAATAAAACTCGGTCATCTTATCATAGAATAACCGAGTTACATTAGATTTTGGAGTTGCCATTTCGAGAAACCACGTTAAAGAATGTTGAATCGTCCACACATAACAATGACTCGCCACTTTACAACTTACTTCCCATCCATTCTATCAAAACTGGTAAAAAAGAGGAAAAACACATACACCTTGACTAGGGAAATTACATGCACTACTGTAGAAGAGAGAAAATTGCTGCAATTGCAGTAAGTTGTTTAATCTACATGAGTTTCGGTAACTTATATCAGTAAAGGAATGGACAATTATGAAATTTAATCTACATGAGTTCTGACAACTTATATTTTACTTGCATGTAGGCTAGTGTATAAGAAAGTGTGCCTCCTAGGCGCTGAGGCACAAGGCGATTGGGGTCAAGACTCAAGCGCTTATTTTGTGCTAGGTGAGGCAATTTGAAAGAGGTGCAAAATGGGCACCCGAGGCACACGTTTTTTATTCATCAAATATATTCAATCTTCCTTAGTTGTGCCTCATTAACGAGGTGCACCTAGGCACACTAGAATCCTTATCGCCTGAATGCGCCTTGAGCTTTTTTTTATACATTGATGTAGACCATCCCAAAATCCTGTCTCAAGCAAATGGGATATCACAAAATAAAATAAAGACATCAAACATAATAGAAGTTCCGCTCACATGCAAAACAAGCCCCCACCAAATAATTAAAAATTTAAAATAGTAGCTTTACATGAATTAATAATTATAGAAGAACCCTCACCTATATCCACCTAAGGGGAGGCACGTTCCTGCTTTCAAACAAGATTCTGAATCATGAGTGCCAGACTTTGTTGTCTAAACCAAAAAAGACACATCGTTGTTATTGATAGCTGAACTAGCATGTAACCAATACCAAAATGTGATTCTCATGACTTCTAAATGACTGATTTTGTAAGAGTCGTATAATCGTATACTCTTATATACACAAAAAGGCAAAACTAATATTGGTAGCAAGATATGTTACCTGCATAACAAGCTCAATCTCAGCAACATCCTGACTGTATGACCTAGTAATCTTTTCATTCTTAGCAGCAACCTGCATATATCAATTTGAAACCTGAAATCATATCGAGCAACACATGGTATTGAGCTAAAGACATGCACAGACTAAACGCTCTGTGATCCCCTAATTTGACTGCAAGTTGTCGCAATTAACTGTTACTTGAATAATATTAAACAGACAAGAAGCAAAGATTGAGAAAAGTTCAAAAGGAAAACGGCCCAGGATATTTAAGGAATTACAAAAAATCTAAGTGGACAGTAAAACTCATTTTCTATGATGACCATACTCTACATTTCAGCTCAAGTATCCCTGATGCATCAGCAGGTTCGTTTTCATTAATCATTGTCTAATATCGAGTGAATTAAGGAAGACTAATAGGAGGAAAACAAGTGGATCAAGACACACAGTCTTGTATTAGATAGGTTTAGTTGTTGGTGAACCAAGAAGGAGACTATCCATTGATTTCCATCTTCTAAATATAAAACTCAAACTGGTTAATACTCAAGAAACGATTTCTACCAACTCCAATCTTAAATAAATAGGACTCGAGAAACTCAAGAAAAAAATGTCCATCTTCTTGAGTTGATATAACTCAACAATAATATCCCTCGAATTCCATCTGCTGAAATTAAAATTCAAAAAGGACATTATCCATCGATTTCAATCTTCTCAAATTCACTAATAATCTTTCATACACTTAGATAAGTTGAGAGATATCTTGTTCCATATCACCTATTAGAAAAGATAATTTTACATATCACAATATAAAGTTTCACATGAAAGCCCTATTCTTATTATTTATAATTCCACACAAGCTTGCAGCATACATGCACAATTACAGGCAATTTTGTTGTTCAAATATACAAATGTTGATTACAAATGCGTCAAACAACATTTAATGATTTACGAAATACACATTTCTAATACTATAATTCCCGCACAGCAGATGCAAAAGTATAGGAAAGTAAATCACCTCGTTCAAGACTAACGTACTGTTATCGGACATTAAAAATACAGGGAAATTGTAGCGATGCCACATGATGCCTGATCCCTGAAAAAAGCAGTATAGCGTAACTTTCTTGGACAAAAATACAAAATAGATGAATGAGAAATAAGGGCAAAAAAGGCCTCAACTGAACCAGCCAAAGTGTTCATACATTGTCACTCTATCCCCCTCTTTACATACATACATACATACACTCCACAAAGAAATCATGCATATAACGAGAAAATAGATCAACTAATAATTTACTTTTTGTTTTTGAGACACCACTTATAAATTAGATTCTTTTACACAAACCACCTTTTAAAAGTGTCCTGCAAATGACGACTTACCTGAATATCACTGGACTTAACTGTTATTGTCCTAGCTATTTGCTCATGATACTGTGTACGTTTTGAAATTTTTCTCCATTACCTCAAATAATTTTTGTATAAGTTTTGTAAGTAACCATATTTTAATTAATAAAATTACCTAACCACCTTTTATAAAATATTTTGTTATCTCAATCACCATATACTTTGGTTCATCAGCTTGTTTGCAACCATAGACATCGATATGAAGTTAAATTGATAATAAATAAATAAAACTAAAACAAAAAAATTAAAACAACAAACTTGGCACTTTCTGCGACCCATAGCTTAAACGTCATCAGAACTATAAATATCCACCGGAAAAGTGACATGGACGAATCTTGTTACTCTCTCCGTTTCTTTTTTATGGTTCTAGTTGGAAATTATTTTTTTTAAGACAAAAAAAAAGTCAAAATTAGGAACATTAAAAGGGAATGGAGAGTATTTTTATTATTTTCTATTCATTTAATATTACTATTACAACCCAAAAAAACAAAAGGTAGAAATCCCTTAAATATTAAACCTGTCCTCCCTATCAGTACTTCACAGTTCACCCAACTACTTCTCTCTGTAAGAGAAAGGAAACATTCAAGATTCACACTTAACCAGAGTTCCAGGGTATTTTACAAGGAAACATAAATCATGAATGTTTCCATATTTTTGAAGAGACATATAGTTGGGGAATAATTTTTTTTTTTTTTTTTTCCGGGGGGGGAGGGGGGTGGAGTTTCCAGTTTTTCTGCGGTATTGATAGTGTTTTTAAATGAATATATCAATAAAAAAATAATGAGATTCTTGCCACATCACTTTTTCATTAGAGATCAAAGCTTTACTGACATTCATGCCATTGACTGCATAAAATTGCTCAAAATAGTTTACTGTCCCATGTACAAGTGTCAAACTACAAATGCAAGAGCAAAACTAGAGATTACAGATTATAACGTACATTAGGATTCCATTCATAAGTAATATTCTTATAAGGGGAAAATTTTGATTGAGGAAACTTCTCGTCTGGAGAAAATCCTGCAAAAATCAAATTGCCTGTAAGTTTACTATATTAAAATACACAATATATCTTCTCATAAAGTCAGTGCCCACAAGGTCTTGGCGATATGAACCTTTTAACTTATCTTGATTGTTTTCTGCCCCAATCAAAACACCACCAATATACTTTCCAAAATCAGGATCTGTTGCTACTCTAAAAGCAAGAAATCACATTCAGTAACACAACAAACAGCATATACAGCATTGTCAGATTCTCTCTTTGAGAAAACCCTGCTGATTCATTAACTATAAGACATAAACCACAAAGTAGCAGGAGTCTTCATAATTGGAAGTTATTAATATCAAATAGCATAGCATTCCAACTTCCACGACAAACGAAAAACACCAACATGAAGCGAAAGAAGCTACAAGCTGCATGAGTCACAAGAATCTAGCAAAAAATTGCATCCCGTATATAATCGATTGACTATGCCAACTGCTTCTACTGTATGTGTAAGTTCCCATTTCGGTCCTTTTGTTTTATTTCAAGAGTACAAGAGCAGCACTCATGGGACATGGATAAAAATATATATTAGGAAAATACTTGCCTTTGTTCTTCCAAGATATCAAAAACATTACCAGGATTGAGAGAAAGTTCTTGAGATGCATGGATTGAATCAGGCAAATCAAACACAAAAGGTTCTGAAAAGATTAAGGATTTTTCTCAAGGATTTCCAGTCAAGGGAGATCGCATAAGAATGTACATCCGTACAAGATCCCAGATTGTTTATGATAGGACATATTGACGCTACCATTCCCAACTATGGCTGGTTGGCTTTGAAAAGTCCTAACTTTTGATTATCACAAAGCGGTCTCAACTTTGAGGGTCTTCCCAAGATGGTCCTCCACCTTAGTTAACCTGCTAAATCAGTTAATTATGAGTTTAATACACATTGAACCCTTCCATTGACTTAAATTAATTTTGAAAAAGGGCTTATGGAAGAGTGTGATGTGTCATTAACTCATTATTAACAGAATTAGCTAGTTACTTAAGGTGAAAGACTATTTTAGGAAAAGACCCCCCAAAGTTAGGATCACTCTAAGATAACCAAAACCCAAGACTTCTTAGAGCAAAATGACCATAGTTGGAACTGATAGTATCAAGTTTTCCCAAAAAAAAATAGGGAAAATTGGTATATTAACATTCTACAAAAGGGAATCATAGGAGTTCTCATCAGAAAGCCATAGCCAACTGTATATATCCTGATAATTAGTTCAATATAGCTATAATAAAAATTCCAAATAACTTTTCAATTTGGTCTAAAATTGATGTGAAAGCAAGATGGCAATGGATCCTGCACCAGGCCCACATCCTTGTATCCAAATCCGTTTGGTAGGATCTGGATCTTAAAAAATTAGATCCAACGGATCCGGGTCGGGTCTGGATCCTGTGGTCAAAATGCGGATCCAAATATGTGCCCAGGATCCGGATCCGGACCCGGATCCTTAGATCCGTTTTTTAAGAGGCTAGTTTTAAAACCCTAATATTCCCTCACCCTCAGTTCAGTGTTCACTCCCTCATCATACCGCCGTCCTACCCTCACCCCCCTTCTCTCACTTTCTTCTTCCCCAAATTTTCCCCATTTCCACCAAGCCCTGACTCGCATTATTTTATCTCTCCTCTCAAACAACTTCTTCTCCCTTCCACCATAGCCATATCTCTCTTTCCTCCATGTACAAGAAGAAAGTGACAATGATTCTAACCCTAAAAAACTTCTTCCACAAAACGTCGATGATTCAAATCAATGATACAAGGAACGAGAGTCGATGTGAAACGTGGTACGGAAACGGGTACGGGAAACGCTACCTTGGGTGAATCGGGAACGTTGGGTCATTTTTTTACTGATTTTTTTCAATAAATTTAAAATATTAGAACTCTTAGTAATCCTATCAAAATATAATTAAAAAATGATAATATAAATGATTAAATGTGTTACTTGGTCATTGATTTGAAAAAAGAAAAAAAAAACATCTTGGAAGTTGAAAAGTCAAAAGAGTTGCTCTTTGTGACTTATCCACGTGAGTTAGGTTGTATGTTAAAAAAAATAGAAGAGGCAGTAAAAAAGTAATAAAAAAAGAAAGAGTGGTAATGTGTCTAGCTGTATCATTGGTTTTCTAATGATTACTTTTTTATTTCCCCCATCACGTGGATAGGAGTAGAGTACTTTTTACCATGGTGAAGAAGTGGTAATGTGGTATACAGCTGTATCATAAAAATTACTTTACCCATTACTCTTTACCAGGTTTTTTAAAAAAGGAAAAGTAGAGTAAAAGTACTTTATTTCAGTTTTCAATCTCTTCTTTCACAGTTCCATCCTTCGTTCTCCTTTCTCTTCTCACTGTGCTCAACAATGGTGGCCTGCTAATCGGGACGTGGATGACAGCGATCTGGGTCGCGTTTGTTCCGCGATCGGGAACGAACGACCCAGATCGGAAAACGTGGTTCCGTCCCGCGTTCCTTGTATCACTGATTCAAATGCAAGCAACCATACAAGGAGGAGGAGATGAAGACGACGACTTCGCTTACCCTCAATTCAACGACCTCTGCCAACCAATTCGATCTTCTCCTCTTTATCGTCTTCCTCTGCTTGGCCTACTCCTTCCGACACCAATTTCGCTGCTGAAATCAAAGGTGTGGTGGTGGTGGAATGGTGGTGTGCAAGGTGTGGCTTCTGCGGTGGCTTGAACTTCTATGATAGATCTTTGAATTTCCTTTTTTTCTTGATTTTTAAGCTCTATAATCTATTGTTTAAGTCTTGGTTTCTTACTATTTGCTTTGATTTCTGTAAATCTGTAATCTAAAAAGTTTACTTTTTCTTTTCGATTTTTGCTTAACTATGCGTAATTTTTGAGTAAGTGTTGTTGAATTATGATTCGGCTCATAAAATAGGGTTTGAGATTGTAAGTTATCTATTGAATTAGGAGATAATAGGTTAAAAAACATTATTTTATGGATGGATTTGTTTGGTCCCTGATCCATAGTATCTAGATCTGGGTCCTACTTTTCCACCCCGTTGGATCCGGAGCCGGAACTAGTCTCTGAAAACGGATTTGGGTCCTTAAGGATCCACTCGAGATCCGACCCGTTGCCATCTCTATAATGCCCCACTTGGGATCTCAAGATGGATTTCAAGATGGCAGAGAATTGGCTTCAATGGATGGGATTTCTAGTTCAATAGCGCTTTAGTCGATTTAAAGTGAAAAACAAAACTTTATTGGTTTAAATTTGGTTCAGTTGACATAGTTATTGAAGACATAATGGAGTTTAGAGTATGCCTATGCATATCAGACCTGTACAAGAAGAGGGTGTGTAAAACCACAAGCTCATGCAAAAAGCCATATTCATGAGAATATTAGACCCATTTGGGGCGTGCCATATTGCATGGCTGGTCGGAGTTGCACAGGTGGGTGTGCGACCCGTATGCACGAGATCAGGAAGTTTGAAATTTTCACAAAGTCATCAGCACTACGCTGCGCATAGGTGGGTGTGCAGATCTGCGTGGTCAAGAGATGGACAGCACTGTTCTAAACAACCCAGATTTCTTTTATTCCAATGCAGATCACAATATCATTAGCCCAGGGTTTTCAATTTGACCAAGCTCAAGACACCACCCTTTTATTCAAGAAATGCTGAAAGAATTAACTTTATTAAAAGGATAAAAAAGGCACACAAGTCCCACTCAAATAAATTGATGGTTAGAAAAATAAATTAGGGATGGGCTTTGGCAAACTGCATAATCCATTTCTCTAACCCAAAAAGAATACGTCACACTATTTACAGCCCGTATTTTTTTTTACAGTATTATTTCTCTTCTTTCTCCCTCCTCTTCCTCTTCTTCCTCTTCTTTTATCTTCCATAACCAGCGCCGCCACCACCTCCTTCCTTCCTCCTCCTTCTTCTTCCTCCTCTTTCTTCCTCCTCCCTTCTTCTTCCTCCTCCTCCTTCCTTCTTCTCTATCCTCCTCCCGTGGCCAGCACCAGCCATCACCAGTGGCCCCTTCTCCCTTGTACATGAACAAAATAAGACTTCCCTCCTTTCTCTCTCTCTTTCTGCGCGAGGTAGAGATGGCCACTGGTGCGGGCTGGGCAGGCCAGTCTGTGGGCCCTAGCGGGCCGGGCCCAGGATCAGTTTTCATGGTTTGGGGAGCGGTTCGTGGGCCTAGCGGGCTGGACCAGGCTGGGATGAGAATTTTTTTTCCAAAATTATTGAATCATTGAAATTATTCATTATTGTTACATAAAACCTTTAAAAACTAATTAAAATATATATAATCATTAATATTAATGAATAGTTTCATTATTTTTGAATTTGATTGAATTATAGTATATGTAATTTGATAAAAAATTTATACAATTTGATTGAAATATACATAATTTGGTTGAAAATTACTTGGGTTGGTCCGGTTCACGGGTCGGGCTGGGCGGTTTTAGTAGCGGGCTTTCGTGGGTTGGGCTCAAAAAATTCGGCCCACGATCCACCCACCAATTTCACGGTTTGAGGCAGGCTGGACCGGGCTTGACCCACACGGTCCATGAGGTGGGCTGGGCTGGATTGGCCCGCACTGTTGGTCATCTCTAGCGCGAGGGAGAAAAGTGCAAGCACTCTTTCTCTCCCTCATTCAACCCCTCTGTTCCTTCTTTTCAAAATTCTAAGGTTTCCACCATTGTTATTGATTGAAGCTCAAATTCGTCTAATTAAGAATGGCGACGCAAGCAGGAAGTCAAGGGATAGACCCAGCAGTGTTGGACGACATTATCAGATGACTTTTGGAGGTGCGACTTTCTCTCCTCGAAAACAGGTTCAGTTATTGGAGACGAAGATCAGCAGCTTTGCGCCTCCTCCCTTCTTCTTCCTCCTCCTCCCGTGCCTGTCACTCTCTTTCCTCCTCCTCTGAGCCGTCCATCGGAGCCTAGCGTACCTCCGAGCTCCAGCAGCACTACCTCGCTTCTTTTCTTCTTCTCCCTACTCCTTTCCTTCTTCCTTCTCACAGGCTTTTCGTCAAAAAAAAATCACTATTCACATGGAACCGAACCATTTTTTCGGTTCCACTATTGTGGAACCAACAAGTTTTTCCGATTCCACCAACCAAAAAATTGGGACGTTTCCGCCATGGTGGAACCATCCGAATTGAAAAAAAGGGAGGTTCCATGCCAAAAGAAATCATTTTTGCAATAAAATAAGTAAAAAAAATAAAATACATAATATGTATAACAATACGGGCGGCTTTAGTAAAATACAGGCGCAAATAAAATCACCCAAAAGAATTGACGTGATTGCCTTAATTGAGGAACTCCAGTGATCAATGATCTTAGAAGAAAAATATAAATGTTGAAAATCAACCAAGCACAAAAAGAAAATTTAACAATAAGCTATAGAAGATAAGCATATACCGATTGAAGAAGCTCGGCACTTCATCCACATAAAGTAGAACAGTAGACAAGTGATTTATCATGCCAGCATCACGATACCTTACAACAGGAGCAACAACTTTTTCCCGTCCAGGATCTGGACATTTGACAATACACCATTATATAAGAAATGAAAAGTAAAACCCATGCAATATAAACAACTGAAGTTTTATCCCTTTTCCTATGCTTTTTCCTTCTTAAAATCCCTTTCCTTCTCTTTTCTTTTTCACTGGGGCACACAAAGGCATACTAGCACAGCCAATCTCAAAAAGTCAGGAAAAAAAAGTAGGACAAAGAAAACTTACTAGCACAGCCAATCTCCCCAGAAAGATTCAAAAGTCTCACACAAGGATATCCATCAACTACTTTATACATTGACCTCTCAAGATCAGGAACCGAATCTAGTGAATTGATATTCCCTTCATGTTGTTGAGTTGCATTCAAATTCCCAAAAGTTAGTAAAAGAAGTATGACAACTTCCAATAATTTAAAGTAAAGTATTAATAAAGTAAGCAATGTAAGAGGGAAAAAGCTACGCATAGTAACTTTTAGTTATTCATAACGAAATTGAAATATAAATACAGGAGCATAGGCACTAAAAAACTTAAATATAGTTGTTAACTGCCAATGCAAAGTGCAAATAGATACCCATTTCTTTATGCTCTCTACTCCCCTCCATTCTTATTTCTAAGTTAATAGAAAGCCTAAGTCTTATTAATGTTGGTAGGTGTGGGATCTCTTCCTTGGCTATGCGCATAAACAGATGTGCATTCTTATGCTTCCAGCTTCTTTGCAATGCTACTATATATTTTTGTTTCCGGAAACTATCATATTTCATTATATTCTCTCCATTTCACTAAAATAGTTACACTTGACAGTTTGAGACGAAAAGTATTTATGATCTTTCCATTTGATAGTTTCACGAATCTAACAGGATCCCACATGGCTAGTTTTCCTTACATATAAATCACAAACAATGTCAAAATGGAGTATGTGAATAGTGCCAGAATATCAAGTGTAACTATTTTAGCAAAATGAAGAGAATATAACATGTAGCAATACTTTACCACAAATCCCAGCTTCAAGGTTCCATTATGTAACCAATAATTTTTTATCGACATTCAGAAGCACTCCTCCCTACCATCCTCCATAATAATTAAAGCATTGAAGTAGTAGATATATGAGCACTTGGCATAAATCTGAGTAAGAATTTAATACTCCCTCCGTTCCAAATTAAATGCAACAGTTTCCGTAAACGACAATTTCAAATTAAATGCAACATTTTACTTCTTTCTATTCTTGGTAAAGTTTTTGAGTGGGAAATTACGAATATACCCTTACTAAAACTAATTAAGCCTTATTTAACTACACTAATTGTTGTGGTCCCACTTTCTCTCTCCATATTAATTTAGTCACATGCCCTTACTTTTTCTTAATCTCACATTAAGAAATTTTACCTAGGAGAATGTGTCATTCAAATTGTTGCATTTAATTTGGAAAGGAGGAAATATTTGGTATCACTTAGAGCAACTGTAGCGGTATGTATATTATCTATGAGGTTGCTCATCGTTGGAGTTAAAAAAAATGTGTGCTTTCAAGCAATACTTGCTCTAACAAGCAGGTGGCTTGGCTTCAAAAATGCAAAAAGCAAGCTTGGGTGAAAAAGTGGAAGACGAAATCCGCGTCCCAATTTCTATGGGGTGTGCAACTCAATCAAGAAAAAGTTGATTTAGCACCTACTTTTGGATGGGAATTCATCAAATATTGATTGACATGTGGGACCAATGCAAGCTAAAAGGTGTTGTACCACCACAAGGAGAGTATGTAATTTACAAGCTATGTTGCTTGAAAAGCTAACATGGTAAGTCAAGCTAAGAGGTGTTATAGCTCTCCACTAGAGTAGCTCTTATTGTTCGGATTTATGTAGAAGTTGATGTGTAATAATTTGGTCAAATTCAGCAACAAAAATTTTCCATGTGGGCACTGGGCATAGAACCAATAACATGACCAAAGCAGCTTGTTTGATTTCTATATGTGAAATTATGCCACATAAAAAAGGATAATTACAAGAACTCAAACAGAAGCAGCAGCAATTTTTATCTTAAGTGGAGCTCGGTGTCTTAGTTATCTACATGGCTTGGTGCAGCAATCTTCGCATAACCTCTACACAGCATTTTGGAGTTCGCGCAGTAGCTACTTGATATGATTATGCAGCTATTTCAATCAGGTGTCTGATTTGATAAGTGTCCAAGTCTTAAGTGTTGTTTCAGATATAAAAAAAAGTTTGGGGGTTCATCTCCTAGCGAATAATTAACTATTGGCTCCAGCAGATACATATAGCATGTGTAACCCTTGCGCAGCAAGAAGTAGAATTGCTTTATCCTGATCGCAGTAAAGGTAAGAGTTCGAAAGTGCCTACTAGAATTCTTATTTAAAAATTAGGTAAGCATATAAGTTGTATAAAGCCCTTGCATACTTTATCTCGGTTCATGTAACACGAATTGATTCAATTTACCCTCGCCAGTTGTGCTTGCATTTACCCTTTTTTTTGTTTATAAACCAGTGGTTGTTGATACAAAAGCCTCTTTCATTGAGTACAAGTTCAAGAATCAACTTTATTTTAAGATTCAAGTGAGTGGTTCCACACCATCAAACTACAACTCTTAGATTTTAGCCCCTTCAGTTAAAATGTTGCCTGATAGCTAAATATAAAATATGGAATACAACAAATCAACAGGATTTTTTTCATTACCCACGATACTTATGTTAATGTTTTCTCTAGGTTAGCCTCCTGAATTTGAGCATAATCTTTTATCACCATACAAAGTAATACACTACTTTATAACAAACGAGCAAAGAAAGTCGGCCTTTTCTTAGCTATCAACTGCTCAGTTACAGCAGGTAAAACTACACAGGCATCCAAACCAAACAAAACCTTATCAACTAATATTGAACCAACTAGCTAATAAGATTAAAAGGACAACCAGATCAACCAACAAAAACATAAAATCTAGGCGAAATGGCTATACACTCAAAGTTCAAACAAAATCTATTTGCCACAAAATAGACTAATCACCCCGCCCCACCTTGTTATCTCTAACCATATTCTCTAACCAGCCCAACCTTACTTGTTATGCAACATGTAAAAGTTCCCGCCAGTCCCACAGTAAAGTCACATCATAAGCCAAGTGATCACGATGCTCAGTAGAATGTACAAAGCGATCTACACCACAAGGCCCTTATTTCAGAGGACCCAAATATCAGAAGTTCATTATTAATATTAGACTCATTGTCTATGGTCCCGACAATTTCGGTGCTTAATTTTGTATATTCAACTTTAACATTGTAATTTCATGGAAATATATATTTCTATAATTTAAATGAATGCATAATTTTTATAATTTAGTACAGGCCTCCAAAAATTTTACGACAGCCCTGTCGCAATCCCTCTCATGTCTACCCACCCGATTGAAACAGTATACATTAGACCATTACCCTAACGGCCTGTTTGGTAAACGATAATAATGGCGGAAATCGTAATGAATTTTAGTGTTATCTTGTGGGAATTAATAAGCAAAATTGACGTAGAAATGAACCAAATAACTAGAAAGTAAAGATTTGGACAAGTAATCATAACAAGCCATCATTAACTAGGACAAAACAATCAATTCATGTAGAAGATCTTATTTGTTTAAACAAACTGAACAAATTTACTCACCCGAGAAAGAGAAGGAAAGTTGCGCAAAAAAACATATGAGCAGAAACAAACACTCGAAGGAGGCCATTGCAAAAATAGAATTTGTCAGAGCATGTGTGTTTCCTCCTCGAAGTAGCCAACAAATCCTACAAAAATCCACGTAAAATTGAAGAAGGAAATGTGTGGAAATGTTGATGATAATTAGAGGTGATGAGAATAAAGGTTCGCACCGACGAGTTTGTTTAAGCATAAAATCAGAGAGAAAGAGGTAATCTATATATCTATTATATATTTATCTAATTAGAAAAAAAGAAAAAGAAAGTAAGTACTATCTACTTCAATTATAAAAAAAAAAAATTAGTTTAAACCTCAAAAGCTTATCATAACTCAAAACAAAGAAAAAGAAACTAACACCTTCATTCTTCAACAATTCACAAAACTATTTCAAATTTTTTCCCCGTTTTTATTTTTGGGCGTTCTTGTTTTATTTCTATTACATTTTCTTTTTATTTTTTTTTTAATCTTGCTAATTTAATATTATTGGTTATTGGGTAGTGAGAATCATAAAATTATCATTAACCTAAAAAAATAAAAGAAACCAACAAATTATTTAAAAAAAAAAAAAAAATAAGAAAAAATTAGAAAAAAAAAAACTACTCTATTATATAAAGCAACTCGGGAACACCAAAATATGAAAATCCCTATTTTACCCTTACTAAAAAAAGTGAAAATAACTACTTAGATTAAACAAAAAAAGAAACCAACAAATGTATTTAAAAAAAAAACTGAAAAAGGCAAAAAAAAAAACCTACTGCTAAACCGTGGAAGTTAGTTAGTTTCCACATTATTATCTAATTTATTTTTTAAAATAAAAATCCCTAATTTAATGAAAAACTAATAACTGACATTTTACACTTTTGAATTTTAAAAATAAAAGTTTACCTAACACTTTGGAAACTGCTATTATCTTCTTTATCCTCCATTGTAACAAGTCAGTATCCATACTCTTGCTCTTCATTCACCTCTGCTGCTCTGCATATAAAGATTTTGAAACATTGATTTTGAAACTCTTCAAAACATAATCAGGTAACTCCATTGTTATATTTTTTACTACTGGAAACAACTGCTGATCATATGCCTCGACATTAATTTTTTTTTGTATGACTTTATTTACGAAACAGGGTGAAAGAAGGTACCATTGACAAACATTGTGAACAACCAAGAAAAAGTTAATGACTTTGAGGGACTGTAATCAACAGCAAGTCAGCAACAAAAAGAAGAGTAATCTGATCAGGTATTTGTTAATGATATTCAAATTCAACTGCAAAAGTTTGTTTAAGAAATTAGGAAACAACCAAGAAATATAATAATATTCTTATAATCTTGGTGAATATGAACTCATAATTAAGGATTTTTTTGTAGAGATATACTTTGCAGTTAATTATAATGATGAAACCTAAAATGTTTGTAGGATGCGTGCGAAAGAACTCTAAGCAAAATTTTGAGATATTCACATTGATCCTTCAATTTTTTTTGTCGAGTAACAGAAGAACACTAGCCAAAGTTTTAGTAGGATGACTTTGAGTTTCATCCCTCAAAGTGAGAAAAGCAGACTATTTGTCAACCTAATCTCGAGCTTAATGTCAGTATCATTTACACTTTGTTTGGCTTCATATATTATGATGGATGTTTTTTTATGTATTTTACACTTTCCATGAACTTATTGTTGTTCATTATTCATGACTTTTTTTTAATTGTCAAACTAGTGTGTGGCTCGGGCGATGCCCCGACTCCATACATTGAGTACTTTATTTTTTATTTGCTTTTGAGAAAGTTTCAAACTCTTTTTTTTCGTATTTTTTCATTAATTTTTCATATTTTAATGAGGGATCTACATATTAATATGGAGAGATATCTCACAACTCATTGCTAGTTAAGATGGTAATGAGTGAGTTTTTCAACTTAGGAGGTCTAGTGTTTGAATCCTCCTCCACTTTTTAATATATTAGTATAGATAACCATGTTTATGATTTTTTTGCACATAAGTAAATACAATTTTTCACACATGTTATTACACACTTGAGCTTTTTATTTGCTTTCGTACGCATCGCGTGCATATAAGATCAGTACAATTATATTAAAGGGCGTTCTCATTAGAGGAACGGTGCCATGTGGCACTCTTCTCAAGCTTTTAATACACATGTTTATGATCTTATTAAAAAATATTAACAATGTATAGTTACTAGGATTCGAACACAAGACCTTTGAAACGAAATATAAGTGTTTAACCACTAATCTACTATAATTTTAATGATTAGTGTTTCAAAGTAAAATATAATAAAGTTTTATAATTATATGTGACACAAACTACTTTTTGATCTCTAACACTTTTATTAAGTAATAACATTCTCTTACCCTAATTCCATTGAAATTGTTATTTTTATCCCCAATTCCTTAGAAGTTTTTTATAAACAAATTAGCATGCCATAACGTCCATTTTCTAATTTCGCACTAGACAGAATGTTACGAAAAACTAATAAAATCAATTATGAAATTTATGAATAATAATATATTTGATAATTGTAACTGACCCGGGGCATCGCCCAGGCCAAAATACTAGTTCAAATATAAATTGAGGTTATTATTGATGAAAGTGGGGTTGAAGTCTTGAAGACCAAGTTGAAATGAAAGCTGACAGAAATTACTGAGGGTTTATTTTCTCCATTTATAAAAAGTTGAGTTTCAAGTTTGATACGGAGTTAGGGTGTGTTTCTTCATACTCTAAGCTCTAGATTGTGCAACATCAATTTTTTATTACTTTTTAATTCTACACATTCGTCTTAGACTTATTTCAATTCTATATTATATCCCTTAGTTTATCTCTAGACTCACTCCACATACTCTATAGCATAACCCCTTCATTTGTCTTTCCTTTATTTCAGTGGGAGATAAGTTTATTTGAGGTCTAGGAGAAAAGGAAGAAGGCTTTTGATAAGTGCTTGGTGTAGGCAAAATGGGAGGTTTATTTTCTAGTTTTTGTGCTGAATAAAAGGGTTTATAAGATGCTTTAGTTGCTTCTAAATTATCTTCTTGCAACCTAGCATACTCTATAGCACTAGAAATAGAAATGGGTTTAAATGCTGTCATAAATGATTTTGATGTAGGTTTTAATCCTCTAATGAAGCTGTCTAGAAAATAAGAATCAGGAAGGAGATGATTTTGTTGTAACATCAAGGATTTAATATCTTCAAACTCATCGATATAGGATTCTAATGACCCTTTTTGCTCAAGTTTATTAAATTTTTCTACTACATTGACACCCATTTCATCCCTAAACCTTGCAGACAGATCAATTACAAACTTAGTCCAGTCAACATTTCTCCTTACAGCCACATAATTAGAGACCCAATATTTTGCCTTGTCAATTACATTTAAGCATGCCAAATCTACCTTTTGATCCTCAGGAACTTTGCACAATGTAAAATACTTGTTACATTTTTAACCCACATTCTAACATTCGACGCATCAAACTTAGGGAAGTCAAGTTTAGGTACATACCTCTGGATTCTATGACTGAACCCATTATCATGATTCTGATGTATAGGAGTTACCTCTGAATTTCTGGAACTTTCAGCTTATTTCAATTTATCACCCAGTTCAGACATCATTTTCATCATCGTTTCTTAAAATTCCAAGCTTTTATGAGACTGTATCTCTAATTGTTGCTCCAGTAATTTCAGTTGATCTTCCATTATTTGCACCCTTCTAGTTACTGTTCGAGCCAGCTTTCAAGAATCCTCAGAATATTGAGAAAAGAAGAACTTTCACCACGTTAATGGTAAAACGATTTATCAAACACTTGCTGTGCAAGTGAATGAATCAAAACAACGAGTATTTGGAGCTTACAACAACTATTTGCTCTAATACCAATGTAACAGTAGCTTAGAATTAGCTACTGTAAACATATGATCAGGAGTTTGAGCAACTCAAACAGATTTAAGAGATGAACAAAATATTTCAGAGAGAAATAAGAGAGAGATAGAATGAATAGGGAGATAAGAGATAAGATTGTGTTTATTTTCTGAATGAATCCAATACAAAACCTCTCAAGTCTATTTATAGAAAGTTAGTTTATAACTGACTTTCCCGCTAAAAGGTTGTTGTAACAATAACAACCTTTATAACAACTCCTAATAATATCCTATTACATGTTCTTGCACAACCTCAGTAATAGGGAATCAAAGATGAAGGTCAAGGAAACATCACCGTGCATAAAATTAAAGAGTTCATGAGGGAAAAACAAAAAGTTGGGGAAAGGTTTAAGCGCAAGGGCCAACTTCAAATGGACATAACTTTCTACTTACACAACATTTTTGGGTGACTCAAGTTGGAGATGAAAGCTTGGCTCGATATCTTTCCAACGAGTAGCCACAAGCCCAATTTCGACAGAAAACGAGTGAGTTTATGGCCTCTTAAAAACGAGCTGACGAAACTGACCAATTTACCCGAGCGCTCGGCTCAACGGACCCGCCCGGGTTGATCTGAAATTTTAGTTCTGTTGATCCGACCCACCCGGGTCACCCTTAACCTGAGCGCCCGGATCACTCCAACCCGCTTGGTTCGATTTATTTATATGTATACTTAGCTTATTTTAGCACTATATAAGACAAATTTTAGTCATATTAGAAAAAGCTACATTATATTTTACTTACGTGAGATTTTGTTTGGTTTACCATTTCAAATTCTTAGTAACCTAGGAGAGAGAAAGTTGAGCTTAAAGCTTTTGAACTCCATTTTCAGATTTATGCAAGATTAAAAGTTGGTAATTTTCTCAATGATTTCATTTTCCTTTTCTCTAATCTTGTTTTGTTTATGCTTTACTTGATTAGATCTTGTTTTTATTAGTTTATTATTTTCCCTTTTCTCTTTCCTCCATGGTTATGGTGATGAAGTTCTTTCATGCTTTGATTTGGTTTATTATTATGATCAATGAGTAGTCTTCTACTAGGGGAAGGGGTGTAGCTTTCATGTTTTCCTTAGATCCTAGATCTAAATTAGGGGGTTAATATTTGGGGTTAAACTTGTTGATTAAGCTTGTTTTCTTTGGTTTGTTGGGTGATTATTCCGCACTTAACTTGCGTATTTGGAATCCCTAGTGAAGGATCGAGAGATGAAGTTAGGGGTAGACAAAAATTTGTTGTTAGATTAGGATTTCTATGAGAATAGACATTTCGTAGTCCAGGGAAGTTCGATTTATTATGTTGTTCATGATTTGGCTAGATTATTTGTTCATGACATGAGAATAGGTCATGAATGACTAATTAGCTCGAGAGAGTAATTAGGGTTCCTAAGTGCATGATTTCCTCTTATAATCCCCAATATTTTGTCCCCTTATCTTTGGTGTTGGATTTTCGGATCATTTGTTGGTGAACCTCCCTAATACGCTAATTATTTTTTTCTTGGTTTATCTCCTTTATTTGGTTTAGTTAATTAGAGTTATTTATTTTCTAGTTAATTTAGATCTTAGATCTAGTTACTAATCCTTCAAAAAGAAAACCCAAAAATAGGTTTAGCTCATGATAATTAGCGAATTAGTCTTTGCTTAGCCATTACATCCTTGTAGATTCAATCCTTTACTTGCCCTACATTGGGTAGTTTAGCTAGCTCGTCAAATTTTGGCGCCATTGCCGGGGAAGTAACAGTTAACATTGATTTAATTTGTTAGTTTTGAGACTAAATCACCTTTTCTTTTTTGTTTAACTCTTGGTTGTTGACTACTTGTGGGATTTGTGCATTGTTATTTGCTAATACTATCCTTAGTTGTGTTGTTTGCATGTCAAGAAGGTTAAGGGGTGATCCTACATTCCCTATTGATCACAATCTTGAGAACACCTTGAGACAATTGAGGAGGATTTTTAGAGAACCAACGGTACAACCTTTAAGTGTTGAGCAACCGGTGGAAGAACCATCATTTGACCAAGAGACATATTCGTCTACTTCTAGCACAATGGGTGATGAACAACCTCCTTGAGCATTGAGGGATTTTGGACATTCTGAGGCTTTCGAGCTTCAGAGTGGAATTCGTCGTCCTACCACAAACGCGAATTTTGATTTCTCTCCACACTTGATCCAGATAATTAAGCAAGAACCTTATGGGGGTAATGCACATAGTGTCCTCTTGAACACTTAGCTAATTTCTCAGAGCTATGTGCCACGGTGAAGCAAAACAATGTGACCCAAGAATTCGCTAGGTTCAATCTCTTTCAATTCTCTCTTGTGGGCAAAGCTAAGAAATGGTCTCAATTCATTCCAGATAACACTTTGACTATTTGGGCACAAGCAGGGATGACAAAGGATTAGATCTGAACCAGTTCCTTAGGCGCCCGGATCTAGATCCGTTTCCAGTCGATGTACCCAGATCCGACCCGGATCCATTGAGTCTAAAAATACGACCTAGATCTAGAGACAAAACGGATCCATCCATGAAAAAAAAATTCAGTGCAAAATTACGAAAAATTCAACAACGACCACAATTTTGAAACTAAATTCACCATCTTTACCACAACTTCAAATCAACAAATTCAATTTAATAAATTCAGCAATAGAATCACAAATTGACAATAAGAACATTGATAATTTACAATTAGAAAAATGAAGTAGATTATAAAGAACTTCAATCCTCTATTTGAGATGTGGTGGTGGTCTGGCAGAGCTGATGGTGGTGTGCATAGTGTGCGCGACGAGAGATGCTAGCTAGCGAGCCGCATAGTTGGTGGAGAGAAAGAACGGGAGTCACTGCCCTGCGTGCTGGTGGCGAGATACTGAGAGAGAAAATGTGTTGGAAGGGATGAGAGTTAAGAAGGGGTGGTGGTGCCGTCACGTGTTGGTGGAGAGATAAAATATTATAATATTTTAATTATATCTAGTTTTCTACAGTTGTGATATAAGCTATACATTCCTAATATAATATTTGAATATTTCCAATGTACTGCGACTGAGCTTCATATTCAAAATGAAGTTGAAAACAATTTTCTTAGATTGAAAGTAAAAGGTAAGAACGAAGCAAATTTAATGGTCACAGACTCACAGTAAATGAGGAGCAAAAGGAGATCTTCGTTTATGTAGGGCACATGTTTATTTTTGTATGATTTAACTCTTTGAAAATAATAATTAGTGTAAGCGTGTTTTTATTCGCCTACGCAGTGTGAGCGCGTTTTTTACTACCTCATTAAAGGGTGTTACTGAAAAACGTTTTGAAGTCACCAACAACTCTTTAACAGTCTGTTTGGTTCATTTTTAGTAGCTAATTATTGCACCGCGCGCCTACGCGCGCGGCACACCAAAATAGCGTACTTGTGATATTCGAATTACGTTGGTTTTAATTAGCAAGATGATTGTAAAGTAATTGTTCCAAAACAGTTGGTACTTGCACTTGATGTTTGGAGTGCATGGGGTAAAGCACAAAAACAAGGTGTACATCCACAATTTATTCATACTCCCATACTATGGGGCAGACCATATACATGTCAGTTGTTGTTTGAAGTGCAATTTAAAGGTTAAATGCAACAATCATTATTATGATTGCACGTCCAAGAAGAAAGAGCAACCAAGTAATCCAAGCAGAGGAACCTAGCTTGATCAATTCACTAAGTCCGAAAATATCAAAGTAACCCGGATATGATAACTAAAACAAACACTCCTGAATATTTTAGTTAACTCTTAATCTCACCCAAACCACTCCTGGAATTAAGTAGATTAAACACTAAATTAATTAACACTCCTAGAAATTAACTTAATGGCCGAAAATAATTGAAGAGAACAATTAGATTCAATAACAAAGGTTTTTGTGTAAATAACTCATGCTCTTGTATGGTAGCATGACATGACTTTTTATATTATTCATGACAAGAATTAACTTGCCCTCTAAGCACTACAATAGCCGAAAATCAGCTTAGTATTTTAGGAAACACAAGCTAGCACCTTGCATCATAATCCCTAGATTCTAGGAGAGAATAAAGGAGTAAATAAGGAAACAACAAATCAGCCCCAAATCCCCCCACTTTACACGCCTAATGTAATTAAGGAAACTAGAGAATATTACAACTCAATGACAACTTGCAAACTTGGAACACAATGACTCAATTACTACTAGTTGGCCGAAAAATCTTAAGGAATTCCGGACCATTATTTGCTGAAATTAAAGACTTAATTAAATTAACTAAAACTATAGAAATGGTGCCAACTTCATGCTTCTTGGATTGGATCATCTTCCCAGTTAATCATGGACACAAAGGAAGAGTTTGAATTGAGCTTGAACCTAAATGCTTCAAGGACTAGAATAATCGGTTCTCCTTCAACAGTTGACTTAGGACTTTGACCTTGACTTGTATCATTCTCCCCCTCTTCAAAAGAATTTGTCCTCAAATTTTCATCATCATAATAAGGACTAAGATCACCAACATTGAATGTTGCACTCACACCTCCATAATCACTTAGGAGTTCGATTTTGTAGGCACTTTCATTAATGACATCAAGGACTTTGAATGGACCATCAGCTCTTGGCATAAGCTTATTCTTCCTCTTGCTTGGAAATCTTTCTTTCCTCAAATGAATCCAAACCAGGTCGCCAATTTGGAACTTAGGTTGCCTTCGATGCTTGTTGGCCCTTTCCTTGTATTGAGCATTCATCTTCTCAATTCTAGCTTTCACTTGCTCACATGTCTTCTTGAATGCTTCCAACCTTTTCTTTGAGTCCACATGAATTTCAGATTTGGTTAGTGACACAAAATCAATAGGAAGAAAAGGATTGATACCATAAACCACCTCAAATAGAGATTGAGATGTAGTAGAAGAATGAGATCGATTGTATGCAAACTCGGCATGTGCTAACTTCAAATCTGAAGGATTATAAGTACTATAAGCGGAATTTCATGAATCACATTCATAAGCACCTAAACAGGATCTCATACATATATATTCAAGGATCACATAATTGTTTTAGAATTAACCTTTGACGTGTGATTTCCACAAAGCTCTTCGAGATCCGGAGATAGAACCGCAATTGAGATTCCTCTAGTAGGTCCACCAATCCAGATCAATGCTCCACCAATGCTAGTTGGAAGGAAGAGGGACTCTTCTAATTCTTGAAGCAGTATTACGTGACTTTTGAAGAGAGAGAATAGGAGAGAGAAAATATTGAGAGATACCGTATCTTTTATTTTCTCATTACTTAACTAATTATAGGAGTAATTAGGTTAAGCAATCCCACTCCCCTTCTCCCTCTTGGCCGGCCACCCTAGGGTCCTTTATGGGCTCTAGGTTTTCTTTTGTTGATCCAGAAATAATGTGTGACCTTGTAGGATCCATTTAAGAGGGCTTTGGGTTTATTATTTACTAACCCAAAGGTCTACAGCATTCTCTAGCAAGACATAAAGACGACCCATTTAAATGAATTTATTATCTCCATAATATGATCCATATTATATTTAGTAATTACATTAGAGTCGAGAACACAATTCCTTCAATCTCCCACTTGTCCGAGACGAGTGTCCAATCTTCAAATTCCTTAAGTCTCTTAGTGTCCAATTTGATAGTATGACCATATTTCTATGTCATCCATATATACTAGTCTTCAAATTAATCCTTGAAATCCGAGTTCGAATTGACAAACAAATGAGCATCATATAATCCATTTAAGCACGACCATGCATTTTTCAATTTTCACTCTCCAAGAGGCCAAGACACCCATCCTGTCTCACATAGGAGGACTTTTCAATCTTGTGGCAACTAAAACTCCCACTCAACTTTTAGCACAACCCGAATGCTGCCTTTATAATCCCGTTTTACGGCATGACGTTTGACAACATCAAAGTTATACCAATCATTAGGCTAAGTAGTGTTCCACTCATGTCTTAGGAATCCACTAATATAATTACAAAGTTATAGAAACTTCTAAGTAGGTCTTGTTCGATCATGTATCAACTATACATATCCATATGATTGACTAAACATCTCCATGTTCCCATAGCCCATGAAACGGCGCTATCAATCAATCTTATATGCTAATCCTTTAATAAGTCATTTATGTCCAATTTAATGACTTAGATTAGGAACTATAATATTCTATGAATTATGTTCACTTATGGTGTTTCATTCATCAAATCACATATTTGACAAAACCATTGAATTCAAGATATATTTTGGACATTTTATTTAATACCAAACCAAAAATAAATAAGACAAAATTTATTTCTCATAAGCATAAAATAGCAAACCCATGTCTCTACATTGTAACAAGTTTCTCTAAACCTAGTACAATCTAAAGCCACTCTAACATTTGCTTCAAGCCTATAGCCCTAGCGTGACACTCATGCTTGGGCTGAGGTAGTGGTTTAGTGAGCGGATCAGCCACATTATCATCCGTGTGAACTTTGCAGATCCTGGCATCCTTCTTGTCAACTATCTCTCGAATGAGGTGATACTTCCTCATTACATGTTTGGATTTGTTATATGATCTCGGTTCTTTTACTTGCGTAATAGCACCATTGTTATAACTCAATCCCTTCCAGAGCACAAGGAATGATATCCAGCTTCAAAGAACTTCTTTATCCAAACCGCTTCTTTAGTCGCTTCAACCGCTACTAAATATTCCGATTCTATCGTAGAGTGCGCTACGAGTGCTTTACTTTGAGCTCTTCCGACTCACTGCTCCTCCATTTAGACAAAAGACATACCCTAACTGAGAGCGGTAATCATCTCTGTCGGTTTAGAAGCTCGCATCAGTATAACCTTTAACAACCAACTCACTTTCACCTCCATAGACTAAGAACATGCCTTTAGTTCTTCTCAAGTACCTAAGGATGCTCTTAGCTGCAATACAGTGTGCTTCTCCTGGATTTGTTTGGAACCTGCTTGATGTGGATTTGAATAGCTTAGTCTCTCTTAGAAAAGAAGGTTGAAAATTACTCCTAGTTCTGTTAGGAGACTTGGTGGTTTTCCTAATTCTAGTAGGAATAGGACTCTTGAAATCCTAATCCTAGTAGGATTAGAACTCCTAGTTCTGTTAGGAGTCTTAAAGTTTTAGTTTGGTCGTAATTCTAGTTGAGTTAGAAGTCCAAATCCTAGTTGGATTAGGATTCTAATTGGAGTAGAATTATAGTAGTAGTAGATTTCTTTTACTTGTAAGGTTTTTGCTTTCCTGCTTGGGAGGGGTTTTACTTGTTTTAAGCTTGTTAGGTTTCTAATTCTATTAGGAGTATAATATGCTTATAGTTGGATTGTAATTAGGACTTTTGTTGCTGATATTATCCTAGCTAGGCCTGTGATATATCTAATAGGGTTAGGATTAAGTTTGCTGATTTTTATCTTTCGTAGTTCTAGTTGCATTAGGTTTTCGTTTTACATACTATATATTGTATGCCTGGATTTCATTACTATGAAGTTTTTTTGAGTTTTGATTAAAGATTAAACGTAAGTTTATGACTGATTTTGGACGTACTTAATTCCAAGATTTCATTGTTTTTAGAGAGTGAATCTAAATACAAGAACCTTAGATTTAGGCGAGTGATACCTAAAAATAAGCGAGATTTGCGTGAGTTAGTGAGTGAAGCTAATAAACCAATCTCAAATCCTTTCCTAATTCAAGTTTAAGGTGAGTGAAGCCCTAAAAGAGAATTAGAACCTTAGTGGAGATTAACTGAGTGAAGGTTATTTGAAGCTAAGCAGATTACGTTTCCGAAATCATATAAAGTGGTATCAGAGCTACTCCGGTAAAACGAAGCGTGGGGGCGCGTGCTACGTGGGAATTTGGATGTGTTTATTGCGTTGGAAAGGCAACAGTAAAATATACCTTGTGTAAAAATTTCAGACCAATCCAATTAGTAACGAAGTCACAACAGTCGAAACATTCAGAGCTAGTTTTCTAGCAGATTCGAGCAGTTTTCAGGTAAACTTTGGGCAATTCGTTCTCCTATCATACAACGAATTTTTGAGTGTTTCTTGGCTTAAAATTGGACTAATTTTTGTCTAGTTTAATACTGGAAAGATTCTTAATTTTTGAAGAACGTTTGCTATTTTGTCGAGCAAGTTTTTGATAATTGGGAAAATTTGAACTATTATTGACCAGTGTTGGGAAAATTGAAACTGCAAACCATTTTCTGGGTATTTTTTGATGAAATTGTGGTCGAGTGTTCCAAACACCTAGGGCTATGTTGTGACAATATTTCATGAAATTTTGAGGTGTTTTACTTAGGTTTTAGATCTCGAACTCTTAGTGAAATTTTAGTGAAGTTTACGGGAAAAAAACAAATTGCAGTTGGGTTGTTGTTTGATTTGTATGGATGAATTTGATTCAACAGTTTCAACATGGAGACTCATGCAAGCTCTTGTACGGATGCAAGAAGCGGCTAAAAGGGTTAATTTTTTGAGGCAACAATAATATCTAGCAAAAAAAGAACGGTCAGATCTTGAAGATGTTCCTTGCAACATAGAGGAAGTAATTTCAGATTCAATTTTTGTTGAGGTTGAAGATGAATTAAAAATTGAATCTTTGGATTGTGCAAATAACAAAGATTTAATCTTGAACATTAAAGATGTGACACAAGCTTCATCCGAGTGTGGGGTACATGATATTGATACACTTCTCGAAGGTTCTTTCTTCCAAGATGTGGCTGTTACTCATGCATGTCCGCAAGCATCGAATATGATCAAGCATGTTGCTCATCACACATCTATGGGTTTCTCATGTTGGTTCTTCATAATTTTATGTTTGGATTTTGGTGCATGTAGGCATGTTCGTGAAGGAAGTGTGATTGTTCATGGCAACCTTGTTCTTTTAGATCATGGACATCGCGTATGGATGGTTGCATGGATTACTTGAAGAAACTTGAGGACAAGTTTGTTTCTAAGAGGGAGAGTATGATGTGGATTTGAATAACTTAGTCTCTCTCAGAAAAGAAGGTTGAAAAGTACTCCTAGTTCTGTTAGGAGACTTGGTAGTTTTCCTAATTCTAGTAGGAATAGAACTCTTGAAATCCTAATCCTAGTAGGATTAGAACTCCTAGTTATGTTAGGAGTCTTAAAGTTTTAGTTTGTCGTAATTCTAGTTGAGTTTGAAGTCCAAATCCTAGTTGGATTAGGATTCTAATTGGAGTAGAATTATAGTAGTAGTAGTAGAAGTCTTTTGCTTACAAGGTTTTGCTTTCCTGCTTGGGAGGGGTTTTACTTGTTTTAAGCTTGTTAGGTTTCTAATTCTATTAGGTGTATAATATGCTTATAGTTGGATTATAATTAGGACTTTTGTTGCTGATATTATCCTAGCTAGGCGTGTGATATATCTAATAGGGTTAGGATTAAGTTTGCTGATTTTTATCTTTCTTAGTTCTAGTTGCATTAGGTTTTCTTTTTACATACTATATATTGTATGCCTGGATTTCATTAATAAGAAGTTTTTTTGAGTTTTGATTAAAGATTAAACGTAAGTTTATGACTGATTTTGGACGTACTTAATTCCAAGATTTCATTGTTTTTAGAGAGTGAATCTAAATACAAGAACCTTAGATTTAGGCGAGTGAAACCTAAAAATAAGCGATATTTGCGTGAGTTGGTGAGTGAAGCTAATAAACCAATCTCAAATCCTTTCCTAATTCAAGTTTAAGGTGAGTGAAGCCCTAAAAGAGAATTAGAACCCTTAGTGGAGATTAACTGAGTGAAGGTTATTTGAAGCTAAGCAGATTCCGTTTCCGAAATCATATCACTACTACACATGCTTAAGGCATATGCAACATCTGGTCGAGTACTTATCATGGCATACATGATGGATCCTATAGCCGAAGCATAAGGTATGCTACTCATTCGCTTTAACTCATCAGGCTCAGTCGGGCACTGACTCTTGCTAAGCGATATGCCATGTGACATGGGAATGAATCCTCTCTTCGAGTTTCCCATGTTGAACCTTGCAAGAACTTTATCAATATAAGTATCTTGACTTAGTCCAATCATCCTTCGAGACCTATCTCTATGGATTTTAATTCCCAGTATGTACTCAGCATCTCCAAGGTCCTTGATGGAGAAACAACTTTTCAACCATTCCTTGACCGACTCATGCATTGGTATGTCATTTCCCATGAGTAGTATGTCATCTACATACAAAACTAAGAAGACTAAGCTGCTCCCACTAAACTTCTTGTAGACACAAGATTCTTCTTCGCTTTTGAGGAAACCAAATTTCTTGATTGCCTCATCAAATCGAAGATTCCAGCTCCGAGATGCCTACTTCAATCCATAAATGGATCTCTGAAGCTTGTAAACCCTTTTAGGATTTTCTGGATCCTCAAAACCCTTAGGTTGTGTCATGTACACATCCTCATTCAAAAACCCATTCAAGAATGCGGTTTTGACATCCATCTGCCAAATTTCATAATTATAAAATGCAGCAATCCCTAAAAGTATCTGAATCGACTTAAGCATTGCTACTGGAGAAAAGGTCTCATCATAGTCTATACCATGAATTTACCTGAATCCTTTTGCAACCAGTCTTGCTTTATAGACATAGACATTCCCATCTTTGTCTGTTTTCAATTTGAACACCCACTTGCATCCAATAGGGTTAACCCCATCAGGCAAGTCGACCAGGGTCCAAACTTTATTCTCAGACATGGAGTCTAACTCGGATTTCATGGCCTCAAGCCAGTTCTCGGAGTCTCGGCTCGTCAAAGCTTGTTTGTAGGTCGTAGGTTCTAAATTCTCCAAAATCATATCAGTTAACAGGAAATCAACCAACCTCTTGTTTGGAATCCTTTCTCTACTAGACCTACGCGGGGCCTGAGCATCAAGAGAAATGTTCTCTTCAACTTCTTGAAGATCTTCGCTTGAATTAGATTCAAGTGGGACGGTAGGAGGTTCACGCGTTGAATATGTCATCTCCTGAACTTGACTTTCGTCTTGTCGGGCCGTCTCTAACATGGTGTGAACCACGTCCAGTTGTTGCTTATCTCGAATTTCTTCGAGAATTATTTTACTCTCACTTGTCTTTCTGGAAACAAATTCCTTTTCGAGAAAGACACCATCACGAGCAACAAACACTTTGTTCTCTTGACGGTTATAGAAGTAATAACCCCTTGTCTCTTTTGGGTATCCCACAAAGAGATATTTATCCGACTTGGTTGCAAGTTTGTCTGAAAGTAAACGTTTTACATAGACCTCACATCCCCAGATCTTAAGAAAAGACAAGTTTGGAGTTTTTCCATTCCATAACTCATATGAAGTCTTTTCTACAGCCTTTGACGGGCTCCTATTTAGTGTGTGTGCGGCTGTTTCGAGAGCATATCCCCAAAAGGAAATTGGAAGATCAGCAAGACTCATCATTGATCGAACCATATCCAATAAGGTCCGATTCCTCCTTTTAGATACACCATTTAGCTGCGGTGTTCCTGGCGGAGTCAATTGTGAAAGAATTCCACAATCCTTCAAATGATCATCAAACTCTTGGCTCAAATACTCGCCACCATGATCGGATCGCAGTGCTTTAATTGTCTTACCAAGTTGATTTTGTACTTCATTCTGAAACTCTTTGAATTTATCAAAAGATTCCGACTTATGTTTCATTAAGTAGACATATCCATATCTACTCAAATCATCAGTGAAGGTAATGAAGTAATTAAACCCTCCCCTTGCCTTTGTGCTCATAGGACCACAAACATCTGTATGTATTAGGCCCAAGAGATCGCTGGCCTTTTCACCCTTTCCAGTAAACGGTAACTTTGTCATTTTCCCCATCAAGCATGATTCACATACATCAAATGATTCGAAATCAAATGATGGAAGAATGCCATCCTGTTGTAACTTTTGGATGCGCTTTTGGTTTATATGACCCATTCGACAATGCCAAATGTAGGTTAGGTTTCATTCATTTGATTTTTGTTTCTTGCTATCTATGTTATAGACTTGTACTGACCTATCAAGCACATATAAGCCATTTATCAATTTAGCACTAGCATAGAACATATTATTGTAAGAAATAGAACAACACTTGTTCTTAATTTCAAAACAAAACCCTTCAGAATCCAAATCAGAAACATAAATTATGTTCTTAGCTATCGAAGGAACAAAATAACAATTATTGAGTTCTAAAACAAAGCCAGATGGCAAATGCAGACTATATCTTCCTACGGCAAGTGTAGCAACCCGTGCTCCATTTCCAACGCGAAGCTCTATCTCGCCCTTTGCCAGCCTCCTTCTTCTTTTTAGTCCCTGCACATCATTAACTATGTGAGAACCACAATTGGTATCCAATACCCATAAAGAAGTAGAAGTCAAATTGATTTCTATAACAAATTTACCTGAAGTGGAAGCACCAGAGTTCTTTTCCTCCAAGTATAGAGGGCAGTTCCTCTTCCATAGTCCTATCTTGTGACAATGGAAGCACTTGCTTTCCGCGGCCACCTTTGGCTTGGCGGTTGGCTTAGGTTTTTCAGCAACAACGGTAACTTGCTTGCCTTTATCCTTCTTTCCTGCCCATTTCTTCTTAAAACCCTTTCCCTTCTGAACCATTAAAACATCTTTCTTTGGTTCTTTGGGGATATTCCTCTCAGCATTGACCAGCAACCCGTGCAGCTCTTGCAAAGTCTTTTCAGACTCATTCATGTTGAAGGTCATCCTGAACTGATTGAAATTGTCAGGCAATGAATGGAGAATAATGTCAGTAGCCAACCCTACCCTGTAAGGGAATTTAAGTCGTTCCATGTATTCGAAAAGACCCATCATAGCGAAAACATGGGGGCCAACCGCTTGACACAGCTTCATGTGACATTCTAGTATCTCCCTATTGGTCTCATACCGCTCAACTCGGGCATGTGTTTTGAACATGTCCCGCAGCTCTTGCATGATGGTATACACATCCTTGGTTTCGAACCTCTTTTGGAGGTCCGGCTCCATGGCTTCTATCATCAGGCAAGTGATCGATACAGACCTATCATTGACCTGCTTAGCACGACGTTTGTCGGCTTCAGTCGACTCATCAGTAATCACAGGAAGTGGGGTTTCTAAGACATCCTGTCGACCCTCAGACCTCAATACGAGTCTTAGGGTTCTTTCCGAGTTAATGAAGTTTTCACCATTCATCCTGTCCTTTTCAAGGAAAGGACGAATGTTGAAAACAGAGTTGTTGTTGTTGTTAGACATAGTATCTACAGATAGAAAAACAAAACCAAAGTTCAATTTTATACTTATAAAACAACCTAAAACATGTAAAGGTTTCTAGGTTGATCACCTATTCAATTTTAATGTCCCATTTGAATAAGTGAATACAAGATCCTATCAACATGCAACACTAAGCAGACGGAGGCCTTATCTTAACGTTACATTCTCAAGGTAAGTAAGCACTTTTACTAATTATACACTTTATAATTCTTGTTTAGATTGATAAACATCACATGCTTAACTATCTCTTGCTTCAAAACCCAAAACGTTTTTGATGATTTTGTTAAGGACAACCAAACTAAGTTGTAAGATCGCAATTTTACCTTATCTCCCAAAATTAATGATAATACCCTGAGGAGGCATGACCCACGGTGGCTGCCCACCCTTGACCACCTGGAGCAGCCACCGTGGCCCCACCAGTAGGTGGTTGCACCACCCAGTCGTGGCTGCTTCTCCTTCCTCCTTTTTTGTTTTGTTTTGTGGGAAATAAATTAAATTACAACTTCTTGTAAATTAATTTAGTAATCAAATTAAATTAAACATAAACTCCTATATGCCTAATTCTGAAAATTAATTCAAATCTCTATTTTAATTAATTTTAGGGCTATTCATATCAATTAACCTTAAATTCATATAAAACTCCTTTTACATGAATTAATTTATCATACATAAATAATTTAAATATGAAAAATCAAATTAATTATATGAATCTAATTTTCGGAATTAACATAAAATCTCCATTTTAATTGAATTTTAGCATATATATATATATATATATATATCTCTAATTCACACAAAACTCTTTTCACATGAATTAATTTTTATATATAAACAATTTAAATATGGAAAAACAGATTAATAATATAAATATAACTCTCAAAATTTTTAAATAATTTGAGATCTAAAATTGAATTTTTAATTTTGAAAATTAGGGTTTTATTTTCCTTAAAAATTCGGCCATTCATATTTAATTATGGAATTCGAAAATTAGGTCAAATTATGTTAGAAAAATTTCGGTCAAACCAAAATATTTTCGAATTTCAAAATTTTTTAGGTCGAATTAATAAAAAAAAATTCGGCTATTAAGCAAATTAAATCAAATTTAATTAATCCAATTAAATAAATCATCCATAATTCAATTCCTCCCCTTAATCAAATTAAAATTAGTCATACACATCAAAATAAATCTAATTATTATGACCAAAAAACTACATGCAAGAGGCTAACACTAATACCACTGAAGGATTATAAGTACTATAAGCGGAATTTCATGAATCACATTCATAAGCACTTAAAACAGGTTCTCATGCATATATATATTCAAGGATCACATAATAGTTTTAGAATTAACCTTTGACGCGTGATTTCCACAAAGCTCTTAGAGATCCGGAGATATAACCACAATTGAGATTCCTCTACTAGGTCCACCAATCTAAATCAACGCTCCACCAATGCTAGTTGGAAGGAAGAGGGACTCTTCTATTTCTTGAAGCAGTATTACGTGACTTTTGAAGAGAGAGAATAGGAGAGAGAAAATATTAAGAGATACCGTATCTTTTATTTTCTCATTACTTAACTAATTATAGGATTAATTAGGTTAAGCAATCCCACTCCCCTTCTCCCTCTTGGCCGGCCACCCTAGGGTCCTTTATGGGCTCTAGGTTTTCTTTTGTTGATCCATAAATAATGTGTGACCTTGCAGGATCCATTTAAGTGGGCTTTGGGTTTATTATTTACTAACCCAAAGGTCTATAACATTCTCTAGCAAGACGTAAAGACGACCCATTTAAATGAATTTATTATCTCCATAATATGACATATATGATATTTAGTAATTGCATTAGAGTTAAGGACGCAATTCCTTCAAAATTCCAATCTTTTTGTGTCTTGCTCACCAAGCCACGCAATAAAGCCCCAAGGGTCCTATTAGTTACTTCAATTTGGCCATCAGTTTGAGGATGATGACTCGTGCTAAAGAGTAACTTAGTCCCTACCATCTTCCATAAGCTTCTCCAAAAATGACTTAGAAACTTAGTATCACGATCACTAACAATACTTCTAGGAATACCTTGCAAACGAATGATTTCCCTAAAGTATAAATTCGCAACATGTAAAGCATCATCAGTTTTGTGCATAGGAACAATGTGTGCTATTTTAGAGAAACGATCTACCACCACCATGATAGCATCCTTCCCCCTTTGAGTTCGAGGCAATCCCACAATAAAATCCATACTCACACTATCCCATGGAGAATCAGGTACGGGCAATGGAGTATTAAGAAAAGTACTTTTAGACCTCTAACAAGTAGCACACTTACTAACCACCATATGGACATCCTTCATCATGTTAGCCCAATAAAACTTTCATTCAAAGTATCTAAAGTCTTTTGAACACCAAAATGACCACCACCCCACCACTATGTACTTCTCTCACAAGCAATTCTCTCACGCCACTTTTAGGAATGCACAACTTGTTCCCCTTAAACAAAAATCCCTCTTGTACTACAAACATACCATTAGGATTTTTAAAAGAATCACAAAAATCAGCATCATCAACAATATAGCCAAGAAAAGCAATACTAGGAACAAGAAAATCACATTTTTCCATTTTGCCATACAACTTTTGCTTTCTTGATTTTTTAAACAAAGATCTTAAATGAGATAAATGAAATTCAACACTAGTACTATATACAGGAATATCATCCCAGTAGACAACAATAAACTTGTTAAGAAAGGGATGTAGTACCTCATTCATAAGTCTCATATAAGAACTTGGAGCATTGCAAAGACCAAAGAGCATTACCATTCACTCATATAGACCTTGTTTGGTCTTGAAAGTGGTTTTCCATTCATCTCCTTCACGAATTCTCATTTGATGGTAACCACTCCTCAAGTCTATCTTCGAAAATATGGAAGCTCCATGTAACTCATCAAGCATGTCTTCCAATCTAGGCATAGGAAAACGGTACTTGATTGTGATGTTGTTGACGGCTCTACTATCAATACACATCCTCCAAGTGCCATCTTTTTTTGGAACAAGTAAAGCAGGAACGGCGCATGGACTCATGCTTTCTCTCACATAGCCTCGGTCAATCAACTCCTCAATTTACCTTTGTAGCTCCTTAGAAGCTACGGGATCACATCTATAAGCTGGTTTATTTGGCAAAGGTGCACGTGGCACTAGATCAATGGCATGTTCAATGCCTCTCAAAGGTGGCAACCCTTGAGGCAATTCTTCCGGAAAAACATCATCAAACTCGTGCAACAAAGCTACAAGTTTCGGATCTCTAGAGGAAACATCATTAGTTAAAGCACATTTAACAAATAAACCATATCCATGACCTTCCATGTAATAGCCCTGATTTCTAAACTGTCTTATTTATCGTTAATTACATTTATAAGCTATATTATATATTAAATACTCTTGTTTTATTTAATGTGAAGTAATCATTTTATATTTATTAACGATTTTCTATTATTTTATTGCTGCTAATATTATATTCTTTTATGTGTGTTTGAGTATAAGCTAATTATTTTGATGGCTTAATTATTCTATTATATTTCCAAAATCCTTTTGAGTAATTTGGAGTTTAATTAAATATAGTTGTTTGATATATTATGATATTTGAAAATAATTTATGAAAATTATATTCTAAGTTATAGAGTTAATTTATCTCAGTTTTAGTTAAGAGAGACTATTTGAATTATATGTTGTAAGATTTACCCATATCTTATTTTCTCTCTCCTCCCTCATCTCACACTCTTCGTGTCTTCTTCCTACGTGAGACTTCCTCCTGCTTCATCTTCTTCGTGTCTTCATCTCTTTTAGCCACCGATTTTCTTGGGCTCCATTCATCACCAAGTTATACAAATTGTGGTCTAATTCTTCACTCAATTAAAATCAAAACCCCAAATCTCTAAACCCCAAACCCCGATTTCTATCTCTTGTCCCCTGTGTTGCGCTGGCCGCCGCGCCGCGCCGCCTTGCCTCGCCGCCGAATTCTGTTCGCCGGAGCTGTGCGTCCCACTCGCATTCTCTCTGTGTTGGTACTGCTGCCCGTATCTTCTCCCTCCCCTGTTCTGGTTCACTGCTGCTACCTCGAGCGTGGTGCCGTCGTCGTTGCTGCCACCGTGTTTCTGTTGTGCTCGTCGTGGTGGTGCGGCCACTATTCTCCCCTTGTTGGTACTTTCCTCTTCCCCTCCTGCATCTTGGTTTTCTTCTTGTGTGAGTGATGTTAGACTGATGTTGTTGTGGTTTTGCTGCTGTTATGGTGGTTGTCGTGGAGGTTGTTGCTGTTGTTATTTGCTGTGATGTGTTGTTGATATGAATTTCGAAGTCCGAAAATTCACAATGTTTACCCTAGATTCTAAGTGACATTTTTTTATGTGTTTTATGAATGAATGCTGAAAATAACAAGTAAAACGAAGGATAGTACTCTTAATTCTCGCAGGAATTAGAGGGTCTCTTCCTAATTGCAATTAGAAGATGAATACAAGTCGCAACAAGTATTGTTTTGGTTAACAACCGAAATAAGCAACGCTCACAAATTCTCAAATCAATTCATCTCTTTTTATTAAGGACTAGACGCCTATTTATAATAAGGGCAGTAAGTAATCCTTGCCCTCCAAGGCATTACAACCCACGGCCAGCATTAAGTAAATAAGATTTCCTAAATTAAACCCTAGAATCTAGCTTAACTTAAGGAAACTCAAGCATAAGGAAAGATGCGCAAGACTTTCCTAAAAAGCACTAGAATCACACGGCTACAAAGGACATTCCTTGCCCGCCAATTACAACTCAAAATTAAGGAAACTTTCCTAAAATATAAGCCATGACACTAGACTCTCTAATGCACCGAATTTTACTAAGTATTTCGGATTTATTGAAGCTAAACAACTCAACTAACTTAATTAACATAATAAAATAACATATATTTGGTTACATGTTAAACCTTCACTTTAAGAGTAAAGTAAAACCACGCAACAACCTAAGAAAGCAAATTAAGATAATTGAACTTGCATCATTCTCCCCCTCTTGAAAAAAAAAACTTGACCTCAAGTTTGATCAGCAAAACAGTCCAAGAAATCATCCATATGAATCGAACGAATTTTAACAAGATCACCAACGCCAATAGGTTAAAGATTGAGCAATGATTTATGCGACCATAAACAAACAACTCAATGTCTCTAGAACTTGCCTTCTTATGAAAAAGATTAAATCTTTTATGCAAAATCAAATCTTTATAAACATGACGTGAAAAAGATCCATTCTTTTCCTCTTCTTGAGCATCATCAACAAGAATCAAATCTTTATCATCATGAGAAATTGTAAAATTCAAATCTTCATCCTTGGAACAAGATAAAGTTTCAATCTTTTCGTCATCTTGAACAATGAAAACCAAATCTAAAATTTCTTCATCTATAGTGCAAGGAACATCTTCAAGATAACTATTAAGCTTTTCATCCAAATATTGATTCGAGTCATACATCCAATCCCACTTTGGTTGTAGTCGTAGTGATAATTTCTCAAGAATTTCATCAGTTGTTAACTCATCATAAGAATATAAAGGACAATTCATAGTTGGTTTAATATAATGCAGAAACTGTCCAGAAAATTTCAATAAAAGTCCAAGATTTAAAACCTATGTAAAACAGCTCGAAATTTCATGAAAAAATACCCAACCAATTGTTTGCAGTTTTAATTCTCACAAAACTGGTCCAGAATAGCTCAGTTTTGACTAATTATCCAAAACGTGCTCAATTAATTAGCAAACGTTCTTCAAAAATTATGAAACTTTCCAGTCTTAAACTACACAAAAATTAGTCCAATTATAAGCACATAAACTCTCAAAAATTAGTTATATGCTAGGTGAACGAGTTTCCTAAAGTTTACCTTAGAACTGATTGAATCTGCCAGAAAGTTTACGCAAATATTTCTGGTTGCAGTTACTTCGTTATTGATCTGATTGCCACGAAATTTTGACACAATAAACTTCAAGATGTCTACTGCCACCACACAAAATTTCAGATTAATTCAAGCTTTCACGCTCCCTCCCGCGCCTTTACAACCACACTGCTCTGATACCAACTGATATGAATTTCGAAGTCCGAAAATTCACAATGTTTACCCTAGATTCTAAGTGACGTTTTTTTATGTTTTTTTATGAATGAATGCTGAAAATAAGAAGTAAAACGAAGGATAGTACTCTTGATTCTCGCAGGAATTAGAGGGTCTCTTCCTAATCTCAATTAGAAGATGAATACAAGTCGCAACAAGTATTGTTTTGGTTAACAACCGAAATAAGCAACGCTCACAAATTCTCAAATCAATTCATCTCTTTTTATTAAGGACAAGACGCCTATTTATAATAAGGGCAGCAAGTAATCCTTGCCCTCCAAGGCATTACAACCCACGACCAGCATTAAGTAAATAAGGAAAGTGATTTCCTAAATTAAACCCTAGAATCTAGCTCAACTTAAGAAACTCAAGCATAAGGAAAGATGCTCAAGACTTTCCTAAAAAGCACTAAGATCACACGGCTACAAGGGACATTCCTTGCACGCCAATTACAACTCAAAAATAAGGAAACTTTCCTAAAATACAAGCCATGACACTAGACTCTCTAATGCACCGAATTTTACTAAGTATTTCGGATTTATTGAAGCTAAACAACTCAACTAACTTAACTAACATAATAAAATAACATATTTTTGGTTACATGTAAAACCTTCACTTTAAGAGTAAAGTGAAACCACGCAACAACCTAAGAAAGCAAATTAAGATAGTTGAACTTGCATCAGTTGTTGTTTTCCTTTGGTTGTTGCTCTGGTTGTTGTTGATGTTGTCACTGCTGTTTTGTTGTTGTTTATGGTTTCAAAGGAAATGTTGAGCCCAAAATTAGTTTTAGGGTAATGATTCCATAACTCAATTAGCTTTGCTTTAGAAGTTTATTTTATTCGATTGTTGATTTACTAACAGAGTTCTTATGATATTTTAGCAATCGATCCATCAATTAAATTATAGTAGTGTTATCTCATGTAATCGTGTTATTATGAGTTCACCTAGTGGGTGGTTTAGTCCGTTAATATATGAGACCAATTAAAGAATTCTAACTAAGAAACTATAGTTACATAAGTCTCTCTGTTTGAAAGTTAGTGTTAATAGCTATTAAGTATTGTTGTATTGTATTTGAGGTGATTTTCAAAAAAGTAGTTATAGAGTTCGAATTAAAGTTGAGAGTCAAGTTCTATTTATGCGAAAGACTTGTAATTAAGTACGAAGTAACTAAGAAGTAGAATCATTCATAAATTAGAGTATGTTATAACATATGGTTCCTAAATAGAAGGAGTATATAGTAAAGTTAGATTGTAATTAGTGGGTACTATTCACAAAGATGAGTTAATATACGAGTTTAAATAAGTATGTTCGATTAGAATATGGAAATTATTTAAGAAGGTCCTAATTACATTAATGAGTGATATTCAGATTAGAATGAAATAAGTTGTAAAGGGTTAAAAAGTATAATTACGAGGAAATAGTTTGTGAAAGCCTTTATTATTGTAATATGTGAATCAAATAGATAATCTTATGATGATGATCTAATTATAACTAGAATGGTTTTCTAAAATTGGTTCAGTAAAATTCTAAGAAGAGGTTCAGTTCGATGAAAGTATTTACTAAGATGTATTAATGGATTAAAAGAAGTAGTTTCTAAAAGAGCATAGTATCTGATTAGAATTGGTCAATGGTGTTCTGAAGAATAATTATTTGAGTAGACTTTAAAAGTGAATTAACTTAATTAGTTGCCTCACATGAGCTCCGAAATAGGATAAAGTAATCATTGCTAAAGTTATGGAGATTATTGGAGATAGTTTAATTAAGGGTGGAATGAATTATTGAGGTTGTGTTTAAAAGGAATTTCATTTAATATCGTCAAAGGGAGTAGTATAATAAAGTATGACGGTTTGATTAAGTTTCACTAAAGTAATCTAGTAACGAGTTTAAATATGTAAGTAAGTATAAGTTGAGGCTAAGCCTCAGTTATTTGATTCAAAGGGTTTACCAATTGGATATGAGGCAGAGTCGCTCCACGTAATTACGAGTTTGGTCTGTTAGTAATTCGTTATCGATTATGTTAATTTGGAATTCGAGTTGAGTTGTAGCATGAACCTTATTTTAATTGCTTGGAGTCAATCTTTGTTTTATGAGTCTTGAGTTCTGATATTAACTCTTGTTATTTAAGTTATAGCATAAACCTGTTATTATTGTTATAAGTGTTTATTGTATATGGATTGCGTATTTGTCTTATGGTTTATGGTTTCGTTGTTAAGTTGATTTCGAGCTGAATTGTTGGAACACGAAAGTGATTAAAGAACTAATCATGTAAAGTGAAAGAATGGCAAAGGTTAGAAGGAGCCAATGAGGATCGCTTCTGGTGGGCCCCTCATAGGTTATGAACACATGACGAAAGACTTAGGGCTTCTCTGGTGGTCGACCCTAAAGACCTTAAGGATTACTCTCTGGTGGAGTGTCTTAAGAGGAAACCCTCTGGTGGGGTATTATGAGAGTCGCCTTGGAAGTATAACCTTTGGTGGGTTGCTTCAAGGGGTGTATACACTAAAGACTACAGTAGGCCTTCTTATAAGATGGGAAGACGTTCCCCGATAAGCGATGTGTCTGCAATCTGGTGTTGCTACCTTCGCGTCGTTCCCTTACCTATTGCCAAATGATTGTGTTAAAAGAAAGTAAAGTGTGAATGTCTGTAAAGGAATTGTTTGAAATGAATAAAGATTGTTCTGTAAAGAACCGTGAGGTCTCCAAGAGAATTGGATGACAAGTTTAAAGCATGTGTAGTCGTTGTTGTTGTTATTGATATTGTTATTGCTGTTGCTTTGTCGTTGTTATTACGATTGAATGGTTTTGAAGTAAAGGAGCACTAAAGCATGTTTTAAATGTATTTGATGGGTTAGTACTCAGCTTTGCTGATGTGTGTACGCTTTGTTTTGTCATTTCTGTGGCCTGTCACTTGGTGGGTGGCAGTGTCTTATTTGCTTTAGGTTGAAGACTTGGAGATTATTATTTAATGTTGAAGGTTCGAGAATGCTAGAAGTACAATTGCGTGTATTAATTTGTATTTCGAAGTGAGGCCGCAGATCATTGTAATACTTTAGTTATTAATGTAACTAATTCTGTAAAGTTTGATTATAGTTGTTAATAGTAATTAACTTGAATTAGATTTGTATTTTTAATTAGTTTTCACATTCTCTGATATAGTTCAGTGAGTGTGATGGTAGCAGTTGGTTAGCTCGACCAGATTCTTTAATCCCGCTGTGCATTAATCCTATGTAAGCTGGTCGGGAATGACCGCCTATTACATTCCAACTCTATCTCCTTTTCGAACTCTTTGGCCGAAAGAAACAAATTTTGTTTACTTTCAACCACCTTCTTAGATGCAATGGAACTAGGAGACAAAGGCACAAGTCGAATCCTCTTAGAACCCATCAAAATAGAATATAGATTAGTTTCCCCTTCATGAATAACCTTTCGATCATATTGCCAAGGCCTACCAAGAAGAAGATGACAAGCACTCATAGGAAGTATATCACCCCACAATTCATCCTTGTAATTCCCAATAGAAAAAGAGACAAGCGCTTGTTTCTTCACAACCAAACTAGTTTTATCATCTAACCAACTCAACTTATATGGCTGAGGATGATCTCTAACAACCAAATTTTACTTAGAGACCACATGAGACGCCACCACATTAGTGCATGAACCACTATCAATAATAACATTGCAAGTATATTCACCAATTCGACATCTAGTATGAAACAGATTTTCTCTTTGATCATGATAAGGAGAATGATCAACATGCAAAGTTCTCCTAATAACATCAGGCATTCTAGATTCATCTTCAGCATATGCAATGTCATTCTCAATTTTGTCCTCTTCCCCATCACTTTCCAAAATAAAATCATACGTTCTCTCTTCCTCTTCTATGGCCATGTATTATTGTTTCAAAGTTAGGGCTTTCCTACGAGGGCAATTACTAGCAATGTGACCCCTCCCTTGACACTTAAAACACTTTTGGTTTTCCTCCCATTTATCCTTAGAAATCACTATCTTAGGTCGTTCCCCCTTAGAAGGAATTTCTTTCTTTTCAAAGGACTTAGAAGAAGAAGGATAAAAAGATGAAGAAGTGGTTTTGTTGCTGGCGTTTTTTCCCCCATATGTTTTCTTTTCATCCAATTCATGACGTTCAAATTTTAGGGCTAAATGACACACATCATCAAAAGTACTGTAATTTGCAACATCAACCTTTCTAGCAATAGATTTATTAAGTCCATTAACAAACCTAGCAATTTTCGCTTGTTCGACTTCCTCAACGTCACAAATTAAACACAATTTGTCAAACTCAACCATATAATCATGAACACTCAACACATCTTGAGTCAACTAATTCGTTCTCATGTATTGCCTTTGAATAAAATCACTTGGAACAAACTTTTCATTCAATTTCTTCTTAAGCTTACTCCAACTTTTAAGCTTAGGTTTTCCAAGTCTTGCCCTTTTTGCCTTTAGACTCTCTAACCAAATTCCAAAGATATTTAGTTAGTCTCATTGTGGCAATTTTAAACCGTTTTTCATCATCAAAACCTAAATAATCACAAATTTTCTCAAGTTGACGAATCCATTCAAGTAAATCCTCAGGACTAGAATCACCTGTAAAATTATCTAGTTTAATACCCCTATCATTATCATAAGCCGGTTTAACAAATTTTACTTCCTCAACATCAGATTCATAATCAACATGATTAGGGTTTTTCTTTTTCAAAAGCATGTCAGCTAAAGCCTTTTGTGAGGTTTCCAAACTATATGCCCTAATTTGAGCATCAAATTGCATTTTAGCTATTTGTTCAACAAGACCCTTCAGTTCCGCAACATCAGACATGATGACGTCAAGAAAATAAGCAATATGCCACGCCAAAGAAGAAGAAATAGCAAGCCAACAACCACACAAAACCCAACAATGGATCGAATAAGCAACTAGAATTAACTAGAAGAAACACTTACCAATGAAAGCATAATCCATTCTAGCCTCACCCAATCTGATACCAACTGATATGATTGCACGTCCAAGATGAAAGAGCAACCAAGTAATCCGAGCAAAGGAACCTAGCTTGATCAATTTACTAAGTCCGAAAATATCAAAGTAACTCGGATATGATAACTAAAACAACACTCCTGAATATTTTAGTTAACTCTTAATCTCACTCAAACCACTCTTGGAATTAAGTAGATTAAACACTAAATTAATTAACACTCCTCGAAATTAACTTAATGGCCGAAAATAATTGAAGAGAACAATTAGATTCAATAACAAAGGTTTTTGTGTAAATCACTCATGCTCTTGTATGGTAGCATGACATGACTATTTATATTATTCATGACAAGAGTTAACTTGCCCTCCAAGCACTACAATAGCCAAAAATCAGCTTAGTATTTTAGGAAACACAAGCTAGCAACTTGCATCATAATCCCTAGATTCTAGGAGAGAATAAAGGAGTAAATAAGGAAACAACAAATCAGCCCCAAATCCCCCCTTTACACGCCTAATGTAATTAAGGAAACTAGAGAATATTACAACTCAATGACAACTTGCAAACTTGGAACACAAGGACTCAATTACTACTAGTTGGCCGAAAAATCTTAAGGAATTTCAGACCATTATTTGCTGAAATTAAAGACTTAATTAAATTAACTAAGACTCTAGAAATGGTGCCAACTTCATGCTTCTTGGATTGGATCATCTTCCCACTTAATCATGGACACAAAGGAAGAGTTTGAATTAAGCTTGAACCCAAATGCTTCAAGGACTAGAATAATCGGTTCTCTTTCAACAGTTGACTTAGGACTTTGACCATGACTTGTATCAATTATATAGAGTCCCCTAAACCGGAACGTATTACTTAGTTGTAATTATTTCACATGTCTCTGAAGTGCTTTTGAAATGGAGCTTTAGCCTACTCCTATAAAATGGATATAAGCTTCCATTGCATGACCCTATTTCTGTCGTCGAGGGAAAAAACAACAGAAGTATCACTCATAAGCTAAGTATATAGTAAGATTTCAGCGAACCTATATAATTAGACTATAATGAAAGAGAATGTATTTATATAGTACGACTTTAGCGCACCTAAGATGCAGCATGTCCATCAAGACTCATATCAAATAGCGTTCATGCCGTCGAGGGAAAAAAAACACGGAAGTATCACTCTAATTTCAAGTCGTTCATGTTCAGCAAGAATTTAGATAATTGAAAAATAGAGTAGTAACGTTTAATGTTTAATTTTAAAATGATTACCTTTCAGATTTTGTTGAAATAAGTTTTATAAACAGAGAGTTAGATCTAACTTCTATCTAACAAGACATCATTCTCATTTAAAATTTTATCATGCAAATTATATGAACTTGCCATACAAGTGCAAGTAACAAAAGACCAAACGAATTGCGTATTTACGCAAAGTAATAGCAAGGTGAAGAACACTGTTGTAGCCACCAACCGAACACATAATTTCTGCCATCGCTCTAACTAACAGATGGATGACAAAGAAAAGCAACTGAATCTTATGAACCATGATGATATGCGCTCGACCTGCTTCTGCTTTGATCTACTGCCATCTTCTTCCAGTACCTTCAATTTGTTCTTTATAGTGGGCTATTTTTGTACTTTGACTCATTTGTCGAGATGCAGAAACACTGCCTGAATAAGTTGATTTGCTCACAACTTAACCACCCTTAGTCAAATAGATGAATTCCATGCCATTTCAGCAGCAGATTTCTCGCTAGCAAGGCGTACAACCAAATATCGTCCACAAGCATACCTCACATGCATCTTCTCCTTGGCTAGTCTAGCTTCCTGCATGCTCACTTCAATTAAGAAAATAAGAAACTGTCTCTTCTTTTCAACCCATGGCAGCCAGCAAAAAAAACGAAGAACGAAATTACAGTAGCAAGACGGTAAGTGATAATTAAAGTCGAAAGCTTAGAATCATCATTAGAAACTTATAGCTAAGTCCTAGAAACTTATAGCTAAGTCGAAAGCTCACTTCTTTCTTCATGCAACCTATATAAGTCCTAGAATCAGTTCGCTCTTTAGTTAGAAGTGTGGCTAATCTTCAATAAGTGCTGGTTGTTTTCATATTTATCATCCTTTTATAGCTAAGTATTAAGATTCAACATTAGAAACTTATGCAGCTGAATATATCCACCTCTACGTTAAAAAAAGCTAAGAGTTCTTCATAGCCTACAAACACTGATGCAGATCCAAAGGCAACTACTCAAGAATTACACTTCTCATGGAGCATATGGGGTTCACTTTGTTGGCTCAAAAGAATGCGTTTGTGTGCTGTGTTGCTTGGATTGAAGATGAAGCTACTTAGCATTTTAAATAAATGTCATTGTTAGTTAAAATGTTAGTTAAAGTAGTTGAGTTGTTTAGTTTCAATAAAGTTCGAAAAATCTAGCTGATTTCGGTTCATTTAAGAGTCTAGTTGTCATAGTTGTATTTTAGGAAAGTTGCCTTAAACATGTAGGAGAAGTAGCGTGCAAGGTGTAACCTTGAGTGCCGTGTGATTGCGTTGTAATTAAGGTAAGATTTGCACATCTTTTTTTAAGTTTATGTTTCCTTAAGTTCTAGCTAGATTCTAGGCTTCAATTTAGGGGAAAGCTTTCCTAAACTACTAAGTGTAAACCCTGGCATGTTGTGTGCTTGGGGAGCAAGGCTTTCTTGCTTCTTCTATTATAAATAATGGCGCCTAACCTATAGCAAGGGTTAGAGTGAGTTTTACATAAAAATTGTGTTAAGTTTATGAATCGTTCATATTCCTTAATTCGTCCATTAATCTGATTTTCAGGAGTGTTAATAATATTAGTGTTAAACAACTTAATTCCAGGAGTGGTTTGAGTGTGTTTAAGATTCTTAGTGAGTGTTCAGGAGTGATCATTCCTCAATAAATATCTCTTGTTACTTGTTCTTATTTTCGGATCATTGATTGTTCTTGTCAAGTGGACGTTTTCTCTTGAGTGCTAAGTTTCCCTAGCTACGCATTCATATCAAGTGGTATCAGATTTTTCCAGGAGGGTGAGGATAGAAGGGATTCTACTCTTCAAAGATCCAAGGTAATTTGTTACTTTTCTTCTCAAAGTTTCAATCTTTACGTGGGGATAAGTGGTGTTAGGGTTCTTTTGTGCTTCCTAGTGTGTCGTATTGTTGGTGTTATTTGTTGTGCTTGTTAAAATGTCGAGTGATATGCAGAAATTAGCTAAGGCTATAGAAGATATAACTAAGATGCAATTTGATTTTCAAGCTAAATATAATGCCGATTCGGGTCATGTTAGTAGGCTTGAGTCAAGAATGGATGCCATAACTTCTATTATCACTAAGAAGTTAGATAAAAATAGTGCCGATTATATTGGACACTCGGATGATGATGAGGAAGTTAGGGTTGTTAAACCTAATTTCAATGATGATAGGGGATTTAAGTTGGATGATTTCACATGAGATTCTAGTCCGAAGATTTGCTTGAGTGGATTAGACAGCTTGGAGAAGGTGTGTGACTATAGGGGTTTTGATGATCAAAAGAGGTTCAAGATAGCTTCGGATAGATTGACCAAGTATGCTAGAATTTGGCTCGAAAACTTGAAAGCAAAACGTGCGAGAAAGAGGAAGGACAAGCTTAGTAGTTGGACTAAGTTGAAAGAGAAGCTCAAGGAGAAGTTTTTGCCGAGTGATTATGGGCAAAAACAGTACATCAAGTTGACTACTTTGTGCTAAGATACATTGAGTGTGCATGAGTACACTATGGAGTTTGACAAGTTGTGCCTTATTTGTGACTTGGATGAGAAGGAGGCACTGAAAATTGCTCGTTTCATCAAGGAATTGAACCGTTCTATTGCAAGAAAAGTGGAGGTGTCAAGTTACAACACTTTTGATGATGTGTGTAGATTGGCTCTTAAATTTGAATCTCATGAGAAAGAAGAGAAGCCGAAAACTTCTTATGCCAAATCAGGTCACTCTTTCAAACCTTCTTCATCTTATTCTTCTTATTCATCTTCCAATAAGAATTATGAGGGGTTTAAGAAAGACAATGCAACGAAAGAAGAGAAAAGGGTAGGAAAAACAAAAAGTGTTCTTGCCTAGGGAGAAGTTTGAAGAGAATAGGAAGTGTTTTAAGCGCCAAGGTAGAGGACACATTGCTAGCAATTGTCCAACAAAGAAAGCTCTTACTATGAGGCAATACATGGCCTTGATTGAAGAAGAGGAGTTGTACGAGTTTGTGCCACGAGATGAACCTAATGAGAGTGATGAGGAAGATGCATTTGCCGAGGATGATTGCCTTCCACACAAAGAACAAAGAGAGAACTTGCTCCATACTCGTTGCAAGGTTGGCGAAAACACTTGTAATATGATCATTGATAGTGGATCTTGCACCAATGTAGTTGCGGCAAATTTGGTGAGTAAATTGAGCCTTGTTGTGAGGGATCATCCACACCCTTACAAGTTGTGTTGGCTTGATGATACATGTGCGTCAATGCGACTCAAAATATTCAATTTAGATAATCATTCGAATTTTATGATTTGGATCGTCTTACAATCCAAGGTTGCAAGCGATATTTTAGCGTTGTTTTTAAGCCCGTATTTGTTACTTACATGGGGAGTATGATTGAAGCCCACTTGTTGCTGCATCAAAATAGACGTGTGAAAGCATGGAGAAGATGGCATGTGTGCTTGTTATGCCCAAGTTCTGTATGGGCCTCTTTTATTTGCTTTAGTGTGTGTTTATTTAAGCTTGTAATAAGCCTAGAATTTACTCCAAAAGGAGCAATAATCTGGCCAGCAATAGTTTGTGCGAAAGGAGTAAAATTAGCCTCCAATTAAACTCTTGAATGGTGCATTTAATGAACCGTTACAAGAGGAGTGAAAGGAGGAGCTTTTAGTTCTATTTGTAACCGTTTTAGGGAGGTTTTTCTTGGCTGATTAGCAGCCAACTTTTGGCTTTCTATTTCTCATGTAAGCTGCTATATATATGTGGTGAAATAGAAGAGAAAAGACAGATTTGGAGAATTATAAAAAAACCTTGTGTTTTCAAGTTTATGCTTTGAGTTTGTCTCAAGTGTTAGCTTTCCTTATTACTTTGAGTGAGTCTTGAGTGATAAGACTAGGGGAGATTGAGTGATTCTTATCTCTGACCTAGAACCCCAAGCCATTGAGTTAGTCCTTGTGGTTTGGCAACTATCCTAGTTTCGAGTGTTTCTTGTCAAAGTGAGTGTTCTACATTCCTAAAGTTTAGAATCATCATCCAATCCTTTGGAGGGTGTTTTTAGACATACATCGTCTGGTATTTGAGCTTTGGTGGAAAGATTCGAAGATTTGACGCACTTTTGGAGAAGAAAACAAACCGCTGGAATTCGAGCAGTTTTCCGGGCGACTATGATGGACGATTTCTTGGGCTACAGGAATCTGATTTGGGTGTTTCTTTCTTTGATTCTGCATATCTTTTTGTTTAGAATACTCACAAATATTTTCAGATTTTTATGAATTTTTTAGAAATTAAACTGGGCACGTCTTTGTGGACTGCGTCAGAATCGGAGGAAATCTGCACATCGGATTTCAAGCGAAGATTTCTCCTTCGTCCGAGAAGCTTTTAAGGAGTTTCTTTGTTTTGAATCTGCTTATTTTTTCCTGAATTTTCATAATTTGTAAGCCTCTAAGAGTCTTAAGGCCATTTTAAGATATTAAATTGGGCAAGTTTTTGTGGACTGCGTCAGAATCGGTGGAAATCAGCACAGCGGATTTCAAACGAAGATTTCTCCTTCGTCTGAGAAGCTTTTAAGGAGTTTATTTTTTTGAATCTGCTTATTTTTTCCTGAATTTTCATAATTTGTAAGCCTCTGAGAGTCTCAAGGCCATTTACAGTTTTGTTTTTTTATTGTTTGACGTTATGGGCAGATTGATGATTGTAACTGTAATCGTTTGACAAAATAGCGAAATCATGGCTGCTGGGGTTTTTTGTTAGAATGTTACAGGTTATCACTCAAAAGTTAGAAAATTTGGAGAAAAAATCAGAAAAGAAGGATGAGAATAGTGAGGAGGAGAAAAAAAGACAAGATAAAAGATGGGATGTAATAGCCGAAATGGCTTTGCAAGTAAATAGAAAACATAAATTCCCAAAAAATAATGAGACTCCAACCCTTAGGCAGCCTATAGATATTCGGTCTACTTTTCGTGAAATAAAAGAAGCAGTGAGAATTTGTCAACAACTAGTTCTCGATGCTTCTCCTCAAACCAATATCACCCAAGAAATTGAGGATGATTCTGGTTTTGTAGAGAATCCTATTGAAGAGGATATTATTGTTGATCAAAGTCAAGAAAAGACTAAAAATGAGGAGATTAAGGAAAATTTGGTGTTTCCTTCTTTGATGGTCGCTGATGGTTTGGAGTCACCCAATGACTCTATTGTTTGGAACTTACAAAAAAGGATGTTTGTGAAACATTATGATACTATTTTTGAAACCCCTCCGGAATGGTTAGCTCACACTTTTGGAGTTGACGAGAGTCTTGTTGATAATAATTATGATTTTCGTGTTGAGGCTCAAGAAGATGTTTTGAGATTTTCTTTTAACTCCTTTTGGGGTTCCATGACGCAATTCAAAGAGGTTTTCAGTTCTTTTAATATGCTTTTGGGAATTGGCCAAATTCGTGGTCGAATTTTTTTCAAAGAAAGAGAGAATGATTGATGTGCGTCAAGGCGACTCAAAATATTCAATTTAGATGATCTTTCCAATTTCTGGATTTGGATCGTCTTACAATCCAAGGTTGCAAGTGATATTTTAGTGTTGTTTTTAAGCCCGTATTTGTTACTTACATGGGGAGTATGATTGAAGCCCACTTGTTGCTGCATCAAAATAGACGTGTGAAATCATGGAGAAGATGACATGTGCGCTTGTTATGCCCATGTTATGTATGGGCCTCTTTTATTTGCTTTAGTGTGTGTTTATTTAAGCTTGTAATAAGCCTAGAATTGACTCCAAAAGGTGCTATAATCTGGGCAGCAATAGTTGTGTGAAAGGAGTGAAATTAGCCTCCAATTAAGCTCTTGAATGGTGCATTTAATGAACCGTTACAAGAGGAGTGAAAGGAGGAGCTTTTAGTTTCGAGTGTTTCTTGTCAAAGTGAGTGTTCTACATTCCTAAAGTTTAGAATCATCATCCAATCATTTGGAGGGTGTTTTAAGACATACATCATCTGGTATCTGAGCTTTGAAGGAAAGATTCGAAGATTTGATGAACTTTTGGAGAAGAAATCAAACCGCTGGAATTCGAGCAGTTTTCCGGCCGACTTTGAAGGATAATTTCTTGGGCTACAGGAATCTGATTTGGGTGTTTCTTTTTTTGATTCTGTATATCTTTTTGTCTAGAATACTCACAAATATTTTCAGATTTTTATGAATTTTTTAGATATTAAAATGGGCACGTCATTGTGGACTGCGTCAGAATAGGAGGAAATTAGCACAACGGATTTCAAACGAAGATTTCTCCTTCGTCCGAGAAGCTTTTAAGGAGTTTCTTTGTTTCGAATCTGTTTATTTTTTCCTGAATTTTCATAATTTGTAAGCCTCTAAGAGTCTCAAGGCCATTTTAAGATATTAAACTGGGCACGTTTTTGTGGACTGCGTCAGAATCGGAGGAAATCAGCACAGCGGATTTCAACCGATGATTTCTCCTTCGTCCAAGAAGCTTTTAAGGAGTTTCTTTTTTTGAATTTGCTTATTTTTTCCTGAATTTTCATAATTTGTAAGCCTCTGAGAGTGTCAAGGCCATTTAAAGTTTCGTTTTGTTGTTTGAAGTTACGGGCAGATTCATGATTGTAACAGTAATAGTTTAGCAAAATAGCGAAATCATGGATGATGGGGATCTTCTTAGGTTGTTACAGGTTATCACTCAAAAGTTAGAAAATTTGGAGAAAAAATCAGAAAAGAAGGATGAGAATAGTGAGGAGGAGAAAAAAAGACAAGATAAAAGATGGGATGCTATAGCCGAAATGGCTTTACAAGTAAATAGAAAACTTAAATTCCCAAAAAATAATGAGACTCCAACCCTTAGGCAGCCTATAGATATTCGGTCTAGTTTTCGTGAAATAAAAGAAGCAGTGAGAATTTGTCAACAACTAGTTCTCGATGCTTCTCCTCAAACCAATATCACCCAAGAAATTGAGGATGATTCTGGTTTTGTAGAGAATCCTATTGAAGAGGATATTATTGTTGATCAAAGTCAAGAAAAGACTAAAAATGAGGAGATTAAGGAAAATTTGGTGTTTCCTTCTTTGATGGTCGATGATGGTTTGGAGTCACCCAATGACTCTATTGTTTGGAACTTACAAAAAAGGATGTTTGTGAAACATTATGATACTATTTTTGAAACCCCTCCGGAATGGTTAGCTCACACTTTTGGAGTTGACGAGAGTCTTGTTGATAATAATTATAATTTTCGTGTTGAGGCTCAAGAAGATGTTTTGAGATTTTCTTTTAACTCCTTTTGGGGTTCCATGACGCAATTCAAAGAGGTTTTCAGTTCTTTTAATATGCTTTTGGGAATTGGCCAAATTCGTGGTCGGATTTTTTTCAAAGAAAGAGAGAATGATACATGTGCTTCAAGGCGACTCAAAATATTCAATTTATATGATCTTTCCAATTTCATGATTTGGATCGTCTTACAATCCAAGGTTGCAAGCGATAATTTAGTGTTGTTTTTAAGACCGTATTTGTTACTTACATGAGGAATATGATTGAAGCCCACTTGTTGCTGCTTCAAAATAGACGTGTGAAAGCATGGAGAAGATGGCATGTGCGCTTGTTATGCCCATGTTCTGTATGGGCCTCTTTTATTTGCTTTAGTGTGTGTTTATTTAAGCTTGTAATAAGCCTAGAATTGACTCCAAAAGGAGCTATAATCTGGCCAGCAATAGTTTGTGTGAAAGGAGTGAAATTAGCCTCCAATTAAGCTCTTGAATGGTGCATTTAATGAACCGTTACAAGAGGAGTGAAAGGAGGAGCTTTTAGTTCTTTTGTAATCGTTTAGGGTGGGTTTCTTGGTCCAAAATTTGGAGTGTTCTACATTCCTAAAGTTTAGAATCATCATCCAATCATTTGGAGGGTGTTTTAAGACATACATCATATGGTATCTCGAGCTTTGAAGGAAAGATTCGAAGATTTGATGAACTTTTGGAGAAGAAATCAAACCGCTTGGAATTCGAAGGGTTTCCGCCGACTTTGAAGGATAATTTCTTGGGCTACGGGAATCGATTTGGGTGTTTCTTTTTTTGATTCTGCATATCTTTTTGTCTAGAATACTCACAAATATTTTCAGATTTTTATGAATTTTTTAGATATTAAAATGGGCACGTCATTGTGGACTGCGTCAGAATAGGAGGAAATTAGCACAGCGGATTTCAAACGAAGATTTCTCCTTCGTCCGAGAAGCTTTTAAGGAGTTTCTTTGTTTTGAATCTGTTTATTTTTTCCTGAATTTTCATAATTTGTAAGCCTCTAGGAGTCTCAAGGCCATTTAAGATATTAAACTGGGCACGTTTTTGTGGACTGCGTCAGAATCGGAGGAAATCAGCACAGCGGATTTCAACCGATGATTTCTCCTTCGTCGAAGAAGCTTTTAAGGAGTTTCTTTTTTTGAATCTGCTTATTTTTTCTTGAATTTTCATAATTTGTAAGCCTCTGAGAGTCTCAAGGCCATTTAAAGTTTCGTTTTGTTGTTTGAAGTTACGGGCAAATTCATGATTGTAACAGTAATAGTTTAGCAAAATAGCAAAATAATGGATGATGGGGATCTTCTTAGGATGTTACAGGTTATCACTCAAAAGTTAGAAAATTTGGAGAAAAAATCAGAAAAGAAGGATGAGAATAGTGAGGAGGAGAAAAAAAGACAAGATAAAAGATGGGATGCTATAGCCGAAATGGCTTTGCAAGTAAATAGAAAACATAAATTCCCAAAAAATAATGAGACTCCAACCCATAGGCAGCCTATAGATATTCGGTCTACTTTTCGTGAAATAAAAGAAGCAGTGAGAATTTGTCAACAACTAGTTCTCGATGCTTCTCCTCAAACCAATATCACCCAAGAAATTGAGGATGATTCTGGTTTTGTAGAGAATCCTATGGAAGAGGATATTATTGTTGATCAAAGTCAAGAAAAGACTAAAACGAGGAGATTAAGGAAAATTTGGTGATTCCTTCTTTGATGGTCGATGATGGTTTGGAGTCACCCAATGATTCTATTCTTTGGAACTTACAAAAAGGATGTTTGTGAAACATTATCATACTATTTTTGAAACCCCCTCCGGGAATGGTTAGCTCACACTTTTGGAGTTGACGAGAGTCTTGTTGATAATAATTATGATTTTCGTGTTGAGGCTCAAGAAGATGTTTTGAGATTTTCTTTTAACTCCTTTTGGGGTTCCATGACGCAATTCAAAGAGGTTTTCAGCTCTTTTAATATGCTTTTGGGAATTGGCCAAATTCGTGGTCGAATTTTTTTCAAAGAAAGAGAGAATGATACATGTGCGTCAAGGTGACTCAAAATATTCAATTTAGATGATCTTTCCAATTTCCGGATTTGGATCGTCTTCACAATCCAAGGTTGCAAGTGATATTTTAGTGTTGATTTTAAGCCCGTATTTGTTACTTACATGGGGAGTATGATTGAAGCCCACTTGTTACAAAATAGACGTGTGAAATCATGGAGAAGATGACATGTGCGCTTGTTATGCCCATGTTATGTATGGGCCTCTTTTATTTGCTTTAGTGTGTGTTTATTTAAGCTTGTAATAAGCCTAGAATTGACTCAAAAAGGTGCTATAATCCGGGGCAGCAATAGTTCTGTGAAAGGAGTGAAATTAGCCTCCAATTAAGCTCTTGAATGGTGCATTTAATGAACCCTTACAAATATAAAGCCCAATTGTAATACTCAGTATTTTTAGGGAGTTATTCTTTTATAAATAAGGAAATATAAAGGATAAAGAGGAAGTGTATTTATTAATTAATGGGAAGAAAAAAAAAATGTGTAGTTTGGGTAAACCTACGGTTATAATTCAACTATACAACTTATTTTCGTACCTAATTATATTGTAGTTTGGTTTCGTTTTATTTTCCAAATAAAATAATAAATCGAGTTTGACTGGAAACAAATCATATTAGACGAGGTTTCTCATACTATAAATAGGAGAGAGGAAAAAAATAAGAATAAAATTAAAACCCTACTCACCTTTACATCAGTATTTTTTTTTCCCCCAAGAGAATTTTCTCTCTCCTCCTCTTTCTTCGCCGTGACGTTTTACCTCTCCTCCTCTCATTTTTCTCTTTCTTCTCCCCAACGTACGAACACTCACTCTCGGAGGACGCGCTCGGCTCATGGGAGGTTCACGGATGCGTCGGGGTCTCGCGCGTCTTGCACACCCCGGTCGTGGTTCGGTTCGCAAGCTTTAGTTTCATTGGCGGCGTGGGTGGCTCGGAGTCGGAGCCGCGTCGTGCGGTGGCTTCGCGGATCGTCGGAGTGCGGGTGGTGCTCGCGGTGGTTCGGTCGCGCGTCAGCTGGTTGTGGTGGTCGTCGGTGGTACTCCGGTATGTTTTAAAAAAAAAAATTCATTCTTTTTCTTCTTTAAATTAATTATATAATCCGATTTTTGTTATGCATATATACATATATCTTGGGATGATTGGTTATTATAAATAAAGTATAGAATGAGTAAAAGAAATCAAATTTACAAATTATATATTTTCTTAGTTCTTATGATAATTCTATTTCTCAAATCGATTTTATAATACTTGTGTATAATGGTTGAGTTAGTTTGTAAAACTAAGTATAGTAAAAGTTAAGGAAAATCAAATTCTTGATTATATTAGTAGTTCTTAGGAGGATTTTTTAATTCTCAATTACATTTTTATTATACTTATGTATCTTTGGGTTAAGTTGTGATTTTTAAACAAGGTACATATTATGAACTAAAAGGAAATCGATTTATATTACACTACTAGTTCCTACTTTGATTTTATTTCTTCAATTCCGATTTTATAGTTCTTATATAAGTATCTAGTTAAGTTTGTTATTATAAACAAAGTAGTGTAAAAAGTTAAGTTTAAGTTGTATTGTCATGAACAAGTATAAAATAAGTTAGAGGAAATCAATTTCGCAAACTTATTATTACGTTCTAAATATATTAGTTTTAATAGAGTTCATGAAAAGAAATTTAAAACAATAAGATTGGTTAATTTTAATATTCAAAACACCATATCTTACATAGTTGGATAAGTTTGGTTTTTACTTTAAAGTTTTGTAACACCCCAAATTCCGCACACGTCTAAGCTACGTTGCATCGACTTTGGGAGTGTTACCGCCGTGTGAAACACAAGGCATAATAAAATCAAAACGTTACAACTTCTTATTAATAAAACTACATTGCAGCGGAAATAAAATGTCTCCTTTAACTACAACTCGGGAATCTCCACGGACCCCTTTTATTCAAGCCACTGACTAAATAAGTAAATCATAATAGTCTTATAATGCTTAATTTAAAACACTTTAAAGTTCCAAACCAACATCTATTCCCCAGTATGCTCGACATCACGCAAAGAACACCGGCACACCTAGTGCTCCCCATTGAAGCATCAATGGTTCATCACGAGTGTCAACAAACAACATAATAATAACACATGATCGGCTATGCTTGAGTACATAGTAAACGGTAAGTGCATACAGAAAGCATAAAAACGAGAATAGTAAGGATCATTCCTAGACATGATACTTTACCATAGCATTACATTCTTTACTTTTATTTAGTTGGCGAGCCCGAGCAGCACCGTCATCTTACTAGAATCATACGGGCTACTTAATCCTTAATAAACAACTTGGTCTATTAGATGGAATGTAAATACGGTTTCGTTAGTTCCACATCCATCACCTTAGTATGCATACCCCAAGATCGTACGGAACCTTCCGCCTACTTGAGTTATCAAAATTTATAAGGACACTCTTATCGTCACGGTAGGCTGCGTAGGAGTGTAGAACAAGTCTCGCACTCCCCATTGTTCATCACTTGTAGGGAATCCAACTACAAGTTTATTGCCAAAAATCCCTTCTTAGTATTGTCCACTCATACCACATTAAACATGTAAACGCTAACATTCCTTTTTAGATATAATACTCAATCTTTACTTCTTGTAACATCCTTGTTACACCATAAATCAAAGAATACAAATCCAATAATCATGCTTACAATACGATAAAATTTCGCATAACCATGCTACATATCGATTTTCAATCTCGATCATGTTACCAAACAATCTCGGCAGTCCACAATTGTTCCTATCATGGTTCTAAGTTCCAATAGAATAAATCACTGACCCTAACATAATACTAGTAGCGCAACCGGGCGGGTACGCGTACGTACCTTGTAACGAAGATCTTTTCTATTGATAGGTCCTAAGGAATACACGATGAAAACACAGAATAGCGGAAGATTGGGACATGTGGGGCCATAAGATGAAATTGCTATGGAGTATAGGACCCTTACGAGGGAGAGACTAGACTAAAGACCGAAATGGAGAAAATATATTTTGTCTTTGCAGATGCGTCCCCAGGAGGAACCCTACCTTTTGAACAAGTAGATATGGGGATATATGGTCGGAAAATGGAAGTTTTAATAGGGCGAACACACGTCTTGGAACGAATACCTTCCTACTATAGGATATTTCATTCGATTTTAAATCTTGTGAAAATGAATGGAGAATTCGTGAGAAAAGAAGTTGGGAGCCCTACCTCATCACCTTTAGTTAGAGGAACCTATCATGTGGGGGAAAGCTCGGGAACTAATGTGAATTACGAGGACCCTAGAGGTTAAATGCGGCGCAAATGTCATTTAGAGTGCAAAAAGAGCTAGGTACCAAACTTTTGAGGATGAGTTCATACCAGGGACTACCACATAGCGTCGAACCTCGGGTTGTTACCTATATTTCCGGTGATGAGGGGAATAATAGGACATTCATCGCGGTGATTGGGGAAGATAATGTTGCACCTATAGTTGACTTAGAAAATGAGGAAGATCCTAATGAAAATGAGCTTTGTTGAAGGGGTTCGATTGAGGAAATGACCTGAAGAAGAAGAAGAGCCCATAGAAGAAGAACCTCCGGAGGAAGATGAACCTATAGGGGATGACGAGTCTTACGAGGACGAAGCCGACATGGAAGAAGGAATAGAAAATCCTAACTCAGATGATGAAGCTCACTATTATAGTCCCTAGTTTCTTTTGATTATATAATTAGGATTAGAATATTATTTTATTCGTTTATTTCGGTTTTAATAAGGTTTGCATGCCGAGTAGCAAATTAAAATTCTTTTATTCCTTTATTTATTCATATTATGTTTTCCTTGGAAACAATATATTTTACCCTTTTCAATAATAATACAACAAGTTTATTCTTGTATTTGATGTAACGTCTTATTTGAGATGTTTATATTGCTGAAGTCGATAGAGACTTAATGATTGCTTGCAATAAAAATGTGTTGTATGAACGTGCGAAATGTACATGTTATAGTTAGGTGAATCGGCGATTATGTGTGGCACGCAAGCGGTCGTTGTGTCAATTTTCGGCGCTGAGAATGGTTCGTTAAGGCGGCACGCTGATACGCCTCTACGAATGTCGAGTAATCGATTCGTGATCTAGTGCGGATCACGGCTAACCTAGCCCAGGACATAAGGGATGGGGACTTGTCGAAAAGGTTGCCGTAGGAACCCACCGGATCTTGAATGGGAAAGGGGGACCGAAGAATTGGAAAAGCTGGGTTGGGGAGTTTGATAAGCTTTTCTTTACCTCTCTGTCCGGATGATAAGATCGTGCCCCCTTAGCAAGCTATTACCTACGGGGGATGCCCACTTTTGGTGGACCCAAGCTAAGGAGACCTCCTCAAACAACCGACTTTGGGTGGAAACCTTGAAGAAAGCCCCGAGGGATAAGTATTACCCACCATACCTCAGCGAGAAAGCCCGAGTTTATGATCTTTAGAACAAGGGAACCTATCCGTTGAGGAGGATTACGCAAATTCATTGAGTTGATGAGATTTGCTCTTGAAATGTACCCTCTAACGAAGGAAGCTAAGGCCTCACGTTTTGAATTAGGGCTCACCCTTGACCTGCAAGGGAGGCTGGGAGATACTTTCACCTCGTTGGACCATGTCTTTGTAAAGTTTGCCCACTTATATGCCATAAGGAAACGAGAGGAAGGGGTAAACAAAGTGAGAAGTGAAAGGAGAATCCAAATCCGAGGTTCGAGAGATTTGAAAAGAAACACCATGGGAATCGAGATCAACCAAGCCTCCAAAAGAAACTTCATAAGGGACCCAAATAACGATAAGAATAACAGCAACAATAACACCCGATAGCGAACGGCTGAGCATGTGTATAGGTGTAAGAAGTGCCCATGCAACCATCACAGGAAGGATTGCGAGGTAATAAGGTGGAGTGTCGTGAATGTGGGAAAATGGGGCATAGAGCGTACGAGTGCTATTCGAAGAATAAGGTTAACCTCAATAGTCGAAAAAAGGAACTATGGAGACATGCACATGAATGGGAATGAGAATGGTGGAAATGCATACAATGGGCCGGGGAACTCTAATTACTCCAAACCACCAACCAATGCAAATAATCGGGCACCAAAATGGGAACCATGTGACCCACAATAATGATAATAGGGGCACGGGGAAGCTGTATATGATGACGGTTAGCGAAGAGGAAGCTCGTAGAGATGTTGTAACGTACTTTCTCTATAAACTCAAATCTGTTAAAAGTCTTGTTCGAATTAGGAGCATCTTTGTTTTTTTGTTGCCCATACAACTATTAGAACTCTAGCATTGGTTGAGTGGAGTCAATTTCTATACCTATAGTTATTCCGTGCAGGGCTTCTTTCCTTAGATCTAATAGAGTTTAATTTATCGAACCTAGACGTCATTACAGGAATAAGATTTTTCGACCACTACCTCGATGAATTCGTAGTCGTGTTCATAGACGATATATTGATCTATTCAAGGAGCAAGGAAGAACATGAGGGACATTTGAGGCTTATTTCTGATACCTTAGGGAGAACCAATTGTATGCAAAGTTTTAAACATGTCATTCGAGTGCATGAAATACCACGAGCTCTTTCGAGGGGTAGGTGAGTTACGGGGACGTAACTTTTCTTTTAAGGGGGAGAATGCGATAAATTTCGGCCTTCCACCCTAAAGTTTGCTTAAATCGTTATTTATGTGTATTATTGCTTATGTGACTTGCGAAAACTAGAAACGCTTGTGAAATATTGGGACTTAGAAGTGCAAAAGATCGTCGTTAAGGCTGGCTACCTCAAAGTTTTGGACGAAACTTCCTTTATAGAAGCCAATTGTAATACTCCGTATTTTTAGGAGTTATTCTTTTATAAATAAGGAAATATAAAGGATAAAGAGGAAGTGTATTTATTAATTAATGGGAAGAAAAAAAAATGTGTAGTTTGGGTAAACCTACGGTTATAATTCAACTATACAACTTATTTTCGTACCTAATTATATTGTAGTTTGGTTTCGTTTTATTTTCCAAATAAAATAATAAATCGAGTTTGACCGGGAAACAAATCATATTAAGCGAAGGTTTCTCATACTATAAATAGGAGAGAGGAAAAAAATAAGAATAAAATTAAAACCCTACTCACCTTTACATCGTCCGTTTTTTTTTCCCCAAGAGAATTTTCTCTCTCCTCCTCTTTTCTTCGCCGAACGTTTACCTCTCCTCCTCTATTTTCTCTTTCTTCTCCCCAACGTCCGAACACTCACTCTCGGAGGGCGCGCCTCGCCGGAGGTTCGCGGTTCGTCGGGGTCTCCGTCTTTGCACACCCGTTCGTGGTTCGGTTACGCAAGCTTTAGTTTTAGTTGGGCGTGGGTGGCTCGAGTCGGAGCCGCGTCGTGCGGTGGCTCGCGGTCGTCGGAGTCCGGTGGTGCTCGCCGGTGGTTCGATCGCGCGTCCGCCAATTGTGGTGGTCGTCGGTGGTACTCCTGGTATGTTTTAAAAAAAAAAATTCATTCTTTTCTTCTTTAAATTAATTATATAATCCGATTTTTGTTATGCATATATATACATATATCTTGGGATGATTGGTTGTTATAAATAAAGTATAGAATGAGTAAAAGAAATCAAATTTACAAATTATATATTTTCTTAGTTCTTATGATAATTCTATTTCTCAAATCGATTTTATAATACTTGTGTATAATGGTTGAGTTAGTTTTGTAAAACTAAGTATAGTAAAAGTTAAAGGAAAATCAAATTCTTGATTATATTAGTAGTTCTTAGGAGGATTTTTAATTCTCAATTCATTTTTATTATACTTATGTATCTTGGGTTAAGTTGTGATTTTAAACAAAGGTACATATTATGAACTAAAAGAAATCGATTTATATTACACTACTAGTTCCTACTTTGATTTTATTTCTTCAATTCGATTTTATAGTTCTTATATAAGTATCTAGTTAAGTTTGTTATTATAAACAAAGTAGTGTAAAAGTTAAGTTTAAGTTGTATTGTCATGAACAAGTATAAAATAAGTTAGAGGAAATCAATTTCGCAAACTTATTATTACGTTCTAAATATATTAGTTTTAATAGAGTTCATGAAAAGAAATTTAAAACAATAAGATTGGTTAATTTTAATATTCAAAACACCATATCTTACATAGTTGGATAAGCTGGTTTTTACTTTAAAGTTTTGTAACACCCCCAAATTCCCTACACGTCTAAGCTACGTTGCATCGACTTTGGGAGTGTTACCGCCGCGGTGAAACACAAGGCATAATAAAATCAAAACGTTACAACTTCTTATTAATAAAACTACATTGCAGCGGAAATAAAATGTCTCCTTTAACTACAACTCGGGAATCTCCACGGACCCCTTTTATTCAAACCACAACTAAATAAGTAAATCATAATAGTCTTATAATGCTTAATTTAAAACACTTTAAAGTTCCAAACCAACATCTATTCCCCCGTATGCTCAACATCACGCAGCAACACCAGCACACCTAGTCTGCTCCCCATTGAAGCATCAATGGTTCATCACAGGTCAACAAACAACATAATAACACACAATCAGCTATGCTGAGTACATAGTAAAGCAGTAAGTGCATACAAAGCATAAACAGAATAGTAAGGATCATTCCTAGACATGATACTACCATAGCATTACATTCTTTACTTTTATTTAGTTGGCAGCGAACGGGCACCGTCATCTTACTAGAATCATACGGGCTACTTAATCCTTAATAGACAACTTGGTCTATTAGATGGAATGTAAATACGGTTTCGTTCCGTTCCACATCCATCACCTTAGTATGCATACCCCCAAGATCGTACGGAACCTTCCGCCTACTTGAGTTATCAAAATTTATAAGGACACTATCGTCGTCACAAGAGTAGGCTGCGTAGGAGTGTAGAACAAGTCTCACACTCCCCCATTGTTCATCACTTGTAGGGAATCCAACTACAAGTTTATTGCCAAAATCCCTTCTTAGTATTGTCCACTCATACCACATTAAACATGTAAACGCTTAACATTCCTTTTTAGATATAATACTCAAATCTTTACTTCTTGTAACATCCTTGTTACACCATAAATCAAAGAATACAAATCCAATAATCATGCTTACAATACGATAAAATTTCGCATAACCATGCTACATATCGATTTTCAATCTCAATCATGTTACCAAACAATCTCAAGAATCACAATTGTTCCCTATCATGGTTCTAAGTTCCAATAGAATAAATCACAACCCTAACATAATACTAGTAATCAAGAATCGAACCGGGTACGCGTACGTACCTTGTAACGAAGATCTTTTCTATTGATAGGTCCTAAGGAATACCTGATGAAACACCGAATAGCGGAAGATTGGGACATGTGGGGCCATAAGATGAAAGCTGCTATGGAGTATAGGACCTTACAGGGAGAGACTAGACTAAAGACCGAAATGGAGAAAATATATTTTATGCTTTGCAAGACGTCCCTAAGGAGGAACCCTACCTTTTCGAACACCGTAGATATGGGGATATATGGTCAGAAAATGGAAGTTTTAATAGGGCCAAACACACGTCTTGGAACCAATACCTTCCTACTATAGGATATTTCATTACTGATTTTAAATACTGTGAAAATGAATGGAGAATTCGTGAGAAAAGAAGTTGGGAGCCCTCTACCTCATCACCTTTAGTTAGAGGAACCTATCATGTGGGGGAAAGCTCGGGAACTAATGTGAATTCTGAGGACCCTAGAGTTAAATCTGAGCCGCAAATGTCATTTAGAGCTGCAAAAAGAGCTAGGTACCAAACTTTTGAGGATGAGTTCATACCCGAGGACTACCACATAGCGTCAAACCTCAGGACTGTTACCTATATTTCCGATGATGAGGGGAATAATAGGACATTCATCGCAGTGATTGGGGAAGATAATGTTGCACCTATAGTTGACTTAGAAAATGAGGAAGATCCTAATGAAAATGAGCCTGTTGAAGGGGTTCCGATTGAGGAAAATGACCAAGAAGAAGAAGAAGAGCCCATAGAAGAAGAACCTCTGGAGGAAGATGAACCTATAGGGGATGACGAGTCTTCTGAGGACGAAGCTGACATGGAAGAAGGAATAGAAAATCCTAACTCAGATGATGAAGCTCACTATTAGAGTCCCTAGTTTCTTTTGATTATATAATTAGGATTAGAATATTATTTTATTCGTTTATTTCAGTTTTAATAAGGTTTGCATGCCAAGTAGCAAATTAAAATTCTTTTTATTCCTTTATTTATTCATATTATGTTTTCCTTGGAAACAATATATTTTACCCTTTTCAATAATAATACAACAAGTTTATTCTTGTATTTGATGTAACGTCTTATTTGAGATGTTTATATTGCAAGTCAATAGAGACTTAATGATTGCTTGCAATAAAAATGTGTTGTATGAACGTGCAAATGTACATGTTATAGTTAGGTGAATCAGCGATTATGTGTGTGGCACTGAAACGGTCGTTGTGTCAATTTTCAGCGCAGAATGGTTCGTTAAGGCGGCACGCCTGATACCTCTCTGAATGTCGAGTAATCGATTCGTGATCTAGTGCAGATCACAGCTAACCTAGCCCAAGGACATAACCGGGATGGGGACTTGTCTGAAAAGGTTGCCCGTAGGAACCCACCAGTACTGAATGGGAAAGGGGGACCCGAAGAATTGGAAAACTGGGTTGGGGAGTTTGATAAGCTTTTCTTTACCCTCTCCTGTCCAGATGACAAGACTGTGCCCTTAGCAAGCTATTACCTACAGGGGGATGCCCACTTTTGGTGGACCCAAGCTAAGGACAACCTCCTCAAACAACCTGACTTTGGGTGGGAAACCTTCAAGAAAGCCCTGAGGGATAAGTATTACCCACCATACCTCAAAAAGCGAAAGCCCAAGAGTTTATGATGCTAGAACAAGGGAACCTATCTCGTTGAGGAGTATTACGCAAATTCATTGAGTTGATGAGATTTGCTCTTGAAATTGCCCCTACTGATGAAGCTAAGGCCTCACGTTTTGAATTAGGGCTCACCCTTGACCTACAAGGGAGACTGGGGGGAGATACTTTCACCTCGTTGGACCATGTCTTTGGCAAAGCTGCCCACCTATATGCCATAAGGAAACGAGAGGAAGGGGGTAAACAAAGTGAGAAGTGAAAGGAGAATCCAAATCCCGAGGTTCGAAGATTTGAAAAGAAACACCATGGGAATCGAATCAACCAAACCTCCAAAAGAAACTTCAATAAGGGACCCAACAACGATAACAATAACAAAGAACAATAACACCAATAACCGCAGACTCGAGCATGTGTATAGGTGTAAGAAGTGCCCATACAACCATCCTGGGAAGGATTGCGAGGGTAATAAGGTGGAGTGTCATGAATGTGGGAAAATGGGGCATAGAGCGTACGAGTGCTATTCGAAGAATAAGGTTAACCTCAATAGTCAAGAAAAAAGGAACTATGGAGACATGCCTATGAATGGGAATGAGAATGGTGGAAATGCATACAATGGGCCAGGGAACTCTAATTACTCCAAACCACCAACCAATGCAAATAATCAGGCACCAAATGGGAACCATGTGACCAACAATAATGATAATAGGGGCACGAGGGAAGTCGTATATGATGACGGTTAGCGAAGAGGAAGCTCGTAGAGATGTTGTAACGGGTACTTTCTCTATAAACTCAAATCTGTTAAAGTCTTGTTCGATTACCTGGGAGCATCTTTGTTTTTTTTGTTGCCCATACAACTATTAGAACTCTAGCATTGGTTGAGTCAGAGTCAATTTCTATACCTATAGTTATTCCGTCTGGGGCTTCTTTCCTTCCGATCTAATAGAGTTTAATTTATCGAACCTAGACGTCATTCTGGGAATAAGATTTTTCGACCCTACCTCGATGAATTCGTAGTCGTGTTCATAGACGATATATTGATCTATTCAAGGAGCAAGGAAGAACATGAGGGACATTTGAGGCTTATTTTACAGACACTTAGGGAGAACCAATTGTATGCAAAGTTTTAAACATGTCATTCGAGTGCATGAAATACCCTGAGCTCTTTCAAGGGGTAGGTGAGTTACGGGGACGTAACTTTTCTTTTAAGGGGGAGAATGCGATAGAATTTCGCGCTTCCACCCTAAAGTTTGCTTAAGTCCGTTATTTATGTGTATTATTGCTTATGTGACTTGCGAAAACTAGAAAACGCTTGTGAAATATTGGGACTTAGAAGTGCAAAAGATCGTCGTTAAGACTGGCTACCTCAAAGTTTCGGGACGAAACTTCCTTTAAGGGGGAAGCCAATTGTAATACTCCGTATTTTTAGGAGTTATTCTTTTATAAATAAGGAAATATAAAGGATAAAGAGGAAGTGTATTTATTAATTAATGGGAAGAAAAAAAAAATGTGTAGTTTGGGTAAACCTACAGTTATAATTCAACTATACAACTTATTTTCGTACCTAATTATATTGTAGTTTGGTTTCGTTTTATTTTCCAAATAAAATAATAAATCAGAGTTTGACTGGGAAACAAATCATATTAAGCCAAGGTTTCTCATACTATAAATAGGAGAGAGGAAAAAAATAAGAATAAAATTAAAACCCTACTCACCTTTACATCACCCGTATTTTTTTTTCCCCAAGAGAATTTTCTCTCTCCTCCTCTTTTCTTCACCAAAGAACGTTTACCTCTCCTCCTCTATTTTCTCTTTCTTCTCCCCAACGTCCGAACACTCACTCTCCGGAGGACGCGCCCTTCTCGCCGGAGGTTCGCGGTTCGTCGGGGTCCTCGCCGTCTTTGCACACCCGTTCGTGGTTCGGTTACGCAAGCTTTAGTTTTCGCTGGGCGTGGGTGGCTCGAGTCGGAGCCGCGTCGTGCAGTGGCTCGCGGTCGTCGGAGTCTGGTGGTGCTCGCCGGTGGTTCAGTCGCGCGTCCGCCAGTTGTGGTGGTCGTCGGTGGTACTCCGGTATGTTTTAAAAAAAAAATTCATTCTTTTCTTCTTTAAATTAATTATATAATCTGATTTTGTTATGCATATATATACATATATCTTGGGATGATTGGTTGTTATAAATAAAGTATAGAATGAGTAAAAGAAATCAAATTTACAAATTATATATTTTCTTAGTTCTTATGATAATTCTATTTCTCAAATCTGATTTTATAATACTTGTGTATAATGGTTGAGTTAGTTTTGTAAAACTAAGTATAGTAAAAGTTAAAGGAAAATCAAATTCTTGATTATATTAGTAGTTCTTAGGAGGATTTTTAATTCTCAATTACGTTTTTATTATACTTATGTATACCTGGGGTTAAGTTGTGATTTTAAACAAAGGTACATATTATGAACTAAAAGAAATCAGATTTATATTACACTACTAGTTCCTACTTTGATTTTATTTCTTCAATTCTGATTTTATAGTTCTTATATAAGTATCTAGTTAAGTTTGTTATTATAAACAAAGTAGTGTAAAAGTTAAGTTTAAGTTGTATTGTCATGAACAAGTATAAAATAAGTTAGAGGAAATCAATTTCGCAAACTTATTATTACGTTCTAAATATATTAGTTTTAATAGAGTTCATGAAAAGAAATTTAAAACAATAAGATTGGTTAATTTTAATATTCAAAACACCATATCTTACATAGTTGGATAAGCTTGGTTTTTACTTTAATAATATCAAGGACTTAGCACTGAAGTATTTTCTATTATTCGATTAGGTCCCAATTTCATAAGCGGAACGTTTTAAGTAATCAGCAAAGATTCTCCATTACAAGGTACGTACGCGTACTAGTTCAGTTGCAATTACTAGTATCATGTTAGGTTGTGGATTATTCTATTGGAACCTAGAATCATGATAGGGAACGATTGTATGATTGTGATTGTTGAGATTGTTTGGTAGCATGATTGCGGTATGTAGCATTGTTATGCGTAATTCTATCGTATCATAAGCATGAAAGTTTTGGATTTGTATTCTTTGATCTATGGTGTAACAAGGATGTTACAAGAGGTAAAGATTTGAGTGTTGTATCTAAGAAATAACATTAAATGATTATATGTTTAATGTGGTATGAATGGACAATACTAAGAAATGATTTTGGCAATAAACTTGTAGTTGGGCTCCCTACAAGTGATGAACAATGGGGGGGAGTGTGGGACTTGTTCTACACTCCTACGCGAGCTCTTCGTGACGACGAGTAGTGTCCTTATAAATTTTGATAACTCAAGTAGGCGGAAGGTTCCGTACGATCTTGGGGGTATGCATACTAAGGTGATGGATGTGGAACGGAACGAAACCGTATTTACATTTCATCTAATAGACCAAGTTGTCTATTAAGGATTAAGTAGCCCGTATGATTCTAGAAAGATGACGGTGCCCGTTCGATGCCAAATAAATTGTAAAAACGGAATTTAATGTTTTTGTAGAATCATGTTTAAGAATTGTTATTATTATTCTGATTATGTTTAGTGTATTATGTACTTGATTATGTATGTACTCAGCAAAGCTGATTGTTTGTTATTTGTGATGTTTGTTGACCTGTGATGAACCATTGATATTTCAATGGGGAGCAGATTAGGTATGCTGGTGATGCTGCATGGGTTTGGCATACGGGGATATTTTCTAGTTTATAAACTCTTAAGCGTTTTCGTTGAACTTATAAAATAATTAGTATTCGTAGTTAATGGTTTGAATAAAAGGGGTCCATGGTGATTCTCGAGTTGTAGTTTAAAGTAAACATTTTATTTCCGCTGCAATGTAGTTTTCTTAGCAAGGAGTTGTTAACGTTTTGATTTTAATATGCCTTGCGTTTCACCGCGGCGGTAACACTCCCAAAGTCGATGCAACGTAGTTTAGACGTGTATGGATTTTGGGGGTGTTACACCAATAATCGAAATAGTGTAAAACTCTATGTGGGAGATGGTGTTGATTCAACGACGGCGAGAATAGGCGTCAGTCAGGTCAGCGTGGTGGAGTGTCACCTTCGTCGATCAAAAATTCGTCAACATTCTCTCGCATCTCCTCCTTTTTCTCCGCGAAATGTCGGAAACCCTAACCCTAACATTGTCGTTTGAATGAAGGAGTGACGGAAGCGCAAGAGAAGAGTCAGGGTGAGAGAAGCTCCGGCGAGCGAGCGGCGGCGGAGGGTGAGGAGAGATGCGAAGAGAGTGAGAGGGGGATGGGGGTTTGATGAGGTGAGAGGGGGAAAATCGGGACTGGGGAGAGCGAAGAGCGTTAGGGAAAATAGGGGGATGGGGGTTTGATGAGTTTGCGGGAAATCTCGCCCAATTGAATTTTTGGCCCAATGTAGAACTAGGCCTATTAGGGGCTGCGGTTAGCCCAAAACCGCAGCCCTTTCTAGTACGGGATGCGGTCATCTCAAAACCCGCAGCCCTTTATCAATAAAGGGCTGCGGTTTTTGAGTTGACCGCAGCCATAAATTTAAGGGCTGCGGTTAATGTAAAAACCGCAGCCCTTGCACCGCAGCCCTTGCGTTTTTTTCCTCTAGTGGCCTCTTTTATTTGCTTTAGTGTGTGTTTATTTAAGCTTGTAATAAGCCTAGAATTGACTCCAAAAGGAGCTATAATCTGACCAACAATAATTTGTGTGAAAGGAGTGAAATTAGCCTCCAATTAAGCTCTTGAATGGTGCATTTAATGAACCGTTACAAGAGGAGTGAAAGGAGGAGCTTTTAGGTCTTTTTGGAACCGTTTTAGGGAGGTTTTTCTTGGCTGATTAGCAGACAACTTTTGGCTTTCTATTTCTCATGTAAACTGCTATATATATGTGGTGTAATTGAAGAGAAAAGACAGATTTGGAGAATTATAAAAAAACCTTGTGTTTTTAAGTTTATGCTTTGAGTTTGTCTCAAGTGTTAGCTTTTCTTATTACTTTGAGTGAGTCTTGAGTTATAAGACTAGGGGAGATTGAGTGATTCTAATCTCTGGCCTAGAACCCCAAGCCATTGAGTTACTCCTTGTGGTTTGGCAACTATCCTAGTTTCGAGTGTTTCTTGTCAAAGTGAGTGTTCTACATTCCTAAAGTTTAGAATTCGAGCAGTTTTCCGGTCGACTTTGAAGGAACATTTCTTGGACTACAGGAATTTGATTTCGGTGTTTCTTTTTTTGATTCTGCATATCTTTTTGTCTAGAATACTCACAAATATTTTCAGATTTTATGAATATTTTAGATATTAAACTGGGCACGTCTTTGTGGACTGCGTTAGAATCGGAGGAAATCAACACAGCGGATTTCAAACGAAGATTTCTCCTTCGTCCGAGAAGATTTTAAGGAGTTTCTTTTTTTGAATCTGCTTATTTTTTCCTGAATTTTCATAATTTGTAAGCCTCTGAGACTGTCAATGCCATTTACAGTTTCGTTTTGTTGTTGGAAGTTACGGGCAGATTCATGATTGTAACTGTAATAGTTTAGCAAAATAGCGAAATCATGGCTGATGGGGATCTTGTTAGGATGTTACAGGTTATCACTCAAAAGTTAGAAAATTTGGAGAAAAAATCAGAAAAGAAAGATGAGAAAAGTGAGGAGGAGAAAAAAAGACAAGATAAAAGATGGGATGCTATAGCCGAAATAGCTTTGCAAGTAAATAGAAAACATAAATTCCAAAAAAATAATGAGACTCCAACCCTTAGGCAACCTATAGATATTCGGTCTACTTTTCGTGAAATAAAAGAAGCAGTGAGAATCTGTCAACAACTAGTTCTCGATGCTTCTCCTCAAACCAATATCACACAAGCAATTGAGGATGATTCTGGTTTTGTAGAGAATCCTTTGGAAGAGGATATTATTGTTGATCAAAGTCAAGAAAAAACTAAAAAAGAGGAGATTAAGGAAAATTTGGTGTTTCCTTCTTTGATGCTCGATGATGGTTTGGAGTCACCTAATGACTCTATTGTTTGGAAATTACAAAAAAAGGTGTTTGTAAAATATTTTGACACTATTTTTGAAACCCCTCCGGAATAGTTAGCTCACAATTTTGGAGTTGACGAGAGTCTTGTTGATGATAATTATGATTTTCGTGTTGAGGCTCAAGAAGATATTTTGAGATTTTCTTTTAACTCCTTTTGGGGTTCCATGACGCAATTTAAAGAAGTTTTCAGTTCTTTTAATATGCTTTTGGGAATTACCCAAATTCGTGGTCCGATTTTTTTCAAAGAAAGAGAGAATGATACATGTGCGTCAAGGCAACTCAGAATATTCAATTTAGATGATCTTACAATCCAAGGTTGCAAGCGATATTTTAGTGTTGTTTTTAAGCCCGTATTTGTTACTTACATGGGGAGTATGATTGAAGCCCACTTGTTGCTGCATCAAAATAGACGTGTGAAAGAATGTAGAAGATGGCATGTGTGCTTGTTATGCCCAAGTTCTGTATGGGCCTCTTTTATTTGCTTTAGTGTGTGTTTATTTAAGCTTGTAATAAGCCTAGAATTGACTCCAAAAGGAGCTATAATCTGACCAACAATAATTTGTGTGAAAGGAGTGAAATTAGCCTCCAATTAAGCTCTTGAATGGTGCATTTAATGAACCGTTACAAGAGGAGTGAAAGGAGGAGCTTTTAGTTCTTTTTGGAACCGTTTTAGGGTGGTTTTTCTTGGCTGATTAGCAGCCAACTTTTGGCTTTCTATTTCTCATGTAAGCTGCTATATATATGTGGTGTAATAGAAGAGAAAAGATATATTTGGAGAATTATAAAAAAAACCTTGTGTTTTCAAGTTTATGCTTTGAGTTTGTCTCAAGTGTTAGCTTTCCTTATTACTTTGAGTGAGTCTTGAGTTATAAGACTAGGGGAGATTGAGTGATTCTTATCTCTGGCCTAGAACCCCAAGCCATTGAGTTAGTCCTTGTGGTTTGGCAACTATCCTAGTTTCGAGTGTTTCTTGTCAAAGTGAGTGTTCTACGTTCCTAAAGTTTAGAATCATCATCCAATCCTTTGGAGGGTGTTTTAAGACATACATCATCTGGTATCTGAGCTTTGGTGGAAAGATTCGAAGATTTGACGCACTTTTTGAGAAGAAAGCATACCGCAGGAATTCGAGCAGTTTTCCGGTCGACTTTGAAGGACGATTTCATGGGCTACAGGAATCTGATTTGGGTGTTTCTTTTTTTGATTCTGCATATCTTTTTGTCTAGAATACTCACAAATATTTTCAGATTTTTTGAATTTTTTAGATATTAAACTGGGCACGTCTTTGTGGACTGCGTCATAATCGGAGGAAATCAACACAGCGGATTTCAAACGAAGATTTCTCCTTCGTCCGAGAAGATTTTAAGGAGTTTCTTTTTTTGAATCTGCTTATTTTTTCCTGAATTTTTATAATTTATAAGCCTCTGAGAGTATAAATGCCATTTACAGTTTCGTTTTGTTGTTTGAAGTTACGGGCAGATTCATGATTGTAACTGTAATAGTTTAGTAAAATAGCGAAATCATGGCTGATGGGGATCTTGTTAGGATGTTACAGGTTATCACTCAAAAGTTAGAAAATTTGGAGAAAAAATCTGAAAAGAAGGATGAGAAAAGTAAGGAGGAGAAAAAAAGACAAGATAAAAGATGGGATGCTATAACCGAAATAGCTTTGCAAGTAGATTGGAAAACATAAATTCCCAAAAAATAATGAGACTCCAACCCTTAGGCAGCCTATAGATATTCGGTCTACTTTTCGTGAAATAAAAGAAGCAGTGAGAATCTGTCAACAACTAGTTCTCGACTTCTCCTCAAACCCATATCACACAAGAAATTGAGGATGATTCTGGTTTTGTAGAGAATCCTATGGAAGAGGATATTATTGTTGATCAAAGTCAAGAAAAAACTAAAAAAGAGGAGATTAAGGAAAATTTAGTGTTTCCTTCTTTAATGGCCGATGATGGTTTGGAGTCACCCAGTTGACCGCAGCCATAAATTTAAGGGCTGCGGTTAATGTAAAAACCGCAGCCCTTGCACCGCAGCCCTTGCGTTTTTTTCCTCTAGTGGCCTCTTTTATTTGCTATAGTGTGTGTTTATTTAAGCTTATAATAAGCCTAGAATTGACTCCAAAAGGAGCTATAATCTGACCAACAATAATTTGTGTGAAAGGAGTGAAATTGGCCTCCAATTAAGCTCTTGAATGGTGCATTTAATGAACCGTTACAAGAGGAGTGAAAGGACGAGCTTTTAGTTCTTTTTGGAACCGTTTTAGGGAGGTTTTTCTTGGCTGATTAGCAGACAACTTTTGGCTTTCTATTTCTCATGTAAGCTGCTATATATATGTGGTGTAATTGAAGAGAAAAGGTATATTTGGAGAATTATAAAAAAACCTTGTGTTTTTAAGTTTATGCTTTGAGTTTGTCTCTAGTGTTAGCTTTCCTTATTACTTTGAGTGAGTCTTGTGTGATAAGACTAGGGGAGATTGAGTGTTTCAAATATCTGGCCTAGAACCCAAAGCCATTGAGTTAGTCCATGTGGTTTGGCAACTATCCTAGTTTCGAGTGTTTCTTGTCAAAGTGACTGCTCCACATTCCTAAAGTTTAGAATCATCATCCAATCCTTTGGAGGGTGTTTTTAGACATACATCATCTGGTATCTATCCTTTGGTGGATAGATTCAATATTTGACGCACTTTTGGAGAAGAAAACAAACCGTTGGAATTAGAGCAGTTTTCCGGTCGACTTTGAAGGATAATTTCTTGGGTTACAAGAATCTGATTTGGGTGTTTCTTTTTTTAATTCTGCATATCATTTTGTCTAGAATACTCACAAATATTTTCAGATTTTTATAAATTTTTTAGATATTAAACTGGGCACGTCTTTGTGGACTGTGTCAGAATCGGAGGAAATCAGCACAACGGATTTCAAACGAAGATTTCTCCTTCGTCCGAAAAGCTTTTAAGGAGTTTCTTTTTTTTGAATCTGCTTATTTTTTCCTGAATTTTCATAATTTGTAAGCCTCTAAGAGTCTCAAGGCCATTTTTAGATATTAAACTGGGCACGTTTTTGTGGACTGCGTCAGAATCGGAGGAAATCATCACATCGGATTTCAAACGAAGATTTCTCCTTCGTCCGAGAAACTTTTAAGGAGTTTCTTTTTTTGAATCTGCTTATTTTTTCCTGAATTTTCATAATTTGTAAGCCTATGAGAGTTTCAAGGCCATTTACAGTTTCGGTTTGTTGTTTGAAGTTACGGGCAGATTCCTGATTGTAACTGTAATAGTTTAGCAAAATAGCGAAATCATGGTTGATGGGGATCTTGTTAGGATGTTACAGGTTATCACTCAAAAGTTAGAAAATTTGGAGAAAAAATCAGAAAAGAAGGATGAGAAAAGTGAGGAGCAGAAAAAAAGACAAGATAAAACATGGGATGCTATAGCCTAAATGGCTTTGCAAGTAAATAGAAAACATAAATTCCCAAAAAATAATGAGACTCCAACCCTTAGGAAGCCTATAGATATTCGGTCTACTTTTCGTGAAATAAAAGAAGCAGTGATAATTTGTCAACAACTAGTTCTCGATGCTTCTCCTCAAACCAATATCACACAAGAAATTGAGGATGATTCTGGTTTTGTAGAGAATCCTATGGAAGAGGATATTATTGTTGATCAAAGTCAAGAAAAAACTAAAAAAGAGGAGATTAAGGAAATTTTGGTGTTTCCTTCTTTGATGGTCGATGATGGTTTGGAGTCACCCAATGACTCTATTGTTTGGAACTTACAAAAAAGGGTGTTTGTGAAAAATTTTGATACTATTTTTGAAACCCCTCCAGAATAGTTAGCTCACACTTTTGGAGTTGACGAGAGTCTTGTTGATAATAATTATGATTTTCGTGTTGAGGCTCAAGAAGATGTTTTGAGATTTTCTTTTAACTCCTTTTGGGGTTCCATGACGCAATTCAAAGAGGTTTTCAGTTCTTTTAATATGCTTTTGGGAATTGGGCAAATTTGTGGTCGGATTTGTTTCAAAGAAAGAGAGAATGATACATGTGCGTTAAGGCGACTGAAAATATTCAATTTAAATGATCTTTCCAATTTCTGGATTTGGATCGTCTTACAATCCAAGGTTGCAAGCGATATTTTAGTGTTGTTTTTAAGCCCGTATTTGTTACTTACATGGGGAGTATGATTGAAGCCCACTTGTTGCTGCATCAAAATAGACGTGTAAAAGCATGGAGAAGATGGCATGTGTGCTTGTTATGCCCAAGTTCTGTATGGGCCTCTTTTATTTGCTTTAATGTGTGTTTATTTAAGCTTGTAATAAGCCTAGAATTGACTCCAAAACGAGCTATAATCTGGCCAACAATAGTTTGTGTGAAAGGAGTGAAATTAGCCTCCAATTAAGCTCTTGAATGGTGCATTTAATGAACCGTTACAAGAGGAGTGAAAGGAGGAGCTTTTAGTTCTTTTTGTAACCGTTTTAGGGAGGTTTTTCTTGGCTGATTAGCAGCCAACTTTTGGCTTTCTATTTTTCATGTAAGCTGCTATATATATATGGTGTAATAGAAGAGAAAAGACAGATTTGGAGAATTATTAAAAAACCTTGTGTTTTCAAGTTTATGCTTTTAGTTTTTACTCAAGTGTTAGCTTTCCTTATTACTTTGAGTGAGTCTTGAGTTATAAGACTAGGGGAGATTGAGTGATTCTTATTTCTGGCCTAGAACCCCAAGCCATTGAGTTAGTCCTTGTGGTTTGGCAACTATCCTAGTTTCGAGTGTTTCTTGTCAAAGAAAGTGTTCTACATTCCTAAAGTTTAGAATCATCATCCAATCCTTTGGAGGGTGTTTTTAGACATACATCATCTGGTATCTGAGCTTTGGTGGAAAGATTCGAAGATTTGACGCACTTTTGGAGAAGAAAACAAACCGCTGGAATTCGAGCAGTTTTCCGGTTGACTTTGAAGGACGATTTCATGGGCTACAGGAATCTGATTTGTGTGTTTCTTTTTTTGATTCTGCATATCCTTTTGTCTAGAATACTCACAAATATTTTCAGATTTTATGAATATTTTAGATATTAAACTGGGCACGTCTTTGTGGGCTGCGTCAGAATCGGAGGAAATCGACATAGCGGATTTCAAACGAAGATTTCTCCTTCGTCCGAGAAAATTTAATGGAGTTTCTTTTTTTGAATCTGCTTATTTTTTCCTGAATTTTCATAATTTGTAAGCCTCTGAGAGTTTCAAGGCCATTTACACTTTCGTTTTGTTGTTTGAAGTTACGGGCAAATTCAAGATTGTAACTGTAATAGTTTAGCAAAATAGTTAAATCATGGCTGGTGGGGATCTTGTTAGGATGTTACAGGTTATCACTCAAAAGTTAAAAAATTTGGAGAAAAAATTAGAAAAGAAGAATGAGAAAAGTGAGGAGGAGAAAAAAAGACAAGATAAAACATGGAATGCTATAGCCGAAATGGCTTTGCAAGTAAATAGAAAACATAAATTCCCAAAAAATAATGAGACTCCAACCCTTAGGTAGCCTATAGATATTCGGTCTACTTTTCGTGAAACAAAAGAAGTAGTGAGAATTTGTCAACAACTAGTTCTCGATGCTTCTCCTCAAACCAATATCACACAAGAAATTGAGGATGATTCTGGTTTTGTAGAGAATCCTATGGAAGAGGATATTATTGTTGATCAAAGTCAAGAAAAAACTAAAAAAGTGGAGATTAAGGAAATTTTGGTGTTTCCTTCTTTGATGGTCGATGATGGTTTTGAGTCACCCAATGACTCTATTGTTTGGAACTTGCAAAAAAGGGTGTTTGTGAAAAATTTTGATACTATTTTTGAAACCCCTTCGGAATAGTTAGCTCATTCTTTTGGAGTTGACGAGAGTCTTGTTGATAATAATTATGATTTTCGTGTTGAGGCTCAAGAAGATGTTTTGAGATTTTCTTTTAACTCCTTTTGGGGTTCCATGACGCAATTCAAAGAGGTTTTCAGTTCTTTTAATATGCTTTTGGGAATTGGGCAAATTTGTGGTCGGATTTTTTTCAAAGAAAGAGAGAATGATACATGTGCGTTAAGGCGACTCAAAATATTCAATTCAAATGATCTTTCCAATTTCTGGATTTGGATCGTCTTACAATCCAAGGTTGCAAGCGATATTTTAGTGTTGTTTTTAAGCCCGTATTTGTTACTTACATGGGGAGTATGATTGAAGCCCACTTGTTGCTGCATCAAAATAGACGTGTGAAAGCATGGAGAAGATGGCATGTGTGCTTGTTATGCCCAAGTTCTGTATGGACCTCTTTTATTAGCTTTAGTGTGTGTTTATTTAAGCTTGTAATAAGCCTAGAATTGACTCCAAAAGGAGCTATAATCTGACCAACAATAGTTTGTGTGAAAGGAGTGAAATTAGCCTCCAATTAAGGCTCTTGAATGGTGCATTTAATGAACCGTTACAAGAGGAGTGAAAGGAGGAGCTTTTAGTTCTTTTTGTAACCGTTTTAGGGAGGTTTTTCTTGGCTGATTAGCAGCCAACTTTTGGCTTTCTATTTCTCATTTAAGCTGCTATATATATGTGGTGTAATAGAAGAGAAAATATAGATTTGGAGAATTATAAAAAAAACCTTGTGTTTTCAAGTTTATGCTTTGAGTTTGTCTCAAGTGTTAGCTTTCCTTATTACTTTGAGTGAGTCTTGAGTTATAAGACTAGGGGAGATTGAGTGATTCTTATCTCTGGCCTAGAACCCCAAGCCATTGAGTTAGTCCTTGTGGTTTGGCAACTATCCTAGTTTCGAGTGTTTCTTGTCAAAGTGAGTGTTCTACGTTCCTAAAGTTTAGAATCATCATCCAATCCTTTGGAGGGTGTTTTAAGACATACATCATCTGGTATCTGAGCTTTGGTGGAAATATTCGAAGATTTGACGCACTTTTGGAGAAGAAAACATACCGCTGGAATTCGAGCAGTTTTCCGGTCGACTTTGAAGGACGATTTCATGGGCTACAGGAATCTGATTTGGGTGTTTCTTTTTTTGATTCTGCATATCTTTTTGTCTAGAATACTCACAAATATTTTCAGATTTTTTGAATTTTTTAGATATTAAACTGGGCACGTCTTTGTGGACTGCGTCATAATCGGAGGAAATCAACACAGCGGATTTCAAACGAAGATTTCTCCTTCGTCCGAGAATATTTTATGGAGTTTCTTTTTTTAATCTGCTTATTTTTTCCTGAATTTTTATAATTTATAAGCCTCTGAGAGTCTAAATGCAATTTACAGTTTCGTTTTGTTGTTTGAAGTTACGGGCAGATTCATGATTGTAACTGTAATAGTTTAGCGAAATAGCGAAATCATGGCTGATGGGGATCTTGTTAGGATGTTACAGGTTATCACTCAAAAGTTAGAAAATTTGGAGAAAAAATCTGAAAAGAAGGATGAGAAAAGAAAGGAGGAGAAAAAAAGACAAGATAAAAGATGGGATGCTATAACCAAAATAGCTTTGCAAGTAAATAGAAAACATAAATTCCCAAAAAATAATGAGACTCCAACCCTTAGGTAGCCTATAGATATTCGGTCTACTTTTCGTGAAATAAAAGAAGCAGTGAGAATCTGTCAACAACTAGTTCTCGATGCTTCTCCTCAAACCCATATCACACAAGAAATTGAGGATGATTCTGGTTTTGTAGAGAATCCTATGGAAGAGGATATTATTGTTGATCAAAGTCAAGAAAAAACTAAAAAAGAGGAGATTAAGGAAAATTTGGTGTTTCCTTCTTTAATGGTCGATGATGGTTTGGAGTCACCCAATGACTCTATTGTTTGGAACTTACAAAAAAGTGTGTTTGTAAAACGTTTTGATACTATTTTTGAAACCCCTCCGGAATAGTTAGCTCACACTTTTGGAGTTGACGAGAGTGTTATTGATAATAATTATGATTTTCGTGTTGAGGCTCAAGAAGATATTTTGTGATTTTCTTATAACTCCTTTTGGGGTTCCATGACGCAATTCAAAGAGGTTTTCAGTTCTTTTAATATGCTTTTGGGAATTGGCCAAATTCGTGGTCGGATTTTTTTCAAAGAAAGAGAGAATGATACATGTGCGTCAAGGGGACTCAAAATATTCAATTTAGATGATCTTACAATCCAAGGTTGCAAGCGATATTTTAGTGTTGTTTTTAAGCCCGTATTTGTTACTTACATGGGGAGTATGATTGAAGCCCACTTGTTGCTGCATCAAAATAGACGTGTGAAAGCACGGAGAAGATGGCATGTGTGCCTGTTATGCCCAAGTTCTGTATGGGCCTCTTTTATTAGCTTTAGTGTGTGTTTATTTAAGCTTGTAATAAGCCTAGAATTGACTCCAAAAGGAGCTATAATCTGACCAACAATAGTTTATGTGAAAGGAGTGAAATTAGCCTCCAATTAAGCTCTTGAATGGTGCATTTAATGAACCGTTACAAGAGGAGTGAAAGGAGGAGCTTTTAGTTCTTTTTGTAACCGTTTTAGGGAGGTTTTTCTTGGCAGATTAGCAGCCAACTTTTGGTTTTCTATTTCTCATGTAAGCTGCTATATATATGTGGTGTAATAGAAAAGAAAAGACAGATTTGGAGAATTATAAAAAAACCTTGTGTTTTCAAGTTTATGCTTTGAGTTTGTCTCAAGTGTTAGCTTTCCTTATTACTTTGAATGAGTCTTGAGTTATAAGACTAGGGGAGATTGAGTGATTCTTATCTCTGGCCTAGAACCCCAAGCCATTAAGTTAGTCCTTGTAGTTTGGCAACTATCCTAGTTTCGAGTGTTTCTTGTCAAAGTGAGTGTTCTACGTTCCTAAAGTTTAGAATCATCATCCAATCCTTTGGAGGGTGTGTTTATACATACATCATCTGGTATCTGAGCTTTGGTGGAAAGATTCGAAGATTTGACGCCTTTTTGGAGAAGAAAACAAACCGCTGCAAAATGGTGCAGTTTTCCGGTCGAATTTGAAGGACGATTTCTTGGCCTAGTTGAATCTGATTTGGGTGTTTCTTTTTTTGATTCTGCATATCTTTTTGTCTAGAATACTCACAAATATTTTCAGATTTTTATGATTTTTTTAGATATTAAACTGGGCATGTCTTTGTGGACTGCGTCAGTATCGGAGGAAATCATCACAGCGGATTTCAAACGAAGATTTCTCCTTCGTCCGAAAAGCTTTTAAGGAGTTTCTTTTTTTTTTGAATCTGCTTATTTTTTCATGAGTTTTCATAATTTCTAAGCCTCTAAGAGTCACAAGGCCATTTTTAGATATTAAACCGGGCACGTTTTTGTGGACTGCGTCAGAATCGGAGGAAATCAACACAGCGGATTTCAAACGAAGATTTCTCCTTCGTCCGTGACGATTTTAAGGAGTTTCTTTTTTTGAATCTGCTTATTTTTTGCTGAATTTTCATAATTTGTAAGCCTCTCAGAGTCTCAATGCCATTTACAGTTTCGCTTTGTTGTTTGAAGTTACGGGCATATTCATGATTGTAACTGTAATAGTTTAGCAAAATAGCGAAATCATGGCTGATGGGGATCTTGTTAAGATGTTACAGGTTATCACTCAAAAGTTAGAAAATTTGGTGAAAAAATCTGAAACGAAGGGTGAGAAAAGTGAGGAGGAGAAAAAAAGACAAGATAAAAGATGGGATGCTATAGCCGAAATAGCTTTGCAAGTAAATAGAATACATAAATTCCCAAAAAATAATGAGACTCCAACCCTTAGGCAGCCTATAGATATTCGGTCTACTTTTCGTGAAATAAAAGAAGCAGTGAGAATCTGTCAACAACTAGTTCTCGATGCTTCTCCTCAAACCCATATCACACAAGAAATTGAGGATGATTCTGGTTTTGTAGAGAATCCTATGGAAAAGGATATTATTGTTGATCAAATTCATGAAAAAACTAAAAAAGAGGAGATTAAGGAAAATTTGGTGTTTCCATCTTTGATGGTCGATGATGGTTTGGAGTCACCCAATGACTCTATTGTTTGGAACTTACAAAAAAGGGTGTTTGTAAAACGTTTTGACACTATTTTTGAAACCCCTCCGGAATAGTTAGCTCACACTTTTGGAGTTGACGAGAGTCTTGTTGATAATAATTATGATTTTCGTGTTGAGGCTCAAGAAGATATTTTGAGATTTTATTTTAACTCCTTTTGGGGTTCCATGACGCAATTCAAAGACGTTTTTTGAGTTCTTTTAATATGCTTTTGGGAATTGGCCAAATTCGTGGTCGGATTTTTTTCAAAGAAAGAGAGAATGATACATGTGCGTCAAGGCGACTCAAAATATTCAATTAAGATTATCTTACAATCCAAGGCTGCAAGCGATATTTTAGTGTCGTTTTTAAGCCCGTATTTGTTACTTACATGGGGAGTATGATTGAAGCCCACTTGTTGCTGCATCAAAATAGACGTGTGAAAGCACGGAGAAGATGGCATGTGTGCCTGTTATGCCCAAGTTCTGTATGGGCCTCTTTTATTAGCTTTAGTGTGTGTTTATTTAAGCTTGTTATAAGCCTAGAATTGACTCCAAAAGGAGCTATAATCTGACCAACAATAGTTTATGTGAAAGGAGTGAAATTAGTCTCCAATTAAGCTCTTGAATGGTGCATTTAATGAACCGTTACAAGAGGAGTGAAAGGAGGAGCTTTTAGTTCTTTTTGTAACCATTTTACGGAGGTTTTTCTTGGCTGATTAGCAGCCAACTTTTGTCTTTCTATTTCTCATGTAAGCTGCTATATATATGTGGTGTAATAAAAGAGAAAAGACAGATTTGGAGAATTTTAAAAAAACCTTGTGTTTTCAAGTTTATTCTTTGAGTTTGTCTCAAGTGTTAGCTTTCCTTATTACTTTGAGTGAGTCTTGAGTGATAAGACTAGGGGAGATTGAGTGATTCTTATCTCTAGCCTAGAACCCCAAGCCATTAAGTTAGTCCTTGTGGTTTGGCAACTATCCTAGTTTCGAGTGTTTCTTGTCAAAGTGAGTGCTCTACGTTCCTATAGTTTAGAATCATCATCCAATCCTTTGGAGGGTGTGTTTATACATACATCATCTGGTATCTGAGCTTTGGTTTAAAGATTCGAAGATTTGACGCCTTTTTGGAGAAGAAAACAAACTGCTGGAATTGGTGCAGTTTTCCGGTCGAATTTGAAGGACGATTTCTTGGGCTACATGAATCTGATTTGGGTGTTTCTTTTTTTGATTCTGCATATCTTTTTGTCTAGAATACTCACAAATATTTTCAGATTTTTATGAATTTTTTAGATATTAAACTGGGCACGTCTTTGTGGACTGCGTCAGTATCGGAGGAAATCATCACAGCGGATTTCAAACGAAGATTTCATCTTCGTCCGAAAAGCTTTTAAGGAGTTCTTTTTTTTGAATCCCTTATTTTTCATGAATTTTCATAATTTGTAAGCCTCTAAGAGTCACAAGGTCATTTTTAGATATTAAACCGGGCACTTTTTGTGGACTGCGGCAAAATCGGAGAAAATCAGCACAGCGAATTTCAAACGAAGATTTCTTCTTCGTCCGAGAAGCTTTTAAGGAGTTTCTTTTTTTGAATCTGCTTATTTTTTCATGAATTTTCATAATTTGTAAGCCTCTAAGAGTCACAAGGCCATTTTTAGATATTAAACCGGGCACGTTTTTGTGGACTGCGTCAGAATCGGAGGAAATCAACACAGCGGATTTCAAACGAAGATTTCTCCTTCGTCCGAGACGATTTTAAGGAGTTTCTTTTTTTGAATCTGCTTATTTTTTCCTGAATTTTCATAATTTGTAAGCCTCTCAGAGTCTCAATGCCATTTACAGTTTCGCTTTGTTGTTTGAAGTTACGGGCATATTCATGATTGTAACTGTAATAGTTTAGCAAAATAGCGAAATCATGGCTGATGGGGATCTTGTTAGGATGTTACAGGTTATCACTCAAAAGTTAGAAAATTTGGTGAAAAAATCTGAAACGAAGGGTGAGAAAAGTGAGGAGGAGAAAAAAAGACAAGATAAAAGATGGGATGCTATAACTGAAATAGCTTTGCAAGTAAATAGAAAACATAAATTCCCAAAAAATAATGAGACTCCAACCCTTAGGCAGCCTATAGATATTCGGTCTACTTTTCGTGAAATAAAAGAAGCAGTGAGAATCTGTCAACAACTAGTTCGCGATGCTTCTCCTCAAACCCATATCACACAAGAAATTGAGGATGATTCTGGTTTTGTAGAGAATCCTATGGAAAAGGATATTATTGTTGATCAAATTCATGAAAAAACTAAAAAAGAGGAGATTAAAGAAAATTTGGTGTTTCCTTCTTTGATGGTCGATGATGGTTTGGAGTCCCCCAATGACTCTATTGTTTGGAACTTACAAAAAAGGGTGTTTGGAAAACGTTTTGATACTATTTTTGAAACCCCTCCGGAATAGTTAGCTCACACTTTTGGAGTTGACGAGAGTCTTGTTGATAATAATTATGATTTTCGTGTTGAGGCTCAAGAAGATATTTTGAGATTTTATTTTAACTCCTTTTGGGGTTCCATGACGCAATTCAAAGAGGTTTTTTGAGTTCTTTTAATATGCTTTTGGGAATTGGCCAAATTCGTGGTCGGATTTTTTTCAAAGAAAGAGAGAATGATACATGTGCGTCAAGGCGACTCAAAATATTCAATTAATATTATCTTACAATCCATGGTTGCAAGCGATATTTTAGTGTCGTTTTTAAGCCCGTATTTGTTACTTAAATGGGGAGTATGATTGAAGCCCACTTGTTGCTGCATCAAAATAGACGTGTGAAAGCATGGAGAAGATGGCATGTGTGCCTGTTATGCCCAAGTTCTGTATGGGCCTCTTTTATTAGCTTTAGTGTGTGTTTATTTAAGCTTGTTATAAGCCTAGAATTGACTCCAAAAGGAGCTATAATCTGACCAACAATAGTTTATGTGAAAGGAGTGAAATTAGTCTCCAATTAAGCTCTTGAATGGTGCATTTAATGAACCGTTACAAAAGGAGTGAAAGGAGGAGCTTTTAGTTCTTTTTGTAACCATTTTAGGGAGGTTTTTCTTGGCTGATTAGCAGCCAACTTTTGGCTTTCTGTTTCTCATGTAAGCTGCTATATATATGTGGTGTAATAAAAGAGAAAAGACAGATTTGGAGAATTTTAAAAAAAACCTTGTGTTTTCAAGTTTATTCTTTGAGTTTGTCTCAAGTGTTAGCTTTCCTTATTACTTTGAGTGAGTCTTGAGTGATAAGACTAGGGGAGATTGAGTGATTCTTATCTCTGGCCTAGAACCCCAAGCCATTAAGTTAGTCCTTGTGGTTTGGCAACTATCCTAGTTTCGAGTGTTTCTTGTCAAAGTGAGTGCTCTACGTTCCTAAAGTTTAGAATCATCATCCAATCCTTTGGACGGTGTGTTTATACATACATCATCTGGTATCAGAGCTTTGGTGGGAAGATCCAAAGATTTGACGCCTTTTTGGAGAAGAAAACAAACCGCTGGAATTGGTGCAGTTTTCCGGTCGAATTTGAAGGACGATTTCTTGGGCTACATGAATCTGATTTGGGTGTTTCTTTTTTTGATTCTTCATATCTTTTTGTCTAGAATACTCACAAATATTTTCAGATTTTTATGAATTTTTTAGATATTAAACTGGGCACGTCTTTGTGGACTACGTCAGTATCGGTGGAAATCATCACAGCGGATTTCAAACGAAGATTTCTCCTTCGTCCGAAAAGCTTTTAAGGAGTTTTTTTTTTTTGAATCTGCTTATTTTTTCATGAATTTTCGTAATTTGTAAGCCTCTAAGAGTCACAAGGCCATTTTAAGATATTAAACCGGGCAAGTTTTTGTGGACTGCGTCAGAATCGGAGGAAATCAGCACAGCGAATTTCAAACGAAGATTTCTTCTTCGTCCGAGAAGCTTTTAAGGAGTTTCTTTTTTTGAATCTGCTTATTTTTTCCTGAATTTTCATAATTTGTAAGCCTCTGACAGTCTCAAGGCCATTTAAAGTTTCGTTTTGTTGTTTGAAGTTACGGGTAGATTCATGATTGTAACTGTAATAGTTTAGCAAAATAGCAAAATCATGGCTAATGGGGATCTTGTTAGGATGTTACAAGTTATCACTCAAAAGTTAGAAAGTTTGGAGAAAAAATCAGAAAAGAAGGATGAGAAAAGTGAGGAGGAGAAAAAAAGACAAGATAAAAGATGGGATGCTATAGTCGAAATGGCTTTGCAAGTAAATAGAAAACATAAATTCCCAAAAAATAATGAGACTCCAACCCTTTGGCAGCCTATATATATTCGGTCTACTTTTCGTGAAATAAAAGAAGCAGTGAGAATCTGTCAACAACTAGTTCTCGATGCTTCTCCTCAAACCAATATCACACAAGCAATTGAGGATGATTCTGGTTTTGTAGAGAATCCTTTGGAAGAGGATATTATTGTTGATCAAAGTCAAGAAAAAACTAAAAAAGAGGAGATTAAGGAAAATTTGGTGTTTCCTTCTTTGATGGTCGATGATGGTTTGGAGTCACCCAATGACTCTATTGTTTGGAACTTACAAAAAAGGGTGTTTGTGAAACATTTTGATACTATTTTTGAAACCCCTCCGGAATGGTTAGCTCACACTTTTGGAGTTGACGAGAGTCTTGTTGATAATAATTATAATTTTCGTGTTGAGGCTCAAGAAGATGTTTTGTGATTTTCTTTAAACTCCTTTTGGGGTTCCATGACGCAATTAAAAGAGGTTTTCAGTTCTTTTAATATGCTTTTGGGAATTGGCTAAATTCGTGGTCGAATTTTTTTCAAAGAAAGAGAGAATGATACATGTGCGTCAAGGCGACTCAAAATATTCAATTTAGATTATCGGATTTGGATCGTCTTACAATCCAAGGTTGCAAGCGATATTTTAGTGTTGTTTTTATGCCCGTATTTGTTACTTACATGGGGAGTATGATTGAAGCCCACTTGTTGCTGCATCAAAATAGACGTGTGAAAGCACGGAGAAGATGGCATGTGTGCCTGTTATGCCCAAGTTCTGTATGGGCCTCTTTTATTAGCTATAGTGTGTGTTTATTTAAGCTTGTAATAAGCCTAGAATTGACTCCAAAAGGAGCTATAATCTAACCAACAATAGTTTATGTGAAAGGAGTGAAATTAGCCTCCAATTAAGCTATTGAATGGTGCATTTAATGAACCGTTACAAGAGGAGTGAAAGGAGGAGCTTTTAGTTCTTTTTGTAACCGTTTTAGGGAGGTTTTTCTTGGTTGATTAGCAGCCAACTTTTGGTTTTCTATTTCTCATGTAAGCTGCTATATATATGTGGTGTAATAGAAGAGAAAAGACAGATTTGGAGAATTATAAAAAAACCTTGTGTTTTCAAGTTTATGCTTTGAATTTGTCTCAAGTGTTAGCTTTCCTTATTACTTTGAGTGAGTCTTGAGTGATAAGACTAGGGGAGATTGAGTGATTCTTATCTTTGGCCTAGAACCCCAAGCCACTAAGTTAGTCGTTGTGCTTTGGCAACTATCCTAGTTTCGAGTGTTTCTTGTCAAAGTGAGTGTTCTACGTTCCTAAAGTTTAGAATCATCATCCAATCCTTTGGAGGGTGTGTTTATACATACATCATCTGGTATCTGAGCTTTGGAGGAAAGATTCGAAGATTTGACGCCTCTTTGGAGAAAAAAAAAACCGCTGGATTTGGTGCAGTTTTCCGGTCGAATTTGATGGACGATTTCTTGGCCTAGATGAATCTGATTTGGGTGTTTCTTTTTTTGATTCTGCATATCTTTTTGTCTAGAATACTCACAAATATTTTCAGATTTTTATGATTTTTTTAGATATTAAACTGGGCACGTCTTTGTGGACTGCGTCAGTATCGGAGGAAATCATCACAGTGGATTTCAAGCGAAGATTTCTCCTTCGTCCGAAAAGCTTTTAAGGAGTTTTTTTTTTTTGAATCTACTTATTTTTTCATGAATTTTCATAATTTGTAAGCCTCTAAGAGTCACAAGGCCATTTTTAGATATTAAACCGGGCACGTTTTTGCGGACTGCGTCAGAATCGGAGGAAATCAGCACAGCGGATTTCAAACGAAGATTTCTCCTTCGTCCGAGAAGCTTTTAAGGAGTTTCTTTTATTGAATCTGCTTATTTTTTCCTGAATTTTCATAATTTGTAAGCCTCTGAGAGTTTCAATGCCATTTACAGTTTTGTTTTGTAGTTTGAAATTACGGGTAGATTCATGATTGTAACTGTAATAGTTTAGCAAAATAGCAAAATCATGGCTGATGGGGATCTTGTTAGGATGTTACAGGTTATCACTCAAAAGTTAGAAAGTTTGGAGAAAAAATCAGAAAAGAAGAATGAGAAAACTGAGGAGGAGAAAAAAAGCCAAGATAAAAGATGGGATGCTATAGTCGAAATGGCTTTGTAAGTAAATAGAAAACATAAATTCCCAAAAAAATAATGAGACTCCAACTCTTAGGCAGCATATATATATTCGTTCTACTTTTCGTGAAATAAAAGAAGCAGTGAGAATTTGTCAACAACTAGTTCTCGATGCTTCTTCTCAAACCAATATCACACAAGAAATTAAGGATGATTCTGGTTTTGTAGAGAATCCTATGGATGAGGATATTATTGTTGATCAAAGTCAAGAAAAAACTAAAAAAGAGGAGATTAAGGAAAATTTGGTGTTTCCTTCTTTGATGGTCGATGATGGTTTGGAGTCACCCAATGACTCTATTGTTTGGAACTTACAAAAAAGGGTGTTTGTGAAACATTTTGATACTATTTTTGAAACCCCTCCGGAATGGTTAGCTCACACTTTTGGAGTTGACGAGAGTCTTGTTGATAATAATTATGATTTTCGTGTTGAGGCTCAAGAAGATGTTTTGAGATTTTCTTTTAACTCCTTTTGGGGTTCCATGACGCAATTCAAAGAGGTTTTTAGTTCTTTTAATATGCTTTTGGGAATTGGCCAAATTCGTGGTCCGATTTTTTTCAAAGAAAGAGAGAATGATACATGTGCGTCAAGGCAACTCAAAATATTCAATTTAGATGATCTTTCCAATTTGGAATTTGGATCGTCTTACAATCCAAGGTTGCAAGCGATATTTTAGTGTTGTTTTTAAGCCCGTATTTGTTACTTACATGGGGAGTATGATTGAAGCCCACTTGTTGCTGCATCAAAATAGACGTGTGAAAGCATGGAGAAGATGGCATGTGTGCTTGTTATGCCCAAGTTCTGTATGGGCCTCTTTTATTTACTTTAGTGTGTGTTTATTTAAGCTTGTAATAAGCCTAGAATAGACTCCAAAAGGAGCTATAATGTGGCCAACAATAGTTTGTGTGAAAGGAGTGAAATTAGCCTCCAATTAAGCTCTTGAATGGTGCATTTAATGAACCGTTACAAGAGGAGTGAAAGGAGGAGCTTTTAGTTCTTTTTGTAACCGTTTTAAGGAGGTTTTTCTTGGCTGATTAGCAGCCAACTTTTGGCTTTCTATTTCTCATGTAAGCTGCTATATATATGTGGTGTAATAGAAGAGAAAAGACAGATTTGGAGAATTATAAAAAAACCTTGTGTTTTCAAGTTTATGCTTTGACTTTGTCTCAAGTGTTAGCTTTCCTTATTACTTTGAGTGAGTCTTGAGTGATAAGACTAGGGGAGATTGAGTGATTCTTATCTCTAGCCTAGAACCCCAAGCCATTGAGTTAGTCTCTTTGGTTTGGCAACTATCCTAGTTTCGAGTGTTTCTTGTCAAAGTAAGTGTTCTACAATCCTAAAGTTTAGAATCATCATCCAATCCTTTGGAGGATGTTTTTAGACATACATCATCTGGTATCTGAGCTTTGGTGGAATGATTCAAAGATTTGACGCACTTTTGGAGAAGAAACTAAAAACTGCTGGAATTCAAGCAGCTTTCCGGTCGACTTTGAAGGACGATTTCTTGGGCTGCAGAAATCTGATTTAGGTGTTTCTTTTTTTGATTATGTATATCTTTTTGTCTAGAATACTCACAAATATTTTCAGATTTTTATGAATTTTGTTAGATATTAAACTGGGCACGTCTTTGTGGATCAAGCGTCGAGAATCGGAGGAAATCGGCAATGGATTTCAAACGAAGATTTCTCCTTCGTCCGAAAATCTTTTATGGAGTTTCTTTTTTGAATCGGCTTATGTTTTCCTGTATTTCATAATTTATAAGCCTCTGAGAGTGTCATGGCCATTTATAGTTTCGTTTTATTGTTTGAAGTTACGGGCAGATTCATGATTGTAACTGTAATAGTTTAGCAAAATATCGAAATGATGGCTGATGGGGTTCTTGTTAGGATGTTATAGGTTATCACTCAAAAGTTAGAAAATTTGGAGAAAAAATCAGAAAAGAAGGATGAGAAAAGTGAGGAGGAGAAAAAAAGACAAGATAAAAAATGGGATGCTATAGCCGAAATGGCTTTGCAAGTAAATAGAAAACATAAATTCCCAAAAAATTATGAGACACCAAATCTTAGGCAGCCTATAGATATTCGGTCTACTTTTCGTGAAATAAAAGAAGCAGTGAGAATTTGTCAACAACTAGTTCTCGATGCTTCTCCTCAAACCAATATCACACAAGAAATTAAGGATGATTCTGGTTTTGTAGAGAATCCTATGGATGAGGATATTATTGTTGATCAAAGTCAAGAAAAACTAAAAAGAGGAGATTAAGGAAAATTTGGTGTTTCCTTCTATGATGGTCGATGATGGTTTGGAGTCACCCAATGACTCTATTGTTTGGAACTTACAAAAAAGGGTGTTTGTGAAACATTTTGATACTATTTTTGAAACCCCTCCGGAATGGTTAGCTCACACTTTTGGAGTTGACGAGAGTCTTGTTGATAATAATTATGATTTTCGTGTTGAGGCTCAAGTGGATGTTTTGAGATTTTCTTTTAACTCCTTTTGGGGTTCCATGACGCTATTAAAAGAGGTTTTCAGTTCTTTTAATATGCTTTGGGGAATTGGCCAAATTCGTGGTCGAATTTTTTTCAAAGAAAGAGAGAATGATACATGTGCGTCAAGGCGACTCAAAATATTCAATTTAGAAGATCTTTCCAATTTCTGAATTTGGATCGTCTTACAATCCAAGGTTGCAAGCGATATTTTAGTGTTGTTTTTAAGCCCGTATTTGTTACTTACATGGGGAGTATGATTAAAGCCCACTTGTTGCTGCATCAAAATAGACGTGTGAAAGCATGGAGAAGATGGCATGTGTGCTTGTTATGCCCAAATTTTGTATGGGCCTCTTTTATTTGCTTTAGTGTTTGTTTATTTAAGCTTGTAATAAGCCTAGAATTGACTCCAAAAGGAGCTATAATTTGGCCAGCAATAGTTTGTGTGAAAGGAGTGAAATTAGCCTCCAATTAAGCTCATGAATGGTGCATTTAATGAACCGTTACAAGAGGAGTGAAAGGAGGAGCTTTTAGTTCTTTTTGTAACCGTTTTAAGGAGGTTTTTCTTGGCTGATTAGCAGCCAACTTTTGGCTTTCTATTTCTCATGTAAGCTGCTATATATATGTGGTGTAATAGAAGAGAAAAGACAGATTTGGAGAATTATAAAAAAACCTTGTGTTTTCAAGTTTATGCTTTGACTTTGTCTCAAGTGTTAGCTTTCCTTATTACTTTGAGCGAGTCTTGAGTGATAAGACTAGGGAAGGTTGAGTGATTCTTATCTCTAACCTAGAACCCCAAGCCATTGAGTTAGTCTCTGTGGATTGGCAACTATCCTAGTTTCGAGTGTTTCTTGTCAAAGTAAGTGTTCTACATTCCTAAAGTTTAGAATCATCATCCATTCCTTTGGAGGATGTTTTTAGACATACATCATCTGGTATCTGAGCTTTGGTGGAAAGATTCAAAGATTTGACGCACTTTTTGAGAAGAAACTAAAAACCGCTGGAATTCGAGCAGTTTTCCGGTCGACTTTGAAGGACGATTTCTTGGGCTACAGAAATCTGATTTAGGTGTTTCTATTTTTGATTATGTATATCTTTTTGTCTAGAATACTCACAAATCATTTCAGATTTTTATGAATTTTTTAGATATTAAACTGGGCACGTCTTTGTGGACTGCGTCAGAATCGGAGGAAATCAGCACAGCGGATTTCAAACGAAGATTTCTCCTTCGTCCGAAATTCATTTTAGGAGTTTCTTTTTTTGAATCGGCTTATGTTTTCCTGTATTTCATAATTTATAAGCCTCTGAGAGTGTCATGGCCATTTATAGTTTCGTTTTATTGTTTGAAGTTACGGGCAGATTCATGATTGTAACTGTAATAGTTTAGCAAAATATCGAAATGATGGTTGATGGGGATCTTGTTAGGATGTTATAGGTTATCACTCAAAAGTTAGAAAATTTGGAGAAAAAATCAGAAAAGAAGGATGAGAAAAGTGAGGAGGAGAAAAAAAGACAAGATAAAAGATGGGATGCTATAGCCGAAATGGCTTTGCAAGTAAATAGAAAACATAAATTCCCAAAAAATTATGAGACTCCAAACCTTAGGCAGCCTATAGATATTCGGTCTACTTTTCGTGAAATAAAAGAAGCAGTGAGAATTTGTCAACAACTAGTTCTCGATGCTTCTCCTCAAACCAATATCACACAAGAAATTGAGGATGATTCTGGTTTTGTAGAGAATCCTATGGATGAGGATATTATTGTTGATCAAAGTCAAGAAAAAACTAAAAAAAGGAGATTAAGGAAAATTTGGTGTTTCCTTCTTTGATGGTCGATGATGGTTTGGAGTCACCCAATGACTCTATTGTTTGGAACTTACAAAAAAGGGTGTTTGTGAAACATTTTGATACTATTTTTGAAACCCCTCCGGAATGGTTAGCTCACACTTTTGGAGTTGACGAGAGTATTGTTGATAATAATTATGATTTTCGTGTTGAGGCTCAAGAAGATGTTTTGAGATTTTCTTTTAACTCCTTTTGGGGTTCCATGACGCAATTAAAAGAGGTTTTCAGTTCTTTTAATATGCTTTTGGGAATTGGCCAAATTCGTGGTCGAATTTTTTTCAAAGAAAGAGAGAATGATACATGTGCGTCAAGGCGACTCAAAATATTCAATTTAGATGATCTTTCCAATTTCTGAATTTGGATCGTCTTACAATCCAAGGTTGCAAGCGATATTTTAGTGTTGTTTTTAAGCCCGTATTTGTTACTTACATGGGGAGTATGATTAAAGCCCACTTGTTGCTGCATCAAAATAGACGTGTGAAAGCAGGGAGAAGATGGCATGTGTGCTTGTTATGCCCAAATTCTGTATGGGCCTCTTTTATTTGCTTTAGTGTGTGTTTATTTAAGGTTGTAATAAGCCTAAAATTGACTCCAAAAGGAGCTATAATCTGGCCAGCAATAGTTTGTGTGAAAGGAGTGAAATTAACCTCCAATTAAGCTCATGAATGGTGCATTCTAATGAACCATTACAAGAGGAGTGAAAGGAGGAGCTTTTAGTTCGTTTTGTAACCGTTTTAGGGAGGTTTTTCTTGGCTGATTAGCAGCCAACTTTTGGCTTTCTATTTCTCATGTAAGCTGCTATATATATGTGGTGTAATAGAAGAGAAAAGACAGATTTGGAGAATTATAAAAAACCTTGTGTTTTGAAGTTTATGCTTTGACTTTGTCTCAAGTGTTAGCTTTCCTTATTACTTTGAGTGAGTCTTGAGTGATAAGACTAGGGAAGATTGAGTGATTCTTATCTCTAGCCTAGAACCCTAAGCCACTGAGTTAGTCTCTGTGGTTTGGCAACTATCCTAGTTTCGAGTGTTTCTTATCAAAGTAAGTGTTCTACAATCCTAAAGTTTAGAATCATCATCCAATCCTTTGGAGGATGTTTTTAGACATACATCATCTGGTATCTGAGCTTTGGTGGAATGATTCAAAGATTTGAAGCACTTTTGGAGAAGAAACTAAAAACTGCTGGAATTCGAAGAGTTTTCCGGTCGACTTTGAAGGACGATTTCTTGGGCTGCAGATATCTGATTTAGGTGTTTCTTTTTTTGATTCTGTATATCTTTTTGTCTAGAATACTCACAAATATTTTCAGATTTTTATGAATTTTGTTAGATATTAAACTGGGCACGTCTTTGTGGACTGCGTCAGAATCGGAGGAAATCAGCACAGCGGATTTCAAACGAAGATTTATCCTTCGTCCGAAAATCGTTTATGGAGTTTCTTTTTTTGAATCGGCTTATGTTTTCCTGTATTTCATAATTTATAAGCCTCTGAGAGTGTCATGGCCATTTATAGTTTCGTTTTATTGTTTGAAGTTACGGGCAGATTCATGATTGTAACTGTAATAGTTTAGCAAAATATCGAAATGATGGCTGATGGGGATCTTGTTAGGATGTTATAGGTTATCACTCAAAAGTTAGAAAATTTGGAGAAAAAATCAGAAAAGAAGGATGAGAAAAGTGAGGAGGAGAAAAAAAGACAAGATAAAAAATGGGATGCTATAGCCGAAATGGCTTTGCAAGTAAATAGAAAACATAAATTCCCAAAAAATTATGAGACACCAAACCTTAGGCAGCCTATAGATATTCGGTCTACTTTTCGTGAAATAAAAGAAGCAGTGAGAATTTGTCAACAACTAGTTCTCGATGCTTCTCCTCAAACCAATATCACACAAGAAATTAAGGATGATTCTGGTTTTGTAGAGAATCCTATGGATGAGGATATTATTGTTGATCAAAGTCAAGAAAAAACTAAAAAAGAGGAGATTAAGGAAAATTTGGTGTTTCCTTCTATGATGGTCGATGATGGTTTGGAGTCACCCAATGACTCTATTGTTTGGAACTTACAAAAAAGGGTGTTTGTGAAACATTTTGATACTATTTTTGAAACCCCTCCGGAATGGTTAGCTCACACTTTTGGAGTTGACGAGAGTCTTGTTGATAATAATTATGATTTTCGTGTTGAGGCTCAAGTGGATGTTTTGAGATTTTCTTTTAACTCCTTTTGGGGTTCCATGACGCAATTAAAAGAGGTTTTCAGTTCTTTTAATATGCTTTGGGGAATTGGCCAAATTCGTGGTCGAATTTTTTTCAAAGAAAGAGAGAATGATACATGTGCGTCAAGGCGACTCAAAATATTCAATTTAGAAGATCTTTCCAATTTCTGAATTTGGATCGTCTTACAATCCAAGGTTGCAAGCGATATTTTAGTGTTGTTTTTAAGCCCGTATTTGTTACTTACATGGGGAGTATGATTAAAGCCCACTTGTTGCTGCATCAAAATAGACGTGTGAAAGCATGGAGAAGATGGCATGTGTGCTTGTTATGCCCAAATTCTGTATGGGCCTCTTTTATTTGCTTTAGCGTTTGTTTATTTAAGCTTGTAATAAGCCTAGAATTGACTCCAAAAGGAGCTATAATTTGACCAACAATAGTTTGTGTGAAAGGAGTGAAATTAGCCTCCAATTAAGCTCATGAATGGTGCATTTAATGAACCGTTACAAGAGGAGTGAAAGGAGGGGCTTTTAGTTCTTTTTGTAACCGTTTTAAGGAGGTTTTTCTTGGCTGATTAGCAGCCAAATTTTGGCTTTCTATTTCTCATGTAAGCTGCTATATATATGTGGTGTAATAGAAGAGAAAAGACAGATTTGGAGAATTATAAAAAAACCTTGTGTTTTCAAGTTTATGCTTTGACTTTGTCTCAAGTGTTAGCTTTCCTTATTACTTTGAGCGAGTCTTGAGTGATAAGACTAGGGAAGATTGAGTGATTCTTATCTCTAACCTAGAACCCCAAGCCATTGAGTTAGTCTCTGTGGTTTGGCAACTATCCTAGTTTCGAGTGTTTCTTGTCAAAGTAAGTGTTCTACATTCCTAAAGTTTAGAATCATCATCCAATCCTTTGGAGGATGTTTTTAGACATACATCATCTGGTATCTGAGCTTTGGTGGAAAGATTCAAAGATTTGACGCACTTTTTGAGAAGAAACTAAAAACCGCTGGAATTCGAGCGGTTTTCCTGGTCGACTTTGAAGGACGATTTCTTGGGCTACAGAAATCTGATTTAGGTGTTTCTATTTTTGATTATGTATATCTTTTTGTCTAGAATTCTCACAAATCAGTTCAGATTTTTATGAATTTTTTAGATATTAAAATGGGCACGTCTTTGTGGACTGCGTCAGAATCGGAGGAAATCAGCACAGCGGATTTCAAACGAAGATTTCTCCTTCGTCCGAAATTCATTTTAGGAGTTTCGTTTTTTGAATCGGCTTATGTTTCCTGTATTTCATAATTTATAAGCCTCTGAGAGTGTCATGGCCATTTATAGTTTCGTTTTATTGTTTGAAGTTACGGGCAGATTCATGATTGTAACTGTAATAGTTTAGCAAAATATCAAAATGATGGTTGATGGGGATCTTGTTAGGATGTTATAGGTTATCACTCAAAAGTTAGGAAATTTGGAGAAAAAATCAGAAAAGAAGGATGAGAAAAGTGAGGAGGAGAAAAAAAGACAAGATAAAAGATGGGATGCTATAGCCGAAATGGCTTTGCAAGTAAATAGAAAACATAAATTCCCAAAAAATTATGAGACTCCAAACCTTAGGCAGCCTATAGATATTCGGTCTACTTTTCGTGAAATAAAAGAAGCAGTGAGAATTTGTCAACAACTAGTTCTCGATGCTTCTCCTCAAACCAATATCACACAAGAAATTGAGGATGATTCTGGTTTTGTAGAGAATCCTATGGATGAGGATATTATTGTTGATCAAAGTCAAGAAAAAACTAAAAAAAGGAGATTAAGGAAAATTTGGTGTTTCCTTCTTTGATGGTCGATGATGGTTTGGAGTCACCCAATGACTCTATTGTTTGGAACTTACAAAAAAGGGTGTTTGTGAAACATTTTGATACTATTTTTGAAACCCCTCCGGAATGGTTAGCTCACACTTTTGGAGTTGACGAGAGTATTGTTGATAATAATTATGATTTTCGTGTTGAGGCTCAAGAAGATGTTTTGAGATTTTCTTTTAACTCCTTTTGGGGTTCCATGACGCAATTAAAAGAGGTTTTCAGTTCTTTTAATATGCTTTTGGGAATTGGCCAAATTCGTGGTCGAATTTTTTTCAAAGAAAGAGAGAATGATACATGTGCGTCAAGGCGACTCAAAATATTCAATTTAGATGATCTTTCCAATTTCTGAATTTGGATCGTCTTACAATCCAAGGTTGCAAGCGATATTTTAGTGTTGTTTTTAAGCCCGTATTTGTTACTTACATGGGGAGTATGATTGAAGCCCACTTGTTGCTGCATCAAAATAGACGTGTGAAAGCAGGGAGAAGATGGCATGTGTGCTTGTTATGCCCAAATTCTGTATGGGCCTCTTTTATTTGCTTTAGTGTGTGTTTATTTAAGGTTGTAATAAGCCTAGAATTGACTCCAAAAGGAGCTATAATCTGGCCAACAATAGTTTATGTGAAAGGAGTGAAATTAGGCTCCAATTAAGCTCTTGAATGGTGCATTTAATGAACCGTTACAAGAGGAGTGAAAGGAGGTGCTTTTAGTTCTTTTTGTAACCGTTTTAGGGAGGTTTTTCTTGGCTGATTAGCAGCCAACTTTTGGTTTTCTATTTCTCATTTAAGCTGCTATATATATGTGGTGTAATAGAAGAGAAAAGACAGATTTGGAGAATTATAAAAAAACCTTGTGTTTTCAAGTTTATGCTTTGAGTTTGTCTCAAGTGTTAGCTTTCCTTATTACTTTGAGCGAGTCTTGAGTGATAAGACTAGGGGAGATTGAGTGATTCTTATCTCTGGCCTAGAACCCCATGCCATTAAGTTAGTCTCTATGGATTGGCAACTATCCTAGTTTCGAGTGTTTCTTGTCAAAGTAAGTGTTCTACAATCCTAAAGTTTAGAATCATCATCCAATCCTTTGGAGGATGTTTTTAGACATACATCATCTGGTATCTGAGCTTTGGTGGAAAGATTCAAAGATTTGACGCACTTTTGGAGAAGAAACTAAATACAGCTGGAATTCGAGCAGTTTTCCGGTCGACTTTGAAGGACGATTTCTTGGGCTACAGGAATCTGATTTAGGTGTTTCTTTTTTTGATTCTGTATATCTTTTTGTCTAGAATACTCACAAATATTTTCAGATTTTTATGAATTTTGTTAGATATTAAACTGGGCACGTCTTTGTGGACTGCGTCAGAATCGGAGGAAATCAGCACAGCGGATTTCAAACGAAGATTTCTCCTTCGTCCGAAAATCGTTTATGGAGTTTCTTTTTCTGAATCGGCTTATGTTTTCCTGTATTTTCATAATTTATAAGCCTCTGAGAGTGTCATGGCCATTTATAGTTTCGTTTTATTGTTTGAAGGTACGGGCAGATTCATGATTGTAACTGTAATAGTTTAGCAAAATATCGAAATGATGGCTGATGGGGATCTTGTTAGGATGTTACAGATTATCACTCAAAAGTTAGAAATTTTGGAGAAAAAATCAGAAAAAAAGGATGAGAAAAGTGAGGAGGGGAAAAAAAGACATGATAAAAGATGGGATGATATAGCCGAAATGGCTTTGCAAGTAAATAGAAAACGTAATTTCCCAAAAAATTATGAGACTCCAAACCTTAGGCAGCCTATATAAATTCGGTCTACTTTTCGTTAAATAAAAGAAGCAGTGAGAATTTGTCAACAACTAGTTCTCGATGCTTCTCCTCAAACCAATATCACACAAGAAATTGAGGATGATTCTGGTTTTGTAGAGAATCCTATGGTTGAGGATATTATTGTTGATCAAAGTCAAGAAAAAACTAAAAAAGAGGAGATTAAGGAAAATTTGGTGTTTCCTTCTTTGATGGTCGATGATGGTTTGGAGTCACCCAATGACTCTATTATTTGGAACTTACAAAAAAGGGTGTTTGTGAAACATTTTGATACTATTTTTAAAACCCCTCCGGAATAGTTAGCTCACACTTTTGGAGTTGACGAGAGTCTTGTTGATAATAATTATGATTTTCGTGTTGAGGCGCAAGAAGATGTTTTGAGATTTTCTTTTAACTCCTTTTGGGGTTCCATGACGCAATTAAAAGAGGTTCTCAGTTCTTTTAATATGCTTTTGGGAATTGGCCAAAGTCGTGGTCGAATTTTTTTCAAAGAAAGAGTGAATGATTCATGTGCGTCAAGGCGACTCAAAATATTCAATTTAGATGATCTTTTCAATTTCTGGATTTCGATCGTCTTACAATCCAAGGTTGCAAGCGATATTTTAGTGTTGTTTTTAAGCCCGTATTTGTAACTTACATGGGGAGTATGATTAAAGGCCACTTGTTGCTGCATCAAAATAAACGTGTGAAAGCATGGAGAAGATGGCATGTGTGCTTGTTATGCCCAAGTTCTGTAAGAGCCTCTTTTTTTTGCTTTAGTGTGTGTTTATTTAAGCTTGTAATAAGCCTAGAATTGACTCCAAAAGGAGCTATAATCTGGCCAGCAATTGTTTGTGTGAAAGGAGTGAAAGTAGCCTTCAATTAAGCTCATGAATGGTGCATTTAATGAACCGTTACAAGAGGAGTGAAAGGAGGAGCTTTTAGTTCTTTTTGTAACCGTTATAGGGAGGTTTTTCTTGGCTGATTAGCAGCCAACTTTTGGCTTTCTATTTCTCATGTAAGCTGCTATATATATGTGGTGTAATAGAAGAAAAAAGACAGATTTGGAGAATTATAAAAAAACCTTCTGTTTTCAAGTTTATGCTTTGACTTTGTCTCAAGTGTTAGCTTTCCTTATTACTTTGAGTGAGTCTTGAGTGATAAGACTTGGGAAGATTGAGTGATTCTTATCTCAAGCCTAGAACCCCAAACCAATGAGTTAGACTCTGTGGTTCTTGTCAAAGTAAGTGTTCTACATTCCTAAAGTTTAGAATCATCATCCAATCCTTTTGAGGATGTTTTTAGACATACATCATCTGGTATCTGAGCTTTGGTGGAAAGATTCAAAGATTTGACGCACTTTTGGAGAAGAAACCAAAAACCGCTGGAATTCGAGCAGTTTTCCGGTCGACTTTGAAGGACGATTTCTTGGGCTACGAAAATCTGATTTAGGTGTTTCTTTTTTTGATTCTCTTTTTGTCTAGAATACTCACAAATATTTTCAAGTTTTATGAATTTTTTAGATATTAAACTGGGCACGTCTTTGTGGACTGCGTAAAAATCGAAGGAAATCTGCACAACGGATTTCAAACGGAGATTTCTCCTTCGTCCGAAAATCTTTAAAGGAGTTTCTTTTTGTGAATTGGCTTATTTTTTCCTGAATTTTCATAATTTATAAGCCTTTGAAAGTGTCATGGCCATTTATAGTTTCGTTTGATTGTTTGAAGTTACGGGCAAATTCATGATTGTAACTGTAATAGTTTAGCAAAAAATCAAAATCATGGCTGATGGGGATCTTGATAGGATGTTACAGGTTATCACTCAAAAGTTAGAAAATTTAGAGGAAAAATCAGAAAAGAAGGATGAGAAAAGTGAGGAGGAGAAAAAAAGACAAGATAAAAGATGGGATGCTATAGCCGAAATGGCGTTGCAAGTAAAAAGAAAACATAAATTCCCAAAAAATAATGAGACTCCAATCCTTAGGCAGCCTATAGATATTCGGTCTACTTTTCGTGAAATAAATGAAGCAGTGAGAATTTGTCAACAACTAGTTCTTGATGCTTCTGCTCAAACCAATATCACACAAGAAATTGAGGATGATTCTGGTTTTGTAGAGAATCCTATGGAAGAGGATATTATTGTTGATCAAAGTCAAGAAAAAACTAAAAAAGAGGAGATTAAGGAAAATTTGGTGTTTCCTTCTTTGATGGTCGATGATGGTTTGGAGCCACCCAATGACTCAATTGTTTGGAACTTACAAAAAAAGGGTTTTTGTGAAACATTTTGATACTATTTTTGAAACGCCTCCGGAATGGTTAGCTCACACTTTTGCAGTTGACGAGAGTCTTGTTGAAAATAATTATGATTTTCGTGTTGAGGCTCAAGAAGATGTTTTGAGATTTTCTTTTAACTCCTTTTGGGGTTCCATGACGCAATTCAAAGAGGATTTCAGTTCTTTTAATATGCTTTTGGGAATTGGCCAAATTCGTGGTCGAATTTTTTTCAAAGAAAGTGAGAATGGTACATGTGCGTCAAGGCGACTCAAAATATTCAATTTAGATGATCTTTCCAATTTCTGGATTTGGATCGTCATACAATCCAAGGTTGCAAGTGATATTTTAGTGTTGTTTTTAAGCCCATATTTGTTACTTACATGGGGAGTATGATTGAAGCCCACTTGTTGCTGCATCAAAATAGACGTGTGAAAGCATGGAGAAGATGGCATATGTGCTTGTTATGCCCAAGTTCTGTATGGGCCTCTTTTATTTGCTTTAGTGTGTGTTTATTTAAGCTTGTAATAATCCTAGAATTGACTCCAAAAGGAGCTATAATCTTGCTAGCAATAGTTTTGTGTGAAAGGAGTGAAATTAGCCTCCAATTAAGCTCTTGAATGGTGCATCTTATGAACCGTTACAAGAGGAGTGAAAGAGCGGAGCTTTTTGTTCTTTTTGTAACCGTTTTAGGGAGGTTTTTCTTGGCTGATTAGCAGCCAACTTTTGGCTTTCTATTTCTCATGTAAGCTGCTATATATATGTGGTGTAATAGAAGAGAAAAGACAGATTTGGAGAATTATAAAAAAAACCTTGTGTTTTTAAGTTTATGCTTTGAGTTAGTCTCAAGTGTTAGCTTTCATTATTACTTTGAGTGAGTCTTGAGTAATAAGACTAGGGGAGATTGAGTGATTCTTATCTCTGGTCTAGAACCCTAAGCCATTGAGTTAGTCCTTGTGGTTTGGCAACTATCCTAGTTTCGAGTGTTTCTTGTCAAAGTGAGTGTTCTACGTTCCTAAAGTTTAGAATAATCATCCAATCCTTTGGAGGGTATTTTTAGACATACATCATCTGGTATCTGAGCTTTGGCGGAAAGATTAGAAGATTTGACGCACTTTTGGAGAAAAAAACAAACCGCTGGAATTCGAGCAGTTTTCCGGTCGACTTTGAAGGTCGATTTCTTGGGCTACAGGAATCTGATTTGGGTGTTTCTTTTTTATTCTGCATATCTTTTTGTCTAGAATACTCACAAATATTTTCAGATTTTTATAAATTTTTTAAATATTAAACTGGGCACATTTTTCTGGACTGCGTCAGAATCGGACGAAATCAGCACAGCGGATTTCAATCGAAGATTTCTCCTTCGTCCGAGAAGCTTTTAAGGAGTTACTTTTTTTTTTAATCTGCTTATTTTTTCCTGAATTTTCATAATTTGTAAGCCTGTAATAGTCTTAAGGCCATTTTTAGATATTAAACTAGGCACGTTTTTGTGGACTGCGTGAGAATCGGAGGAAATCAGCACAACAGATTTCAAACGAAGATTTCTCCTTCGTCCGAGAAGCTTTTAAGGAGTTTCTTTTTTTGAATCTGCTTATTTTTTCCTGAATTTCCATAATTTGTAAGCCTCTGAGAGTCTCAAGGCCATTTATAGTTTAGTTTTGTTGTTTGAAGTTATGGGCAGATTCATGATTGTAACTGTAATAGTTTAGCAAAATAGCGAAATCATGGCTGATGGGGATTTTGTTAGGATGTTACAGGTTATCACTCAAAAGTTAGAAAACTTGGAAAAAAAAATCAGAAAAGAAGGATGAGAAAAGTGAGGAGAAAAAAGACAAGATAAAAGATGGGATGTTATAGCCAAAATGGCTTTGCAAGTAAAAAGAAAACATAAATTCCCAAAAAATAATGAGACTCCAATCCTTAGGCAGCCTATAGATATTCGGTCTACTTTTCGTGAAATAAAAGAAGCAGTGAGAATTTATCAACAACTAGTTCTTGATGCTCCTCCTCAAACCAATATCACACAAGAAATTGAGGATGATTCTAGTTTTGTAGAGAATCCAATGGAAGAGGATATTATTGTTTATCAAATTCAAGAAAAAACAAAAAAAGAGGAGATTAAGGAAAATTTGGTGTTTCCTTCTTTGATGGTCGATGATGGTTTGGAGTCACCCAATGATTCTATTGTTTGGAACTTACAAAAAAAGGGTTTTTGTGAAACATTTTGATACTATTTTTGAAACGCCTTTGGAATGGTTAGCTCACACTTTTGGAGTTGACGAGAGTCTTGTTGATGATAATTATGATTTTCGTGTTGAGGCTCAAGAAGATGTTTTGAGATTTTCTTTTAACTCCTTTTGGGGTTCCATGACGCAATTCAAAGAGGTTTTCAATTCTTTTAATATGCTTTTGGGAATTGGCCAAATTCGTGGTCGAATTTTTTTCAAAGAAAGAGAGAATGATACATGTGCGTCAAGGCGACTCAAAATATTCAATTAGATGATCTATCCAATTTATGGATTTGGATCGTCATACAATCCAAGGTTGGAAGCGATATTTTAGTGTTGTTTTTAAGCCCGTATTTGTTACTTACATGTGGAGTATGATTGAAGCCCACTTGTTGCTGCATCACAATAGACGTGTGAAAGCATGGAGAAGATGGCATGTGTGCTTGTTATGCCCAAGTTCTATATGGGCCTCTTTTATTTGCTTTAGTGTGTGTTTATTTAAGCTTTTAAGAAGCCTAGTATTGACTCCAAAAGGAGCTATAATCTGGCCAGCAATAGTTTGTGTGAAAGGAGTGAAATTAGCCTCCAATTAAGCTCTTGAATGGTGCATTTAATGAACCGTTACAAGAGGAGTGAAAGGAGGAGCTTTTAGTTCTTTTTGTAACCGTTTTAGGGAGGTTTTTCTTGGCTGATTAGCAGCCAACTTTTGGCTTTCTATTTCTCATGTAAGCTGCTATATATATGTGGTATAATAGAAGAGAAAAGACAGGTTTGGAGAATTATAAAAAAACCTTGTGTTTTTTTTTTAGTTTATGCTTTGAGTTTGTCTCAAGTGTTAGCTTTCCTTATTACTTTGAGTGAGTCTTGAGTGATAAGACTAGGGGAGATTGAGTGAGTCTTATCTCTGGCCTAGAACCCCAAGCCATTGAGTTAGTCCTTGTGGTTTGGCAACTATCCTAGTTTCGAGTGTTTCTTGTCAAAGTGAGTGTTCTACATTCCTAAAGTTTAGAATCATCATCCAATCCTTTGGAGGGTGTTTTTAGACATACATCACTTGATGACACGGGACTTAGAGTAAAGAAGCAAGCGTTACTTTCTTTTTCTTTTGGAAGCTACAAGGATGAATTATGGTGTGATGTGCTTCCTATGAATGCTTGTCACGTTTTACTTGGGAGGCCATGGCAATTTGATAGAAAGGTGATTTATGAGGGTGATTCTAATGTATATTTTGTTTTGGTGGGTTCGAAGAGAATTTGATTGCATCCCTTGGCTCCTAGTGCTGTGGTACACAAGAAGGAAGAAAAGAAGGCTAGTTTGTTCCTTTCTTCCAAAGAGTTCGAAAAGGAGGTTGAAGATGAAGGCGTGTGCTACGCCTTGGTTATGAAACATGCTGCAATTTGTGAGAAAGTGACAAGTAATCCACAAATTATGGTTGAATTTCAAGATGTGTTTCTGGAAGAGCTTCCACAAGGACTGCCACCTTTAAGGGGAATTTAGCACGCCATTGATTTAGTTCCGGAGCCTCCTTTTCCCAACAAATCAGCTTATAGGTGTGATCCAAGTGCTTCAAAGGAATTGCAAAGGTAAATTGAAGAGTTGATTGAAAGGGGTTATGTGAGAAAAAGCATGAGTCCTTGTGCGGTTCTCGCTTTGCTTGTACCTAAGAAAGATGGTACATGGAGGATGTGTATTGATAGTAGGGTCGTGAATAACATAACTGAAGTATAGGTTTCCTATGCCTAGATTGGAGGATATGCTTGATGAACTCAATGGTGATTCGATTTTTTCGAAGATTGATCTTAGAAGTGGTTATCATCAAATGAGGATTAGAGAAGGGGATGAGTGGAAAACTGCATTCAAGACTAAGTAAGGCCTTTATGAGTAGATGGTGATGTCCATTGGCCTATGCAACGCCCCTAGTTCTTTCATGAGACTTATGAACGTGGTACTTCGTCCCTTTCTAAACAAGTGTGTTGTTGTTTACTTAGCTGATATACTTGTTTATAGTAAGAATGTTGATGATCATTTGCTGCATCTAAGGAGTTTGTTTGAGAAACTTAGGGAACAAAAACTTTTCGAAAAAATGAAAAAGTGTGAATTTCTTGTTTATGGCATTGCGTTTCTTGGATATATTGTCTCAAAGGAGGAAGTTCATGTTGATCCCTCTAAAGTGCAAGCAATCTCTTCATGGCTGGCCCCTACTAATGTGCATGAATGTCGAAGCTTCCATGGCTTGGCTTCATTTTATCGAAGGTTTATTCGGAACTTCTCTTCTATTATGGGTCCTATTACTGCTTTGTTGAAGAAAGGTGAGTTTGAATGGTCTCCTTTGGCTCAAAGGGCGTTTGAAGAGGTGAAAGAGAAGTTGTGTAGTGCTCCTATAATTGCTTTGCCGGATTTCAACAAGTTATTTGAAGTGGAGTGTGATGCGAGTGGTTTGGGAATTGGCGCTGTTCTAATTCAAGAAAAGAGGCCTATTTCGTATTTTAGTGAGAAGCTTAGTGGTGCTAAATTGAACTACTCCAACTGTGATCGAGAATTTTATGCCAGTGTTCGAGCATTGGACCATTGGTCACATTATTTGAGGCCTAAACCGTTCATTCTTCATTCGGATCATAAGGCTCTCAAACATATTCATGGGCAGCAAAAACTCAATCATAGGCATGCCAAGTGGGTTGAATTTCTTCAATCTTTCACTTTCTCATCCAAATACAAAGAAGGTAAGAACAATGTTGTGGCAGATGAGCTTTCTAGAAGGTCTTACTTGTTTGTTATGGTGGATGTAAGGGTAATGGGATTCGAACACCTTAAGGAACTTTACAAAGATGATGATGAGTTTAGTTCCATGTTTGCTGCTCCTAAAGGCTTGTTCGTGGTTCAACAACGGTTTCTTTTCAAAGGAAACGAGCTATGTGTTCCAAAGTGTAGTGTGCATGAGCTTTTGGTTCGTGAAGTGCATAGTGGAGGTATTGCTGGTCATTTTGGCATTCAAAAGACACTTGATACTTTGAGTATGGTGGTGAGCAAGTGTGCAACTTGTCAACGTTCTAAAAGCACCTTCCATAAGGGGCTTTATACTCCCTTACCAGTTCCGGATCATCCTTGGGATAGTGTGAGCATGAATTTCATTGTTGGTTTGCCTAGAACTCAAAGAGGCAAAGATGCTATTATGGTGGTTGTGGACAGATTTTCGAAAATGGCTCATTTCATTCCTATGCACAAAAAGGATGATGCATCTCATGTTGCTGATTTGTACTTCAAGGAGATCATTAGACTTCATGGCATACCTAGGAGTATTATTTCGGATAGGGACTCTAAGTTTCTTAGTCATTTTTAGAGGTGTTTGTGGAAAATGGTAGGAACAAAGCTCTTATTTAGCACTAGCCATCATCCTCAAACTGATGGCCAAACTGAAGTTACAAATAGAACTTTTGGTTCTTTGTTGTGTGGACTTGTGAGTAAGACTCAAAAGGATTGGGATATGAAGCTTGCACATGCGAAATTTGCTTATAATCGTTCTCATTCATCCACTACTTTGTGTTCTCCATTTTAGGTAGTGTATGGTGTCAATCCCTTTCTTCCTATTGATCTTGTTTTTCTTCCTAAAAACGAGATACATGCGGATGCAATGAAGAGGTTGGATGTTTTTAGCAAGACTTGTGCGCAAGTGAAAGCTCAAATTGAGAAGATGAATGTGCAATACAAGGAACGAGCTAACAAGCATAAGCGCCAACCCAGATTAAAGGAAGGTGAGTTAGTATGGATTCACTTGAGGAAGGAGAGGTTTCCAAGCAAAAGGAAGAATAAGTTGATGCCTAGGGCTGATGGTCCATTCGAAGTCCTTGGAGTGATTGGTGATGGAGCTTACAAGATAGACTTACCTAGTGACTATGGAGGGGTAAGTGATACTTTTAATGTTGGTGATTTATCTCCCTACTATAATGATGAGAATTTGAGGGCAAATTCTTTTGAAGAAGGGGAGAATGATGCAGATCCAAAGGCAACTACTCAAGAAGAGCCAATTACACTTCTCATGGAGCATATGGGGTTCACTTTGATGGCTCAAAAGAATGCGTTTGTGTGATGTGTTGCTTGGATTGAAGATGAAGCTACTTAGCATTTTAATTAAATGTCATTGTTAGTTAAAGTAGTTGAGTTGTTTAGTTTCAATAAAGTCCGAAAAATCTAGTTGATTTCGGTTCATTTAAGAGTTTAGTTGTCATGGTTGTATTTTAGGAAAGTTGCCTTAAACATGTAGGAGAAGTGGCGTGCAAGGTGTATCCTTGAGTGCCCGTGTGATTGAGTTGTAGTTAAGGTAAGATTTGCACATCTTTCCTTAAGTTTATGTTTTCTTAAGTTCTAGCTAGCTTCTAGGCTTGAATTTAGGGGAAAGCTTTCCTAAACTACTAAGTGTAAACCGTGGCATGTTGTGTGCTTGGGGAGCAAGGCTTTCTTGCTTCTTCTATTATAAATAATGGCACCTAACCTACAACAAGGGTTAGAGTGAGTTTTACATATAAATTGTGTTAAGTTTATGAATCGTTCATATTCCTTAATTCGTCCATTAATCTGATTTTGAGGAGTGTTAATCTTATTAGTGTTAAACAACTTAATTCCAAGAGTGATTTGAGTGTGTTTAAGATTCTTAGTGAGTGTTCAGGAGTGATACTTCATCAAGAAATTACTTATTATTTTCGGATCATTGATTGTTCTTGTCAAGTGGACGTTTTCTCTTGAGTGCTTAGTTTCCCTAGCTACGCATTCATATCAAACACACAAGAAAACATCACTCAATGATACCACCTTAGAAGCTATAAAGTCTGAATATAATATAATTTAAATTCAGATAAGGAGAGAAAGAGAGTGATTCTCATATCTCATTAGTGCGATTAAGTAATTGCCACATATGTATTGACAATCTTCATTAAAGCGATTTTCACATCTAAAGTTGGAGGAAACATTAGAGTATATATAAATGGACATAATTATAGTTGATAGGAATTTATATATTATCATACTTGCAGTCTCAAAAAGAGTAGAGTTGCCATTCATAATCTCAAAAAGGGAAAAAGAACCAATACCTTATATGTCTACTTTTTATTAATACACATGCATATGAACGTCCAAAAAATTCTTAGCTTTTTTTTTAATAGTGATTTTCAAAACTATTACTAATAGCAACTTTGAAACTAATTATGATAATCTATAGAAGGTGAAAGCTAACACCAAAGAGAGATGTTATTGGAAAATAACAATCACCTTATGTTCTCTAGTAGTGACTAAGCATTAAAAATAGAGGTGATCATGGGCCAGGCCGGGCCAAGCCTTAAAAAAATTGCCCATTGGTCAGGTCGGGCCGGGCCAAAATTCGGCCAGAAATTTTGTGCCCAAAGCCCGCTATTGTGGGCCAAAAAGGGCGGGCTTTTCGGGCTAAAAAATAGACTAAAAAGTCATTTTTGGCTTGCCCAAAGCCCGTCCCAAAACCGCGGGCCAAAACATTTTGCCCAAACCCGCCCAAAATTTGGGTCGGGCCGGGCTTTTGGATCAGCTCTAATAAAAAATAGTATGTTAATACTCTTGTACAAAATTCCAAACTGTTAAAATTATCATAAAGAGCAAAAGTACCAGTCAAAGAAATCCTAAAGATAATAAAGACAATTTCCTGAAAACAATAACAAAAGAACGCCTAAGATAGTAAGGAAAAGCATCCAAGAGTATATCGACCTATATAACTCACTTCTCTCTCCTTTGAGCCTGAACACTCATAAGCTCCCAAAGCACAACTCTTCTATAATACAATTAGAAGTAATTTCCCCTAATTAAGATACTCACAAAGTTCTAAACTGAGTATATAACTTTTAACGACAACCCATATTTCAAGAAAATAAGTCTCGTAAGTTAAAAAGTTTTCAGCTACGCTTCTTCACAACAACTTCAAAATGTAGCTTATCATCACCCCTCAAAATTACAAGAAATGTGCATACTTGACCGGAAACATGGAATACCAGCTATAAAGAATAAAAAAAAGATCTAGTCCCAGCAGAAAACATTACCTGCACACCAAGACAATACTACCACAATCAGAAGCTTCAAAATCAGACATTTTCAACATACTAACCACACCCAATCCATCCTCAATTCACAATCCATCCGTTTTATCATCCACTTCAAAAATAGTTCTTGGAGCTTTGCATTTCATTCTAACACATTTTCTATCCAATAATGGATCAAAGGATCTGAATATTGGAATTAATATTGCAGGTTTTACTTGTAAAGTCGGAGAACTTATGCTAGAAAATACCTAAATCACTGATTACCACTCTGTACTAATATTTACTTTATTTCAACTTTATTTCATTTCTGACAACAAATACTAACACTCAAGCTAAGAATCCATAATAATAGATCCAAAATCCACACTGATGAGATTTCTAGAACATATTTCATCAATATAAGTAGCAGAACTATTAAATTGAGTGAAATTTCTGCAATTATACAGAAGGACTAAAAATTCATCATCATCAAGAGAGTCTTTATTAGTATCAATTTTATTTCAATTTTGACAATAAACATACTAACATTCAAGAATCCACAATAACAGATCCACTATCCACATAGATTAGATTCTTAAAATAGAATTCAGTTAAATATAAGTGGCAGGACTATTTTCTGCAATTATACATGACTATTAACATATCAGAGAACACAATCATAACAATTAAACCTGTAAGGTTAAAAGTCTTCATCATCATCATCAAAAGAGTCATACGATCAGCAGTAAGTTTTTTGAGTATCCCTCAGCCGAATATAGTTGTACCCAATTCTCTCTAAGATCAGTGTCTAGTTGCATGTACTTTTTGCTGAATGGATCGTTAGAGAAAGAAAGAAGATATTTTAGTCCTATAGGTTATTAAAAGTTGAAAGTAGGTAGACAGAAAAGAAAGTTTGAAATTGTTGGGGAGAAGGGAAAAGAAATGTAAATTAAGTGTGTGAAGATCTTTATAAGACACTCTGAAATGGCTCATTATGGGATGGAGGGAAAGGTAATCAAGTCATTAGTTATATAAACTTTTTATTCAAAGACATAACATTAGGTACATCGACAATGCTCACCTGTTCGCAAAATTCCAAAGTAGTGTCGTCATACTTGGGCTTTCAATCCAGAGGACCTAAAAACAAACCTTCAGCTTCACCCCTCCCCCTCTGCTCGCTTTCTCCTTTTAAACTAAATCAAGGGATTCTCCTCCTCATTTTCCGAATCTAGTGAACTCTCATCCTATAAAACCTTATACTCGCTATCTTCCAAGTCACACATATGTGAAATAACAGTGTCATTTTCAAGACTAAGTTAACAAAGGTGAAAGAGTCATTTTCAGCAGCAGTTAAGCCTATTGAAATGCTTCGAAATAACAGCGGATGAAGTAGGATGAGACAACAATTCACACTGATCGCATCCCTATCCCCCCTCCATCAGAAATTCATGTTGTCGGGTCTCTGTTAATGTGAGGGCCGATCTAAATTCAGTGCAAATGAAGCGATAAGAAAGCAATGCAATCAAAAAGTGATAGAAAATAAAGGGTAACAAAGCATCGTCATTTGTTAAGAAAATAAAGCGGTGCCCATCTTTAGTCCTACATTATTCCGTTAAATTGTCCCAGCTATGGCAGTGCATAACAAAGCATTATCATCTATAACTTATCAGTAGTACAACAAAGAAAACAACATTTCGTACCCAAAAGAGTATTGGTAGCAATGAAGCAAAATTAAGAAAAACACATCATATATACTCACCGCTACAGGCTTCTCGGATCTTTGAATTTCTCCAGCAATAGTTGGCTAAAAAGAACTCCATTTGGATTTAAGATTTGGCTGTAAAAGAACTCCATTAGTATACAAGATTTTAAGTCAAAAAGAGTATGAAATATAAATTTCACATAGGAATGTACTTACTAACCAATCCTAGCAGCTTCATACATACATTATTCTCCCCAACTCACCCATTGCACTCTCTACAATGAACAAAATGAAACATGAGAGCGTGCAACTGGCATAAATTCAAAAGATAACTTCATTTGGATTGGGACAGACAACAATATCATTCATAAAAAGCTACATATTTTCACAATCAGAATGATTTCTAAGCGATTTGGTGGAGTTCTTGCTTTTCTTAAAGACGCTGGACCGGTAGTAAGACAAGGCATCTCCTGAAAATTTCAAAAACCTGTATATTTTGTAGAAAATATACTCCTATCACTATAAAAGGGCAGAAAATTGTCAAATGTTATCAAGGGGATCAACAATGCAATAACCAATACTACCTCATCATAATAAAAATCGCGATACATGGAAGCAAAAAGGCTCCTCTAATGCTCTAGTATTGGCAGGAAACAAGTGAAGTTAAATGGTAAACATCGGAAATATAAGTGTCTCAGATCAATGTCCAACTAAAAATACCTAAAATCATGACACACTTCAGGGATTGCTTTTCAGAAGAAAAAAAAAACTTCATACACCAAAACTAATCCCTTCCACACAAAATGCCTTCCAACTGGAATATGACACGGACAACTGTGAAACTTGAAGATCTTTGAACTGAAAATACAAAACTGAGGAAGCTAAACTATTCAAAGTGTGGAGAGCGAATGTGGGAGGAAAGATATATGGCATATGAACTGAACAATACAATGTAGACCTATATTAGCCATTAAAAAGGGGCAGGGATAAGACATAATTAGTCCTTAAGAAAAACAATTTACTACCTGAATAGAAATTAAAGCAACACCCACGATGATATTTGGGTCACCACCCCCATTAAAGGTCGATATCCATAATTATTTGACATTTCTAGAAGCTCTGGAGACGAATGCCTGCAGTGGTAGAGCAAATTTGCATGTAAATAGAGCGTCTAACTTCAACAGACTTGTAAACACATAAACATAATGAAAATGGTCCAAAGGGGGAAAATAAAGTCGAAACACATATGAGTAGTATAGGCTATAACACAAGAATACTAAAGCAACTCCAATTCTCAATCCTGGCAAGAAGAAGTGCAGATGTCAGCACACCTAAAAGTGCTTACATGCACCATTCCCATCAAAATTATGTCCCCCTATTTCTATTTGCACAAGTGATACACTAACATGCAGGCAGAGATAGAGCATAATTTTCTCAACTACAAGCAGACTAATACCTATTGAATCTAATTCAATAGGGAAAGGCACAAAACATGGGAAACGATTAGAGAAACTCATAATAAATAATCTCTTGAAATCAAATATAATTGAGATGCAATATTGAATAATCTCGACACGGATATGAAATCAAATAAATTGACACTATAGATCGAAACTGTACACAAACCCACTAAACAAAATCAATCACATTACTCAAAAATTGAATCTTTTGAAACACCCACTGATTAAAATCTTCCTCAAATATTGAAATTATTGAGATACCACTAAGTTTTATGGTCAACATCACTTCATATCTCAACTTGCTTCACAAGATCAAACACAAAAAAAGAAACTGAAGACAGAGAAAATGGAAAGAAATAAAAACCTTATTGCACTGATCTTGCTGCATCTTGTTGTAGAAGAAGAAGCCTAACTCAGAAATCACAAAAGAAAATGTATCAGAAACTAAAATTATCAAAACCGTGGTCCATTCTTTCAATTCGAATTAGAGCAAAGGCTTTGAAAAATAGCTAACAACTTTATGTTAAAAAAAATTACCCTAGCCATCTCCTCCAGTTGCTAACAACAATCTGTAAAAAAAATTACCATAAAAAAACATAAAAGGAAAGTTGAGCAAAGCTCTAATTATTTATCGGAGAAAGAAGGTTTGCAACTAAAGCATGATGCAGACAGGGGTCAAAGCCATGGATGAAGATGAATTTTTACTTTGCTTCATCAATTAGTCATAAAAAGAAACTAAAATCAGATAATTCCCATCAATTAAAGGATCAAATGCATAAGAAATAGGATAAAATTTAGAAATCTAAATGTTCTAAAACATCAGAATTAGGAGGTAAGTACAAACTATAAGAACCCAAAAGTCACAAAGGAGAAAAAATAAACCTTGGAAGACGTTGATGTAAGTCTAAAAGCACATTCCAAAGAATTGGATGATGATTCTAAACTTAGGGACAATAGAACGCTCACTTTGACAAGAAATCACTCGAAATAAGGATATATGCCAAAACTCAAGAACACACTCAAAGTTTTGGGAATATAGGCCAGAGATAAGACTCACTCAATCTCCCCTAGGCTTACCACTCAAGACTCACTCAAAGTAATAATAACACTTAAGACAAACTCAAAGCATAAACTTGAAAACACAAGGTTTTTTAATCAAATCACAAAGATGATTTTTCTTCTCATTAACACTCCTTTATATAGTGACTAGGAGCAGAAAAAAGGAAGCCAAAAGACTTCAAAATAAACCCTAGAAATATGTCCAACAAAAACGATTTCAAGAAGCTTAAAAGTCTCCTTGATTCACGCCTATTGTAACCCCCATCATTAATGAATTGTTATGCAGCAAATGATGAGGTAATCACACTCCTAAATACCTCCTAAATAGCTGACCACCAAAAGATACATTAGGAGTAACTCTTAGACTTATTACAAGAACCATTTAATTACAAAAGCAAATTAAAATATAGTGCCCAAAACAGAACTTTGGGCTTGCTGATTTACACATCACATATCACGCCTCCTTGGTGTTTGTTGTTGCAGCAATTGGGCATCAATCTTGTATCCAAGTAATGCATGTGACAAACTTGGGCTTTTGCGACATTGAATTGTAAGATGAACCAAATCCAGTAGTTGAAAAGATCATCTAATTTTAATATTTTAAGTCGCCTTGACGCACATGTATAATTCTCTCTTTCTTTGAAAAAAATTCGACCATGAATTTGGCCAATTCTCAAAAGCATAAACTGATCAAAAGAAATGAGAACCTTGTCAAATATTGTACGTTGCATCGAAAAACTCAAAAACATTTCAAAATAATTTCTTGGAACATCATCTTGAACCTCGACTTGATGATCATAGTCATGATCAACAGTGCTCTCATCAACCCCAAAAGTATGATGTAACCAATTCGGAGGGGGTTCGAAAATTGTATCAAAATGTTTCACAAACACCCTTTTTTGTAAGTTCAAAACAATAGAGTCATTTGTTGACTCCGCATCAACATCGGCCATTAAAGAAGGAACCACAAAATCGTCCTTTATCTCCTCTTTTTTAGTTTTTTCTTGAATTTGATCAACAACAATATCCTCTTCCAAAGGATGCTCTACAAAACTAGAATCATCCTTAATTTCTTGTGTGATTATTGTTTGAGGAGAAGCATCGAGAACTAGTTGTTGACAAATTCTCAGTGCTTCTTTTATTTCACGAAAAATAGACCGAACATCTACAGGTTGCCTAAGGATTGGAGTCTCATCATTTTTTGGGAAATTATGTTTTCTATTTACTTGCAAAGCCATTTTGGCTATAGCATCCCATCTTTTATCCTGTCTTTTTTTCTCCTCCTCACTTTTCTCATCCTTCTTTTCTGAATTTTTCTCCAAATTTTCCAACTTTTGAGTGATAACATGTAACATCCTAACAATATTGCCATCATCCATGATTTCACTATTTTGCTAGACTATTACAATTACAAAAGAAGAAAACTGACGAAACTTTGAACAACTGAACGAAAGATAAAAAGGCCCTGAGACTCTCAAAGGCTTACAAATTATGAAAATTCAGGAAATTTCAAGCAGAATCAAAAAAGGAAATTCTTGAAAAGCTTTTCGGATGAAGGAGAAATCTACCTTTGAAGCTGAGTGCGCCGGATTTGCTTCATTCTAGCGCAGTTGCGAAAAAAGTGCCCAGTTTGATATCTAAAAAATTCACAAAAATCTGAAAAATTCTGTGAGTATTCTAGATGAAAATTTATGCAGAATAAAAAAAAGAATCAACCAATTTGGACTCCTGAAGGTTGAGAAATCGTCCTTCAAAGTCGACTGAAAAACTGGATGAATTCTGGCAGTTTTATTTCTTCTTCAAAACTAGATTTTTCCGACGAATCTCTTCACCAAAGCTCTAGTACCATATGATCCAAATGCAACCCTCACTTCCTCACTTAATTTAGGTTGAATTGGTTTTAATAATTTTGCTCTTTTTTGCTGAATTAGAACAGATAGAGAAAAACTGAAAATTTAACTATAATTCTCAAGACACACTCAAAGAACTATAGGATCTTGATACAACTAAACAAGACACACTCAATTTAGTCTATCAATCCTAAACAACTAAGACACACTCAAGTTGTAATAGGGGTTTTTGAGACACACTCAAAAGAAAGTTTCATAAAGAAACATTTTTATCATTCAACTTCAAATCTGCTCTTCATTCATCATTTTCTCTCCTTATATAGAGGAATAGAGCAGCAAAATAACACAAAGAAACCCTACAAAAACAGTCCAAAGATGAGCAGTTTTAGGAGTTACTAAACTCCTTGAATCATGCCTCTTGTTAAGCTTCATTAAATGAGTTGTTACAAGAGTTACAATCAGCATAATTCACACGCCTAAATGAAGCAAAGCACACCCTAATGACATCCTAATTGAGTTACTTAAAGAGTAAACTCAACGCTTTATTACATGTTCAAAAATAACAACAAAAGCAAATAAAACCCAAACATAACTTGGGCCTTCAATTCACACGCCTCTTTTACTTGTAGCCTTGTAGTTGTTGCTGATTTGATTCATTGTTGGGCTCATACTTGGTTCATTCCCCCTTTCTTTGAAAAAGTTTGCCCTCAAACTAGGATCATCCAAGCAAAGAGATAAACCACTCAAATAAAATGAAGGACTTACATTCATCAATGTAACAAGCATAGGAACATTGCAGAAGAAGTACTTGACATTCTCAAAAGGTCTTGTTGCATCACCCCATTCGAAATCTCCTTTCTTTAACAGTTCAGTGAATTGACTCATGAAAATATAGGAGTACTTGTTGAACCTTTTATGAAAGGAGGCTAGTAGCATCATCATACACTCATACAACCTTTGTTTTATTTTTACAACCGTTTTCCACCTATCTCTCTCCCTAATTCTTATTGGATGGTAATCACTCTTTGAGTCTATTTTGGAAAAGACTACTGTTTTGGAAAAGACTAAGTCATCACTTATTTCATGCATTGGCTTCTCTCGTTTGTTACTTTCCTTCACGTGATACCTACGGGAAGTTTTGTTGGTCATTGGTGCTTGTTGAATCAAAGCAAGCAAGTAAATGTCATGCTCAATGTCTCTTATAGGAGAGAGGCATTTGGGCATGTCATTGTGAATCACTTCTTTGTAATCTCCTAACAACTCATTCAAAGGAGATGAGTTATTATAAGTAGTACCATACTCATCTTTGGCTTTCATAACCAAAGAATTCCCTCCCCCATTCTTTTTCATTAGATTTTTACATGAATTACAAATTACAAGAGAGGTGCTTTGCTCCTTTTCTTTTGTAGCTACCTTTTCAAGCAATGGTAAAGAAAAAGTAAGTTCACTTTCCACATCACTTTGATACATTGAAGGAACCATGTTTGAACTTGTGAGACTTTCACCACCAACACTAGAACCTCCCTCGGGAAAATCTTCTTCAAATGGATCAAAATTTGTGACATCATATGAACTGATAAGAGATCTCTTTTGAAACAAGTTCCTTTAAAAGCAAGTTCATGAAATTTTTTTTCTTTCCGTTGTTCTTCTTTAAAGTCTTGAATTATTTCGTTCTTTTCAAGAGCAACGTCAAAATTGTTTTCTTCTTTTCTAACTTCTTTTTCCATGAGTTCATATTCTTCCAAGGAAACCCTAAATTTATTTGGACATGTATGGTATGTATGCCCATAATGATGGAGGGCCATCTACAACATCACCATCTCCAACTAAGGATCTGAAACTGATTTCCATGGTGGCTCGAACTTTAAGTGAGGTCTTAAATTCTTTAAGTCCTTCTTCTATGTCCATTGGTGAAGAGTCCTTGATAAGCTTTGTTAATTAGTTTCCTTAGTTTCATTTTCATTAGTTTTATTTTCATTATTGTCAAGTTGTAAGAGTCCTAGTGTGTTTGGAGTCTTTATTTCTTTTGTTGTTTTTTCGGTTGAGTGTGTTAGGTTAAAGTGTTATGAATGCTCAACCACGTCCACGTTGTTAGTTGAGTCATGTAAGAAAGCATTTGAAATGCTGTAGTTTGAAGGTTGTTATGAATGCTCAACCACGTCCACATGACCAGCAGCAAGCAAGGAAGACAAGCCTTAAAAATAGGAACCACTTCCTATCTTTAAGGCGCCTCATTCAAAGCTGAAGAGCAGCCAAGTAAATATGGTTGTTTGTTCCTGTTTTTGTGGCATTGAATCCCCATGTTGTGCCGTGCAAGTTTAAGTATTGAAGAGCATAACTCCTTACTCAAGACATGCCTATAATCAAGGGAAAATGCAGCAAGGAGTGGAGTTAGTTGAAGCATCCACAAACGGCTAGTTTAGGCCTTATTTCCCACGTTCCTCTTACATGGATTAGTGGAGATAATGGCTGTAGTATTTTAGTTTTATTTATGCATTTTTAATTATGTCAAAAATTAGAAAATGAATTGTAAGACTTGTATAAATACCAATGAATGAAATGGGAATGACAATCAAGTTTTATGACCAAAAATACATGTGTGTATTATCCTTTGTTTTTCTTTGGCGTTTCTTGGATTGGAAACTTGTGAGAAATTCGTCCTTTGCTTAATTAACCTTAGCAAGTTAATTTGTGATCTTAGGAAGTTCTAAGTTCATTGAGTGGTGTTTCTGTATCTCATTGAAGTTAGGATAAACGCCCAAGTTAGGGGAAGCTTCGGTTCTTCCTTAACTTGTTTTATCTCATCTTTGTGTGCTCCTACTTATATGTACGAGTATACATCATCTTGGTATCAGAGCTAAGCTTAAATCCTACCTATTTCATCCACCATTAACCCCCAAACACAATCCTAGCCTCGTCCTAAACCACTACCAAAAACCGCAAACACAAAACCCACCTACAAACACTTCTACCCCTTGATCTTAACTATGGGAGATGAAGAGCAACCCCCACCAAATTGGCGTGAGACTATGAGAGTCTTAGAAGAAGAAAGAAGGGAGAGCAATGCTCGAATGACATTACTCCAAGACCAAGTGAGACAACTTTCAGTTAGGCTCACTAGGCAAAGAGAAGGCGATGATGAATCGGATGGTGAAGCAAGTGATGCTACTTTGCTTCCAAGGAGGAATAATTTTCGTCCTGCAAATGACATCAAGGTAGACATACCTGATTATGATGGCAAACTTGACACTGATGAGTTTGTAGAGTGGCTTAGAACCGTGGAAAGAGTCTTTGACTATAAGCAAGTTCCGGAGGACAAGAGAGTAAAGTTGGTTGCATTGAAACTTAGAAAGTATGCATCAACTTGGTGGGCTAGTGTGTGTAGCAAAAGGGAATGCCAAGGCAAGGAGAAGGTGCGTTCATGGGCAAAAATGAAGAAGCTTTTGAAACGAAAGTTCCTACCTACATACTATGTGCAAGAGAACTTTGCCAAGTTCCACCACTTGCAACAAGGCTCGAATTCTGTCGAAGCCTATGCTAAGGACTTTGAAGCTTATCTCATGAAATGTGAGGTACAGGAAGATGAACCTCAAACTTTGGTGAGGTTCCTTGGAGGTTTTGACATTTTTGTTGGCGGTTCGAACTCTTTTTGTGTTTTTATGAACTTATAAACGAACAACAATAAAATAAAAAGGGATAGGCTCTTAAATCGCAGTTTAAGAGGTTCTCTTGTGAGTCTCGGCTCCAAGATAACACAAAGTCGCGGTTTGTGTATTTGAACTCTCAGTTCTATGCAAGCACAACAAGCTTAACACTTTTCTTAAACTCAAAACAATCTCTCCCTCGTTTTATTGATATGAACGTGTAAGTACACGCTTAAACACTCCTAAACAATCTTAACTACTAAAAAGATAAATATTATACTAACAAGATAAATATTAAAGACTCCTAACTAAACTTAACTAAGCATCACACACGCCTAAGATAAGTAAAAACACACCTAGGATAAGAATTCGTCATTTCCTATCTAACTTAGACTCTTAACAAGACTCTATGATAAAGGGAATTAGACTCCTAAACATAATAGGATTCCTTTATCACTCAAACACCTAAAATAAAGAATTATAAAGCAACTAAAATACAAAGTCTCCTAACATAACTAGGACACTTCATAAAGAATCCTAACAGAACTAGGATTTATAGAAAATGACCATTTCTCATATGGATCATACTAGAAGTCTAACCAACTACCTTTCCTAATCCAACTAGGAAACGTAATTAAACAACATTCCTACCAAAACTAGGAAACCTCTAACACTCCTAACAGAACTAGAAAGTGTAATTACATTTCCTAATTGAACTAGGAAATGCCACAAACCTCAAACTCTACTCCAAACGTTGTTGGACGCTTGTTAATGAAATGCAACAATGACCTTCATTGCCTCCAAGTCTATGGAAACTAATGGAACGTACACCGTCCATCCCCTTGCCAAGCATCAACTCCTGAACCTCATCTTCATTTGAATCACTTGTACTTGCTCCTGGATCAGTTTAGACCCCCAAGATAGCCAATATAGTGGAACTACACCACTATTCTACCTTAGAAGAACTCATTCTTCTTGCTCACAAGGTAGAGAAGAAAAGCAAAGGCAAAAGTAAAGGTGAGACCCTCTAATACAACCCCCTCGAACCCTACTACAACTAAAGTGGGTAGAAGATGCTTTAGATGTCAAGGCTTGGGACATATAGCATCCGAATGTCCTAATAAGAAGGTAGTCACTTTGATGGAGTATAATGCTTATTAAGAAGGAGAAGAGGAGGAGGATGAGGAGTATGATATGGAATGGCAACAAGAGGCCAAGGAGGAAGAAACATTCGGTCCTGATGAAGGAGAATGCTTGGTGGTTCGAAGAGCTTTGAGTAGTACTGTTGATCATGAGGAATTGAGGCAAAGAGAAGCGATCTTTCATACAAGGTGCACAATTGGTGGTAAAATTTGCACTTTGATTATTGATGGAGGGAGCTGTACGAATGTTGCTGCTCAAACAATGATTGACAAACTCAAGCTTCCAACGTCACCTCATCCACGCCCCTATGTCATTCAATGGCTCAATCAAGGTAAAGGTATACAAGTCTCAAATCGTGTAATTTTATCTTTTAGTATTTGTAGTTATAAGCAGGAACAATGGTGTGATGTGATACCTATGGATGCTTGTCATATGCTCCTAGGCCGTCCATGGTTGTTTGATAGGAGAGTAATTCATGATGGTTATAAGAATACCTATTCCTTAACCAAAAATCACAAAAAGAATACCCTTACCCCAATCCCTTCCTATGCAAACACAAAGATCCATTCCACCAAAGAAAAGTACCATTCCCTTACTACCCTACTTCAAATTGATTATCATGAGTTATCCCACATGCGTGAGATGTTGTTAAACACCACACAAGAAGAATCCAATGAAAACACTACCCATTCCCATCCATTGCTTACCCCCTTGCTCGAAACCTACAAAGATGGTTTCCCTCAAACAATTCCCCAAGGCTTACCTCCAAAACGTGACATACAACATAAAATTGACTTCATTCCAGGAGCCATGTTGCCAAATAAGCCAGCTTATAGGTCTAACCCAAAAGAAACCGAAGAGATCAGAAAGCAAGTGGAAGACATGTTAGCTAAAGGCTTGATTAGGGAGTCTTTAAGTCCATGTGATGTCCCTACTTTTTTGGTGCCTAAGAAGAATGGAGAGTGGAGAATGTGTGTGGATAGTAGGGCTATAAACAAAATCACCATCAAATATCGATTTCCTATTCCTCGTTTGAATGATTTGTTGGATGATTTAAATGGCTCTAAGTTGTTTTCTAAAATTGACTTGAGAAGTGTATATCACCAAATTCGTATATGTGAGGGTGATGAATGGAAAACAACATTTAAAACCAAAGAAGGCTTGTATGAGTGGCTTGTTATGCCCTTTGGTTTGTCCAATGCACCTAGTACTTTCATGCGCCTAATGAATCAAACTATGAAGCCCTTTATTGGTCGTTTTGTAGTTGTTTACTTTGATGACATATTGGTGTATAGCAAGAGTGAACAAGAACATGTGAAACACTTGCAAGATGTGTTTGAAGTGTTGAGAAAGGAACGGTTGTATGGCAATCTAGAGAAGTGTCATTTCTTCTCTAGTAGTGTGATTTTCTTGGGATTCATTGTCTCAAGTGATGGCATCCAAGCTGATGAGAAGAAAGTGCAAGCCATCAAGGAGTGGCCTTGATGCATGGCACGTGCAAAGATTACTTCATCAACTATATTATTTGCTTTATTAGGTTGTTGCATGGTTTTACTTTACTCTTAAAGTGAAGGTTTTTCATGTAACCAAAAATATGTCTTTTATTATGTTTGTTAGTTAAATTAGTTAATCAATATCATTAATTTGTTTTTATTTTCAGTTTGGTTGTAATAAGTTGGCCGAAAATTGAGTTGTAATAAGGGATGGCTTAGGCGTGTGGTTTTGTAAGATTTATGGAAAGTTTTGCAAAGCTTTTCTAAATCCAATGTTTCCTTAAGTTGTGCTAGATTCTAGGCTTTAATTTAGGAGAAACTTTCCTTATTTCTCGCTTAGGGAATCCGGTCATGATATAGCTTGGAGGGCAAGGTTGTTTGCTCATCCTATATAAGTACACGTCTAGTCTAAAATAAAAGAGAGATTAATTGATTTGAGAATTTGTGAGCGTTGCTTATTTCGGTTGTTAACCAAAACAATACTTGTTGCGACTTGTATTCATCTTCTAATTGCGATTAGGAAGAGACCCTCTAATTCCTGCAAGAATCAAGAGTACTATCCTTATTTTTATTTATTATTTTTTGTTTTTATTCATAAAAACACCATAAAAACGTCACTTAGAATCTAGGGTAAACATTGTGAATTTTCGGACTTGGAAATTCATCAGTTGGTATCAGAGCAGTATGGTTGTAGAGGCGCGTGACGGAGCGTGAAAGCTTAGATTAATCTGAAATTTTGTGTGGTGGCAGGAGACATCTCGAGGTTTATTGTGTCAGAATTTCGTGGCAATCCAATCAGTAACAAAGTCACAGCAACCTGAAACATTTAAATAAACTTTATGGCTGATTCAATCAGTTCTAGGGTAAAGTTTAGGAAAGTCGTTCTCCTAGCATATAACTAATTTTTGAGAGTTTCAAGGCTTAGAATTGGACTACTTTTTGTACAGTTTAATACTGGAAAGTTTTATAATTTTTAAAGAACTTTTGCTAATTAATTCAGCACGTTTTGGATAATTGGTCAAAACCGAGCTATTCTGGACCAGTTATGTGAGAATTAAAACTGCAATCAATTAGTTGGGTATTTGTTGATAAAATTTTGGTCAAGTGTTCCAGACATATAGGGCTATGTTCTGACAAAATTTCATAAAATTTCGAGCTGGTTTACTTAGGTTTTAAATCTCGGACTTTTATTGAACTTTTCTGGACAGTTTCTGCATTATATTAAGCCCACTATGAATTGTCCTTTCTATTCTTATGATGAGTTAACAACTGATTAAATTCATGAGGAATTATCACTACGACTACAACCAAAGTGGGATTTGATGCATGACTCGAATCAATATTTGGATGAAAAGCTTAATTGTTATCTTGAAGATGCTCCTTGCACTATAGATGAACAAATTTCAGATTTGGTTTTCATTGTTCAAGATGACGAAAAGATTGAAACTTTATCTTGTTCCAAAGATGAAGATTTGATTTTTAATGTTTATTATGATGATAAAGATTTGATTCTTGTTGATGATGCTCAAGAAGAGGAAAAGAATGGATCTTTTCCATGTCATCTTTATAAAGATTTGATTTTGCAGAAAAGATTTAATCTCTTTCATAAGAAGGCAAGTTCAAGAGACATTGAGTAGTTTGTTTATCATTGCTCAATCTTTAATATATTGTCGTTGGTGATCTTGTTAAAGTTCGTTCGACTCATATGGATGATTTCTTGGACTGTTTTGCTGATCAAACTTGAGGTCAAGTTTCTTTGAAGAAGGGGAGTATGATGCATGGCACATGCAAAGATTACTTCATCAACTATCTTATTTGCTTTATTAGGTTGTTGCATGGTTTTACTTTACTCTTAAAGTGAAGGTTTTTCATGTGACCAAAAATATGTCTCTTATTATGTTTGCTAGTTTAATTAGTTAATCAATGTCACTAAGTTGTTTTCATTTTCAGTTTAGCTGTAATAAGTTGGCCGAAAATTGAGTTGTAATAAGGGATGGCTTAGGCGTGTGGTTTTGTAGGATTTATGGAAAATTTTGCAAAGCTTTCCTAAATCCAATGTATCCTTAAGTTGTGCTAGATTCTAGGCTTTAATTTAGGAGAAACTTTCCTTATTTCTTGCTTAGGGAATCCGGTCATGATATAGCTTGGAGGGCAAGGTTGTTTGCTCATCCTATATAAGTACACGTCTAGTCCATAATAAAAGAGAGATGAATTGATTTGAGATTTTTCTGAGCGTTGCTTATTTCGGTTCTTAACCAACACAATACTTGTTGCGACTTGTATTCATCTTCTAATTGCGATTAGGAAGAGACACTCTAATTCCTGCGAGAATCAAGAGTACTATCCTTATTTTTATTTCTTATTTTCAGTTTTCATTCGTAAAAACACCATAAAGACGTCACTTAGAATCTAGGGTAAACATTGTGAATTTTCGGACTTGGAAATTCATATCAGTTGGTATCAGAGTAGTGTGGTTGTAGAGGCGCGTGAGGGAGCGTGAAAGCTTGGATTAATCTGAAATTATGTGTGGTGGCATTAGACATCTTGACGTTTATTGTGTCGAATTTCGTGGCAATCCAATCAGTAACAAAGTCACAAGCAACCGAAGCATTTAAGTAAACTTTCAGGCGATTCAATCAGTTCTAAGGTAAACTTTAGGAAAGTCGTTCTCCTAGCATATAACGAAAAGTTTAAGAATTTCTTGGCTTAGAATTGGACTACTTTTTGTCTAGTTTAATACTGGAAAGTTTTATAATTTTTGAAGAATTTTGCTAATTAATTTCGCACATTTTGGATAATTGGTCAAAACTAAGCTATTCTGGACCACTTTTGTGAGAATTAAAACTGCAAATAATTGGTTGGGTATTTATTGATGAAATTTTGGTCGAGTGTTCCAGACATATAGGACTATGTTGTGAAAAAAATTTCATAAAATTTCGAGCTGTTTTACTTAGGTTCTAAATCTCGGACTTTTATTGAAATTTTCAGGACAGTTTATGCATTATATTAAACCCACTATGAACTGTCCTTTCTATTCTTATGATGAGTTAACGACTGATGAAATTCTTGAGGAATTATCACTATGACTACAACCAAAGTGGGATTTGATGTATGACTCGAATCAATATTTGGATGAAAAGCTTAATAGTTATCTTGAAGATGTTCCTTGCACTATAGTGGAAGAAATTTCAGATTTGGTTTTCATTGTTCAAGATGACGAAAAGATTAAAACTTTATTTTCTTCCAAAGATAAAGATTTGATTTTTACAGTTTCCCATGATGATAAAGATTTGATTCTTGTTAATGATGCTCAAGAAGAGGAAAAGAATGGATCTTTTCCATGTCATGTTTATAAAGATTTGATTTTGCAGAAAAGATTTAATCTTTTTCATAAGAAGGCAAGTTCTAGAGACATTGAGTTGTTTGTTAATCATTGCTCAATCATTAATATATTGTCGTTGGTGATCTTGTTAAAGTTCGTTCGATTCATATGGATGATTTCTTGGACTGTTTTGCTGATCAAACTTGAGGTCAAGTTTCTTTGAAGAAGGGGAGTATGATGCATGGTACATGCAAAGATTACTTCATTAACTATTTTATTTGCTTTATTAGGTTGTTGCATGGTTTTACTTTACTCTTAAAGTGAAGGTTTTTCATGTAACCAAAAATATGTCTTTAATTATATTTGTTAGTTTAATTAGTTAATCAATGTCATTAAGTTGTTTTTATTTTCAGTTTGGTTGTAATAAGTTGGCCGAAAATTGAGTTGTAATAAGGGATGGCTTAGGCGTGTGGTTTTGTAAGATTTATGGAAAGTTTTGCAAAGCTTTCCTAAATCCAATGTTTCCTTAAGTTGTGCTAGATTCCAGGCTTTAATTTAGGAGAAAGTTTCTATATTTCTTGCTTAGGGAATTCGGTCATGATATAGCTTGGAGGGCAAGGTTGTTTGCTCATCCTATATAAGTACACGTCTAGTCCATAATAAAAGAGAGATGAATTGATTTGAGATTTTTCTGAGCGTTGCTTATTTCGGTTCTTAACCAACACAATACTTGTTGCGACTTGTATTCATCTTCTAATTGCGATTAGGAAGAGACACTCTAATTCCTGCGAGAATCAAGAGTACTATCCTTATTTTTATTTTTTATTTTTCAGTTTTCATTCGTAAAAACACCATAAAGACGTCACTTAGAATCTAGGGTAAACATTGTGAATTTTCGGACTTGGAAATTCATATCAGTTGGTATCAGAGTAGTGTGGTTGTAGAGGCGCGTGAGGGAGCGTGAAAGCTTGGATTAATCTGAAATTATGTGTGGTGGCATTAGACATCTTGACGTTTATTGTGTCAGAATTTCGTGGCAATCCAATCAGTAACAAAGTCACAGCAACCAGAAGCATTTAAGTAAACTTTCAGGCTGATTCAATCAGTTCTAAGGTAAACTTTAGGAAAGTCGTTCTCCTAGCATATAACGAAAAGTTTAAGAATTTCTTGGCTTAGAATTGGACTACTTTTTGTCTAGTTTAATACTGGAAAGTTTTATAATTTTTGAAGAATTTTGCTAATTAATTTCGCACATTTTGGATAATTGGTCAAAACCAAGCTATTCTGGACCACTTTTGTGAGAATTAAAACTGCAAATAATTGGTTGGGTATTTATTGATGAAATTTTGGTCGAGTGTTCCAGACATATAGGACTATGTTGTGAAAAAAATTTCATAAAATTTCGAGCTGTTTTACTTAGGTTCTAAATCTCGGACTTTTATTGAAATTTTCAGGACAGTTTCTGCATTATATTAAACCCACTATGAACTGTCCTTTCTATTCTTATGATGAGTTAACGACTGATGAAATTCTTGAGGAATTATCACTATGACTACAACCAAAGTGGGATTTGATGTATGACTCGAATCAATATTTGGATGAAAAGCTTAATAGTTATCTTGAAGATGTTCCTTGCACTATAGTGGAAGAAATTTCAGATTTGGTTTTCATTGTTCAAGATGACGAAAAGATTGAAACTTTATCTTGTTCCAAAGATGAAGATTTGATTTTTACAGTTTCCCATGATGATAAAGATTTGATTCTTGTTGATGATGCTCAAGAAGAGGAAAAGAATGGATCTTTTCCATGTCATGTTTATAAAGATTTGATTTTGCAGAAAAGATTTAATCTTTTTCATAAGAAGGCAAGTTCTAGAGACATTGAGTTGTTTGTTAATCATTGCTCAATCTTTAATATATTGTCGTTGGTGATCTTGTTAAAGTTCGTTCGATTCATATGGATGATTTCTTGGACTGTTTTGCTGATCAAACTTGAGGTCAAGTTTCTTTGAAGAAGGGGAGTATGATGCATGGCACATGCAAAGATTACTTCATCAACTATCTTATTTGCTTTATTAGGTTGTTGCATGGTTTTACTTTACTCTTAAAGTGAAGGTTTTTCATGTAACCAAAAATATGTCTTTTATTATGTTTGTTAGTTAAATTAGTTAATCAATGTAATTAAGTTGTTTTTATTTTCAGTTTGGTTGTAATAAGTTGGCCGAAAATTGAGTTGTAATAAGGGATGGCTTAGGCGTGTGGTTTTGTAAGATTTATGGAAAGTTTTGCAAAGCTTTCCTAAATCCAATGTTTCCTTAAGTTGTGCTAGATTCTAGGCTTTAATTTAGGAGAAACTTTCCTTATTTCTTGCTTAGGGAATCCGGTCATGATATAGCTTGGAGGGCAAGGTTGTTTGCTCATCCTATATAAATACACGTCTAGTCCATAATAAAAGAGAGATGAATTGATTTGAGAATTTGTGAGCGTTGCTTATTTCGGTTGTTAACCAAAACAATACTTGTTGCGACTTGTATTCATCTTCTAATTGCGATTAGGAAGAGACCCTCTAATTCCTGCGAGAATCAAGAGTACTATCCTTATTTTTATTTCTTATTTTCAGTTTTCATTCGTAAAAACACCATAAAAACGTCACTTAGAATCTAGGGTAAACATTGTGAATTTTCGGACTTGGAAATTCATATCGGTTGGTATCGAGCAAAGGTGGTTGTAGAGGCGCGTGAGGGAGCGTGAAAGCTTGGATTAATCTAAAATTTTGTGTGGTGGCAGTAGACATCTTGACGTTTATTGTGTCAAAATTTCGTGGCAATCCGATCAGTAACAAAGTCACAGCAACCAGAAACATTTAAGCAAACTTTCTGGCTGATTCAATCAGTTCTAAGGTAAACTTTAGGAAAGTCGTTCTCCTACAACGAATTTTTGAGAGTTTCTTGGCTTAGAATTGGACTACTTTTTGTCTAGTTTAAGACTGGAAAGTTTCATAATTTTTGAAGAACTTTTGCTAATTAATTGAGCACTTTTTAAAGACAAGTTTTTTAATAATTGGTCAAAACCGATCTATTGATTTTGTGAGAATTAAAACTGCCAACAATTGGTTGGGTATTTGTTGATGAAATTTTGGTCGAGTGTTCCAGACATATAGGGCTATGTTGTGACAAAATTTCATGAAATTTCGAGCTGTTTTACTTAGGTTTTAAATCTCGGACTTTTATTGAAATTTTCGGGCGGACGTTTCTACATTATATTAAACCCACTATGAATTGTCCTTTCTATTCTTTTGATGAGTTAACAACTGGATGAAATTCTTGAGGAATTATCACTACGACTACAACCAAAGTGGGATTTGATGTATGACTCGAATCAATATTTGGATGAAAAGCTTAATAGTTATCTTGAAGATGTTCCTTGCACTATAGAGGAAGAAATTTCAGATTTGGTTTTCATTGTTCAAGATGACGAAAAGATTGAAACTTTATCTTGTTCCAAAGATGAAGATTTGATTTTTACAGTTTCCCATGATGATAAAGATTTGATTCTTGTTGATGATGCTCAAGAAGAGGAAAAGAATGGATCTTTTCCATGTCATGTTTATAAAGATTTGATTTTGCGAAAAAGATTTAATCTTTTTCATAAGAAGGCAAGTTCTAGAGACATTGAGTAGTTTGTTAATCATTGCTCAATCTTTAATATATTGTCGTTGGTGATCTTGTTAAAGTTCGTTCGACTCATATGGATGATTTCTTGGACTGTTTCTTGATCAAACTTGAGGTCAAGTTTCTTTGAAGAAGGGGAGTATGATGCATGGCACATGCAAAGATTACTTCATCAACTATCTTATTTGCTTTATTAGGTTGTTGCATGGTTTTACTTTACTCTTAAAGTGAAGGTTTTTCATGTAACCAAAAAAATGTCTTTTATTATGTTTGTTAGTTAAATTAGTTAATCAATGTCACTAAGTTGTTTTTATTTTCGGTTTGGTTGTAATAAGTTGGCCGAAAATTGAGTTGTAATAAGGGATGGCTTAGGCGTGTGGTTTTGTAAGATTTATGGAAAGTTTTGCAAAGCTTTCCTAAATCCAATGTTTCCTTCAGTTGTGCTAGATTCTAGGCTTTAATTTAGGAGAAACTTTCCTTATTTCTTGCTTAGGGAATCCGGTCATGATATAGCTTGGAGGGCAAGGTTGTTTGCTCATCCTATATAAATACACGTCTAGTCCATAATAAAAGAGAGATGAATTGATTTGAGAATTTGTGAGCGTTGCTTATTTCGGTTGTTAACCAAAACAATACTTGTTGCGACTTGTATTCATCTTCTAATTGTGATTAGGAAGAGACCCTCTAATTCCCGCGAGAATCAAGAGTACTATCCTTATTTTTATTTCTTATTTTCAGTTTTCATTCATAAAAACACCATAAAAACGTCACTTAGAATCTAGGGTAAACATTGTGAATTTTCGGACTTGTAAATTCATATCGGTTGGTATCGGAGCAAAGGTGGGTTGTAGAGGCGCGTGAGGGATCGTGAAAGCTTGGATTAATCTAAAATTTTGTGTGGTGGGAGTAGACATCTTGACGTTTATTGTGTCGAAATTTCGTGGCAATCCGATCAGTAACAAAGTCACAAGCAACCAGAAACATTTGCGTAAACTTTCCGGGCGATTCAATCGGTTCTAAGGTAAACTTTAGGAAACTCGTTCTCCTAGCATATAACGAATTTATTAGAGTTTCTTGGCTTAGAATTGGACTAATTTTTGTCTAGTTTAAGACTGGAAAGTTTCATAATTTTTGAAGAACTTTTGCTAATTAATTGAGCACGTTTTGGATAATTGGTCAAAACCGATCTATTCTGGAGCAGTTTTGTGAGAATTAAAACTGCCAACAATTGGTTGGGTATTTGTTGATGAAATTTTGGTCGAGTGTTCCAGACATATAGGGCTATGTTGTGACACAATTTCATGAAATTTCGAGCTGTTTTACTTAGGTTTTAAATCTCGGACGTTTATTGAAATTTTCCCGGACAGTTTCGGCATTATATTAAACCCACTATGAATTGTCCTTTCTATTCTTATGATGAGTTAACAACTGATGAAATTCTTGAGGAATTATCACTACGACTACAACTAAAGTGGGATTTGATGTATGACTCGAATCAATATTTGGATGAAAAGCTTAATAGTTATCTTGAAGATGTTCCTTGCACTATAGAGGAAGAAATTTCAGATTTGGTTTTCATTGTTCAAGATGACGAAAAGATTGAAACTTTATCTTGTTCCAAAGATGAAGATTTGATTTTTACAGTTTCCCATGATGATAAAGATTTGATTCTTGTTGATGATGCTCAAGAAGAGGAAAAGAATGGATCTTTTCCATGTCATGTTTATAAAGATTTGATTTTGCAGAAAAGATTTAATCTTTTTCATAAGAAGGCAAGTTCTAGAGACATTGAGTAGTTTGTTAATCATTGCTCAATCTTTAATATATTGTCGTTGGTGATCTTGTTAAAGTTCGTTCGACTCATATGGATGATTTCTTGGACTGTTTCTTTGATCAAACTTGAGGTCAAGTTTCTTTGAAGAAGGGGAGTATGATGCATGGCACATGCAAAGATTACTTCATCAACTATCTTATTTGCTTTATTAGGTTGTTGCATGGTTTTACTTTACTCTTAAAGTGAAGGTTTTTCATGTAACCAAAAATATGTCTTTTATTATGTTTGTTAGTTAAATTAGTTAATCAATGTCACTAAGTTGTTTTTATTTTCAGTTTGGTTGTAATAAGTTGGCCGAAAATTGAGTTGTAATAAGGGATGGCTTAGGCGTGTGGTTTGTAAGATTTAAAGAAAGTTTTGCAAAGCTTTCCTAAATCCAATGTTTCCTTAAGTTGTGCTAGATTCTAGGCTTTAATTTAGGAGAAACTTTCCTTATTTCTTGCTTAGGGAATCCGGTCATGATATAGCTTGGAGGGCAAGGTTGTTTGCTCATCCTATATAAATACACGTCTAGTCCATAATAAAAGAGAGATGAATTGATTTGAGAATTTGTTAGCGTTGCTTATTTCGGTTGTTAACCAAAATAATACTTGCTTGTTGCGACTTGTATTCATCTTCTAATTGTGAATAGGAAGAGACCCTCTAATTCCTGCGAGAATCAAGAGTACTATCCTTATTTTTATTTCTTATTTTCAGTTTTCATTCATAAAAACGCTATAAAAACGTCACTTAGAATCTAGGGTAAACATTGTGAATTTTCGGACTTGTAAATTCATATCAGTTGATATCAGAGCAGTGTGGTTGTAGAGGCGCGTGAGGGAGCGTGAAAGCTTGTATTAATCTAAAAGATTGTGTGGTGGCAGTAGACATCTTGACGTTTATTTTGTCCAAATTTCGTGGCCATCCGATCAGTAACAAAGTCACAGCAACCAGAAACATTTGCGTAAACTTTCTGGCTGATTCAATCAGTTCTAAGGTAAACTTTAGGAAACTCGTTCTCCTAGCATATAACGAATTTTTGAGAGTTTCTTGGCTTAGCATTGGACTAATTTTAATCTAGTTTATGACTGGAAAGTTTCATAATTTTTGAAGAACTTTTGCTAATTAATTGAGCACGTTTTGGATAATTGGTCAAAATCGATCTATTCTGGAGAAGTTTTGTGAGAATTAAAACTGCCAACAATTGGTTGGGTATTTGTTGATAAAATTTTGGTCGAGTGTTCCAGACATATAGGGCTATGTTGTGACACAATTTCATGAAATTTTGAGCTGTTTTACTTAGGTTTTAAATCTCGGACGTTTATTGAAATTTTCTGGACAGTTTCTGCATTATATTAAACCCACTATGAATTGTCCTTTCTATTCTTTTGATGAGTTAACAACTGATGAAATTCTTGAGGAATTATCACTAAGACTACAACTAAAGTGGGATTTGATGTATGACTCGAATCAATATTTGGATGAAAAGCTTAATAGTTATCTTGAAGATGTTCCTTGCACTATAGAGGAAGAAATTTCAGATTTGGTTTTCATTGTTCAAGATGACGAAAAGATTGAAACTTTATCTTGTTCCAAAGATGAAGATTTTATTTTTACAGTTTCCCATGATGATAAAGATTTGATTCTTGTTGAAAATGCTCAAGAAGAGGAAAAGAATGGATCTTTTCCATGTCATGTTTATAAAGATTTGATTTTGCAGAAAAGATTTAATCTTTTTCATAAGAAGACAAGTTCTAGAGACATTGAGTAGTTTGTTAATCATTGCTCAATCATTAATATATTGTCGTTGGTGATCTTGTTAAAGTTCGTTCGACTCATATGGATGATTTCTTGGACTGTTTTTTTGCGATCAAACTTGAGGTCAAGTTTCTTTGAAGAAGGGGAGTATGATGCATGGCACATGCAAAGATTACTTCATCAACTATCTTATTTGCTTTATTAGGTTGTTGCATGGTTTTACTTTACTCTTAAAGTGAAGGTTTTTCATGTAACCAAAAATATGTCTTTTATTATGTTTGTTAGTTAAATTAGTTAATCAATGTCACTAAGTTGTTTTTATTTTCAGTTTGGTTGTAATAAGTTGGCCGAAAATTGAGTTGTAATAAGGGATGGCTTAGGCGTGTGGTTTGTAAGATTTAAAGAAAGTTTTGCAAAGCTTTCCTAAATCCAATGTTTCCTTAAGTTGTGCTAGATTCTAGGCTTTAATTTAGGAGAAACTTTCCTTATTTCTTGCTTAGGGAATCCGGTCATGATATAGCTTGGAGGGCAAGGTTGTATGCTCATCCTATATAAATACACGTCTAGTCCATAATAAAAGAGAGATGAATTAATTTGAGAATTTGTGAGCGTTGCTTATTTCGGTTGTTAACCAAAACAATACTTGTTGCGACTTGTATTCATCTTCTAATTGTGATTAGGAAGAGACCCTCTAATTCCTGCGAGAATCAAGAGTACTATCCTTATTTTTATTTCTTATTTTCTGTTTTCATTCATAAAAACACCATAAAAACGTCACTTAGAATCTAGGGTAAACATTGTGAATTTTCGGACTTATAAATTCATATCAGTTGGTATCAGAGCAGTGTGGTTGTAGAGGCGCTTGAGGGATCGTGCAAGCTTGGATTAATCTAAAATTTTGTGTGGTGGCAGTGGACATCTTGACGTTTATTGTGTCCAAATTTCGTGGCAATCCGATCAGTAACAAAGTCACAGAAACCAGAAACATTTGCGTAAACTTTCTGGCTGATTCAATCAGTTCTAAGGTAAATTTTAGGAAATTCGTTTTCCTAGCATATACCGAATTTTTGATAGTTTCTTGGCTTATAATTAGACTACTTTTTGTCTAGTTTAAAACTGGAAAGTTTCATAATTTTTGAAGAACTTTTGCTAATTAATTGAGCACGTTTTGGATAATTGGTCAAAATCGATCTATTCTGGAGCAGTTTTGTGAGAATTAAAACTGCAAACAATTGGTTGGGTATTTGTTGATGAAATTTTGGTCGAGTGTTCCAAACATATAGGGCTATGTTGTGACACAATTTCATGAAATTTCGAGCTGTTTTACTTAGGTTTTAAATCTCGGACATTTATTGAAATTATCTGGACAGTTTCTGCATTATATTAAACCCACTATGAATTGTCCTTTCTATTCTTATGATGAGTTAACAACTGTTGACATTCTTGAGGAATTATCACTACGACTACAACTAAAGTGGGATTTGATGTATGACTCGAATCAATATTTGGATGAAAAGTTTAATAGTTATCTTGAAGATGTTCCTTGCACTATAGAGGAAGAAATTTCAGATTTGGTTTTCATTGTTCAAGATGACGAAAAGATTGAAACTTTATCTTGTTCCAAATATGAAGATTTGATTTTTACAGTTTCCCATGATGATAAAGATTTGATTCTTGTTGATGATGCTCAAGAAGAGTGTTGGAAAACAATCACAATGTGTTAGCATGTAGCAGGTGGAAGAGAACAAGGAAGGAGAAGAAAAGAACATGAAGATTGAGCACAGCAAGCAGGGGAGACGCCAGGCAGAAGCTTGTGCCCGGCTCGCGCACTAGAAGTGCCCGGGTCGGGCACTTCGGGCAAAACTGGGGTTTTGTCAGTTTCCAGTGCCCGGGTCGCGCACCTAAAGTGCCCGGGTCGCGCACTTCGACGGAATGCGCGATCTTGCTTGCTTGCGAAGTCGATCTTGTTTATTTTCTTATTTATTTTGTTTCCTTGTTTATTTTGTTTCCTTGTTTATCTTTTACGTATTTGTTATTTTATTCCTATTTACTAGAGGTGGATGTATTTAGGAAATAAGATAGAATTTTGGTAAGTAATCTTTTAAGGAATTGGACTTGGAGATCAAGTTCTTCTCCTAAAAAGGATTAGGGTTGTTTAGTATAAATAGGGGAGTCTTTTAGGCTAAACTATGTGGAGAATAACTGAGAGGGATTGTATGATTGTTGTGAGGTTGAATACAATTAATACAATACATTATTCTTGAGGGGAGGAAATTCAAATTTCCTCATTAAACACTTGTCTATATTCTCTATAATTTCTTGCTATACTTTGCATTGCAATTCTATTTTGTGAGGAGAGTCTTATACTTTTGTGAGCAACGATTCTGGTAACCTTTAGCCCACGCTTCCGTTTCAACAATTGGTATCAGAGCTTTTGGTTAGTTTCGTGCAATGGAAGATTTTAAGGCTAAATACAAAGTAGATTTGTTTGATGGGAAAACGAATTATTCGCTGTGGCAAAGTACAATCAAGGATGTTCTTGTTCATCAAGGTCTCCACAAAACCTTGAAGGACAAGAATCCGGATGAGGTGGATAAAGACAAGTGGGAGGATATGCAACTTCGAGCTACTAGCACGATTCGATTATCCCTTGCGCCGGAAATCAAGTACAACGTGTTGGATGAAACAAATCCAAAAGATTTGTGGGACAAATTGACGAAGATGTATGCGTCAAAGTCTTTGGCTAACAAGTTACTCTTGAAAAAGGATCTTTACGCTCTTGAGATGGAGGATGGGACATCTCTACAAGATCATCTAAACAAGTTCAATGGCTTGATCACCCAATTGGCAAGTTTGGATGTGAAGATTGAGGAGGAGGACAAGGCAATACTCTTGTTGGCGTCTCTTCCCAAGAAGTATAACCCGGTAATTACAAGTTTGCTTGTTGGGAAGACTACTATTGCTTTGGACGATACTGTGGTGGCCCTAATCGAGGCGGAGAGATTCATGAGTCAAGGAGGATCGTCAAGCTATGAAGGAGCGGGGTTAGTAGCCGAAGGAAGCAAGAGGAAGGGCAAGAAGAAGGCAAACAACCTCAACATCAAGTGTTGGTACTGTGAGGAGGATGGACACATTCAAACGAAGTGTTCTAAGTACAAAGAAGACTTGAGAGCTTTGAAGAATGTGAGAGGTGGTGAGGCTTCTATTGCTATTAATGAGGCGGATATGTGTCTCATGGTGGAAGAATCAAAAGGTCATGAGGAGGAATGGATCTTAGATTCGGGATGTTCTCAACACATGTGTTCTAGGAAAGAGTGGTTTAGTTCCTATGAGCATGTTGATGGGTTACATGTCTCTTTGCCTAGTGGAGAGGAGGTGAAGATTGAGGGGGTCGGTGTTGTGGAGATCAAGCTCCAAAACGATCAAGTTGCAACTTTAGCCGAGGTTAGACATGTCCCAAGGCTACGGAGGAATCTAATTTCTTTAGGGAGGTTGGATAAGTTGGGGTATGAGGTTCATATGCGCAATGGACTTCTAATGGTTACCAATTAGGAGGTGGTGATCATGCATGGTAAGAGGAATAAGCAAAATCTTTTCATAATGGAGCATGGAGGGATTTTAGCTCAAGGGGAGACGTGTAACACATTGAACTTGAGGGGAGAATTGTTGGAAAACAATCACAATGTGTTAGCATGTAGCAGGTGGAAGAGAACAAGGAAGGAGAAGAAAAAAACGTGAAGATTGAGCACAGCAAGCAGGGGAGACGCCAGGCAGAAGCTTGTGCCCGGCTCTCGCACTAGAAGTGCCCGGGTCGGGTACTTCGGGTAAAACTGGGGTTTTGTCAGTTTCCAGTGCCCGGGTCGCGCACTTCGACGGAATGCGCGATCTTGCTTGCTTGCGAAGTCGATCTTGTTTATTTTCTTGTTTATTTTGTTTCCTTGTTTATCTTTTACGTTTTTGTTATTTTATTCCTATTTACTAGAGGTGGATGTATTTAGGAAATAAGATAGAATTTTGGTAAGTAATCTTTTAAGGAATTAGACTTGGAGATCAAGTTCTTCTCCTAAAAAGGATTAGGGTTGTTTAGTATAAATAGGGGAGTCTTTTAGGCTAAACTATGTGGAGAATAACTGAGAGGGATTGTATGATTGTTGTGAGGTTGAATACAATTAATACAATACATTATTCTTGAGGGGAGGAAATTCAAATTTCCTCATTAAACACTTGTCTATATTCTCTATAATTTCTTGCTATACTTTGCATTGCAATTCTATTTTGTGAGGAGAGTCTTATACTTTTGTGAGCAACGATTCTGGTAACCTTTAGCCCACGCTTCCGTTTCAACAAAGAGGAAAAGAATGGATCTTTTCCATGTCATGTTTATAAAGATTTGATTTTGCAGAAAAGATTTAATCTTTTTCATAAGAAGGCAAGTTCTAGAGACATTGAGTAGTTTGTTAATCATTGCTCAATCTTTAATATATTGTCGTTGGTGATCTTGTTAAAGTTCGTTCGATTCATATGGATGATTTATTGGACTGTTTTGCTGATAAAACATGTGGTCAAGTTTCTTTGAAGAAGGGGAGTATGATGCATGGCACATGCAAAGATTACTTCATCAACTATCTTATTTGCTTTTTTAGGTTGTTGCGTGGTTTTACTTTACTCTTAAACTGAAGGTTTTTCATGTAACGAACAATATGTATTTTATTAAGTTTGTTAGTTAAATTAGTTAATCAATGTCACTAAGTTGTTTTTATTTTCAGTTTAGTTGTAATAAGTTGGCCGAAAATTGAGTTGTAATAAAGGATGGTTAGGCGTGTGGTTTTGTAAGATTTATGGAAAGTTTTGCAAAGCTTTCCTAAATCCAATGTTTCCTTAAGTTGTGCTAGATTCTAGGCTTTAATTTTGGAGAAACTTTCCTTATTTCTTGCTTAGGGAATCCGGTCATGATATAGCTTGGAGGACAAGGTTGTTTGCTCATCCTATATAAGTACACGTCTAGTCCAGAATAAAAGAGAGATGAATTGATTTGAGAATTTGTGAGCGTTGCTTATTTCGGTTGTTAACCAAAACAATACTTGTTGCGACTTGTATTCATCTTCTAATTGCGATTAGGAAGAGACCCTCTAATTCCTGCGAGAAACAAGAATTATATCCTAATTTTTATTTCTTATTTTCAGATTTCATTCATAAAAACACCATAAAAACGTCATTTAGAATCTAGGGTAAACATTGTGAATTTTCGGACTTGTAAATTCATATCAGTTAGTATTAGAGCAGTGTGGTTGTAGAGGCCTGTGAAGGATCGTGAAAGCTTGGATTAATCTAAAATTTTGTGTGGTGGCAGTAGACATCTTGACGTTTATTTTTTCCAAATTTCGTGGCAATCCGATCAGTAACAAAGTCACAGCTACCAGAAACATTTGCGTAAACTTTATGGCTGATTCAATCAGTTCTAAGGTGAACGTTAGGAAACTCGTTCTCCTAGCATATAACGAATTTTGGAGAGTTTCTTGGCTTACCATTGGACTAATTTTTGTCTAGTTTAAGACTGGAAAGTTTCATAATTTTTGAAGAACTTTTGCTAATTAATTGAGCACGTTTTGTATAATTGGTCAAAATCTATCTATTCTGGAGCAGTTTTGTGAGAATTAAAACTACAAACAATTGGTTGGGTATTTGTTGATGAAATTTTGGTCGAGTGTTCCAGACATATAAAGCTATGTTGTGACAAAATGTCATGAACTTTCGAGCTGTTTTACTTAGGTTTTAAATCTCGGACTTTTATTGAAATTTTCCCGGACAGTTTACGCATTATATTAAACCCACTATGAATTGTCCTTTCTATTCATATGATGAGTTAACAACTGATGAAATTCTTGAGGAATTATCACTACAACTACAACCAAAGTGGGATTTGATGTATGACTCGAATCAATATTTGGATGAAAAGCTTAATAGTTATCTTGAAGATGTGCCTTGCACTATAGAAAAAGAAATTTCAGATTTGGTTTTCATTGTTCAAGATGACGAAAAGATTAAAACTTTATCTTGTTCCAAAGATGAAGATTTGATTTTTACAGTTTCCCATGATGATAAGGATTTGATTCTTGTTGATGATGCTCAAGAAGAGGAAAAGAATGGATCTTTTCCATGTCATGTTTATAAAGATTTGATTTTGCAGAAAAGATTTAATCTTTTTCATAAGAAGGCAAGTTCTAGAGACATTGAGTTGTTTGTTAATCATTGCTCAATGTTTAATATATTGTCGTTGGTGATCTTGTTAAAGTTCGTTCGATTCATATGGATGATTTCTTGGACTGTTTTGCTGATCAAACTTGAGGTCAAGTTTCTTTGAAGAAGGGGAGTATGATGCATGGCACATGCAAAGATTATTTCATCAACTATCTTATTTGCTTTATTAGGTTGTTGCATGGTTTTACTTAACTCTTAAAGTGAAGGTTTTTCATGTATCCAAAAAATTGTCTTTTATTATGTTTGTTAGTTAAATTAGTTAATCAATGTCATTAAGTTGTTTTTATTTTCAGTTTGGTTGTAATAAGTTGGTCGAAAATTGAGTTGTAATAAGAGATGGCTTAGGCGTGTGGTTTTGTAAGATTTATGGAAAGTTTTGCAAAGCTTTTCTAAATCCAATGTTTCCTTAAGTTGTGCTGGATTCTAGGCTTTAATTTTGGGGAAACTTTCCTTATTTCTTGCTTAGGGAATCCGGTCATGATATAGCTTGGAGAGCAAGGTTGTTTGCTCATCCTATATAAGTACACGTCTAGTCCATAATAAAAGAGAGATGAATTGATTTGAGAATTTGTGAGTGTTGCTTATTTCGGTTATTAACCAAAACAATACTTGTTGCGACTTGTATTCATCTTCTAATTGCGATTAGGAAGAGACCCTCTAATTCCTGCGAGAATCAAGAGTACTATCTTTATTTTTATTTCTTATTTTCAGTTTTCATTCATAAAAACGTCACTTAGAATCTAGGGTAAACATTGTGAATTTTCGGACTTGTAAATTCATATCAGTTGGTATCAGAGCAGTGTGGTTGTAGAGGCGCGTGAAGATTCGTAAAAGCATGGATTAATCTAAAATTTTGTGTGGTGGCAGTAGACATCTTGACGTTTATTGTGTCCAAATTTCGTGGCAATCCGATCAGTAACACAGTCATAGCAACCAGAAACATTTGCGTAAACTTTCTAGCTGATTAAATCAGTTCTAAGGTAAATTTTAGGAAACTTGTTCTCCTAGCATATAACGAATTTTTGAGAGTTTCTTAGCTTAGAATTGGACTACTTTTTGATTAGTTTAAGACTGGAATATTTTATAATTTTTGAAGAACTTTTGCTAATTAATTAAGCTTGTTTTTTATAATTGGTCAAAACCGATCTATTCTGGAGCAGTTTTGTGAGAATTAAAACTGCAAACAATTGGTTGGGTATTGGTTGATTAAATTTTGGTCGAGTGTTCCAGATATATAGGGCTATGTTGTGACAAAATGTCATGAAATTTCGAGCTGTTTTACTTAGGTTTTAAATCTCGTACGTTTATTGAAATTTTCTGGACAGTTTCTGCATTATATTAAACCCACTATGAATTGTCCTTTCTATTCTTATGATGAGTTAACAACTGATGAAATTCTTGAGGAATTATCACTACGACTACAAACAAAGTGGGATTTGATGTATGACTCGAATCAATATTTGGATGAAAAGCTTAATAGTTATCTTGAAGATGTGCCTTGCACTATAGAGGATGCAATTTCAGATTTGGTTTTCGTTGTTCAAGATGACGAAAAGATTGAAACTTTATCTTGTTCCAAAGATGAAGATTTGATTTTTACAGTTTCCCATGATGATAAAGATTTGATTCTTGTTGATGATGCTCAAGAAGAGGAAAAGAATGGATCTTTTCCATGTCATGTTTATAAAGATTTGATTTTGCAGAAAAGATTTAATCTTTGTCATAAGAAGGCAAGTTCTAGAGACATTGAGTTGTTTGTTAACCATTGCTCAATCTTTAATATATTGTCGTTGGTGATCTTGTTAAAGTCCGTTCGATTCATATGGATGATTTCTTGGACTGTTTTGCTGATCAAACTTGAGGTCAAGTTTCTTTGAAGAAGGGGAGTATGATGCATGGCACATGCAAAGATTACTTCATCAACTATCTTATTTGCTTTATTAGGTTGTTGCATGGTTTTACTTTACTCTTAAAGTGAAGGTTTTTCATGTAACCAAAAATATGACTTTTACTATGTTTGTTAGTTAAATTACAGGCGCAAGAATCAATCCGAAATGTTTTCCGAGATAAAAGTTATGGGCAAAATACTTTTCACGTTCAATGTAGGACACTACCTGTACTAAAAATCCAACTTCATTTTTTCCAGTATTCTCGACGTAACGAGCTATAGAGCATGGAAAAAACCACTTTAGGCACAAAAATCATTAGAAATGTTTTTCGGGCTAAGAGTTATGCCAAAAAACACTTTTTTCAGTTTCTACGCAGGGCAAAACTGGAACGAAAAATACGACTTTATTTTTTTTTCCCATTCGGACTTGAGGAATCTGTTGAGCATGGAAAAATGCTAATTTAGGCGCAAGAATCAATCAGAAATGTTTTCCGAGATAAAAGGTATGGGCAAAAGACTTTTCCCGTTCAATGTAAGGCACTACGTGTACGAAAAATCGAACTTCATTTTTTCCAGATTCTGACATGACAGAGCTGTAGAGCATGGAAAAAAACCATTTTAGGCACAAGAATCGTTTAGAAATGTTTTTCGGGCTAAGAGTTATGCTAAAAATACTTTTCAGTTTCTACGGGGGCCACAACTGGTACGAAAAACCCGACTTCATTTTTTTTCCCATTTTGACTTGAGGTATGTATTGAGCATGGAAAAATGCTACTTCAGGCGCAAAAATCAATCATAAATGTTTTCTGAGATAAAAGTTATGGGCAAAATAATTTTCACGTTCAATGTATGGCACTACCTGTACGAAAAATCCAACTTCATTTTTTCCATATTCTGACGTGACATAGCTATAGAGCATGGAAAAAAACCACTTTAGGCACAAGAATCATTAGAAATGTTTTTCGGGCAAAGAGTTATGCCAAAAACACTTTTTCAGTTTCTACGCAGGGCACAAGTGGTACGAAAAATCCGACTTCATTTTTTCCCATTCGGACTTGAGGAATCTGTTGAGCCTGGAAAAATGCTACTTTAGGGCAAGAATTAATCATAAATGTTTTCCGAGATGAAAGCTATGGGAAAAACACTTTTCACGTTCAATGTATGGCACTACCTGTACGAAAAATCCAACTTCATTTTTTCCATATTCTGACGTGACATAGCTATAGAGCATGGAAAAAAACCACTTTAGGCACAAGAATCATTAGAATTGTTTTTCGGGCAAAGAGTTATGCCAAAAACACTTTTCAGTTTCTACGTAGGGCACAACTGGTACGAAAAATCCGACTTCGTTTTTTTCCAATTCGGACTTGAGGAATCTGTTGTGCATGGAAAAATGCTACTTTAGGCGCAAGAATCAATCCGAAATATTTTCCGAGATAAAATTTATGGGACAAATACCATTTACGTTCAATGTATGGCACTACCTGTACAAAAAATCGATCTTCATTATTTCCAGATTCTGACGTGACAGAGCTAGAGAGCATGGATAAAAACCACTTTAGGCACAAGAATCATTTGAAATGTTTTTCGGGATAAAAACACTTTTCAGTTTCTATGCAGGGCACAACTGGTACGAAAAATCCGACTTCATTTTTTTCCCATTCGGACTTGAGGAATCAGTTGAGCATGGAAAAATGGTACTTTAGGCGCAAGAATCAATCGAAATGTTTTCCGAGATAAAAGTTATGGGCAAAATTCTTTTCACGTTCAATGTAGGGCACTACGTGTACGAAAAATCCAACTTCATTTTTTCCAAGATTCCGACGTGACGGAGCTATAGAGCATGGAAAAAAACCACTTTAGGCACAAGAATCGTTTAGAAATGTTTTTCGGGCTAAGAGTTATGCCAAAAAACACTTTTCGCTTTCTACTGGGGCACAACCGGGTACGAAAAATCCGACTTCATTTTTTTCCCCATTTTGACTTGAGGAATGTGTTGAGCATGGAAAAATGCTACTTTTAGGCTCAAGAATCAATCGAAAATGTTTTCCGAGATAAAAGTTATGGGCAAAAATACTTTTCACGTTCAATATAGGGCACTACGTGAACGAAAAATCCGACTTCATTTTTTCCGCATTCCGACGTGACAGAGCTATAGAGCATGGAAAAAAAACCACTTTAGGCACAAGAATCGTTTAGAAATGTTTTTCGGGCTAAGAGTTATGCCAAAAACACTTTTCGCTTCTACGGGGGCACAACCGGTTCGAAAAATCCGACTTCATTTTTTTTTCCCATTTTGACTTGAGGAATGTGTTGAGCATGGAAAAATGCTACTTTAGGTGCAAGAATCAATCCGAAATGTTTTCCGAGATAAAAGTTATGGGCAAAATACTTTTTACGTTCAATGTATGGCACTACCCGTACGAAAAATCGAACTTCATTTTTTCCAGATTCTAACGTGACGGAGCTAGAGAGCATGGAAAAAAAACCACTTTAGGCACAAGAATCATTAGAAATGTTTTTCGGGCTAAGAGTTATGCCAAAAACACTTTTTCGTTCTACGCAGGCACAACTAGTAAGAAAAATCCGACTTCATTTTTTCATTGATTGAGGATATTGACATGAAAAAACTAGGCGCAAGAATCAATCAGAAATGTTTTCCGAGAAAAAGTTATGGGCAAAATACTTTTCACGTTCAATGTAGGGCACTACCGTACGAAAAATCCAACTTCATTTTTCCATATTCGACGTGACAAGCTATAGAGCATGGAAAAACCACTTTAGGCACAAGAATCATTAGAAATGTTTTTCGGCTAAGAGTTATGCCAAAAACACTTTTCGCTTCTATGGGGCAATAACCGGTACGAAAAATCCGACTTCATTTTTTTCCCATTCGGACTTAGGAATCGTTGAGCATGGAAAAATGCTACTTTAGGCGCAAGAATCAATCAGAAATGTTTTCCGAGAAAAAAGTTATGGGCAAAAATACTTTTCACGTTCAATGTAGGGCACTACTTGTACGAAAAAATCCGACTTCATTTTTTCCGAATTCTAACATGACATAGCTATACAAGCATGAAAAAAACCACTTTAGGCACAAGAATCGTTTAGAAATGTTTTTCGGGCTAAGAGATATGCCAAAAACACTTTTCGCTTTCTATGCGGGGCACAACCGGTTCGAAAAATCCGACTTCATTTTTTTCCCAATTCGGACTTGAGGAATCTGTTGAGCATGGAAAAATGCTACTTTAGGCGCAAGAATCAATCCGAAATGTTTTCCGAGATAAAAGTTATGGGCAAAATACCTTTTACGTTCAATGTATGGCACTACCTGTACGAAAAATCGATCTTCATTTTTTCCAGATTCTGACGTGACAGAGCTAGAGAGCATGGAAAAAAACCACTTTAGGCACAAGAATCATTAGAAATGTTTTTCGGGATAAGAGTTATGCCAAAAACACTTTTCGTTTCTATCGGGGCACAAATCGGTACGAAAAATCCGACTTCATTTTTTTCCCATTCGGACTTGAGGAATTTGTTGAGCATGGAAAAATGCTACTTTAGGCGCAAGAGTCAATCGTAAATGTTTTCCGAGATAAAAGTTATGGGCAAAATACTTTTCACGTTCAATGTAGAGCACTACGTGTACGAAAAATCCGACCTCATTTTTTTCCAGATTCCGACGTGGCGGAGCCTATAGAGCATGGAAAAAAACCACTTTAGGCACAAGAAACGTTTAGAAATGTTTTTCGAGCTAAGAGTTATGCCAAAAACACTTTTCGGTTTCTACGGGGGCACAACCGGTACGAAAAATCCGACTTCATTGTTTTCCCATTTTGACTTGAGGAATGTGTTGAGCATGGAAAAATGCTACTTTAGGCGCAAGAATCAATCGAAATGTTTTCCGAGATAAAAGTTATGGGCAAAATACTTTTCCCGTTCAATGTAGGGCACTACGTGTACGAAAAATCGAACTTCATTATTTCCAGATTCTGACGTTACAGAGCTGTAGAGCATGGAAAAAAACCACTTTAAGCACAAGAATCGTTTAGAAATGTTTTTCGGGCTAAGAGTTATGCCAAAAAACACTTTTCGGTTTCTACGCAGGGCACAACCGGTACGAAAAATCCGACTTCATTTTTTTTCCATTTCGGACTTGAGGAATGTGTTGAGCATGGAAAAATGCTACTTTAGGGGCAAGAATCAATCAGAAATGTTTTCCGAGATAAAAGTTATGGGCAAAATACCTTTTACGTTCAATGTATGGCACTACACGTACGAAAAATCGAACTTCATTTTTTCCGATTCTGACGTGACAGAGCTATAGAGCATGGAAAAAAACCACTTTAGGCACAAGAATCATTAGAAATGTTTTTCGGGCTAAGAGTTATGCCAAAAACACTTTTTCGTTTCTATGCGAGGGCACAACCAGTACGAAAAAATCCGACTTATAGGCGCAAGAATCAATCATAAATGTTTTCCGAGATAAAAGTTATGGGCAAAAATACTTTTCACGTTCAATGTAGGGCACTACGTGTACGAAAAATCGGACTTCATTTTTTCCAGTTCCGACGTGACAAGCTATACAAAGCATGAAAAAAAACCACTTTAGGCACAAGAATCGTTTAGAAATGTTTTTCGGGCTAAGAGTTATGCCAAAAACACTTTTCGGTTTCTATGCGGGGCACAACCGGTTTGAAAAATCCGACTTCATTTTTTTTTCCCATTCGGACTTGAGGAATGTGTTGAGCATGGAAAAATGCTACTTTAGGCGCAAGAATCAATCCGAAATGTTTTCCGAGATAAAAGTTATGGGCAAAATACCTTTTACGTTCAATGTATGGCACTACCTGTACGAAAAATCGATCTTCATTTTTTCCATATTCGAACGTGACAGAGCTAGAGAGCATGGAAAAAAACCACTTTAGGCACAAGAATCATTAGAAATGTTTTTTCGGGCTATGAGTTATGCCAAAAACACTTTTCGTTTCTATGCGGGGCACAACCAGTTTGAAAAATCCGACTTTATTTTTTTTCCCATTCGGACTTGAGGAATCCGGTGAGCATGGAAAAATGCTACTTTAGGCGCAAGAGTCAATCAGAAATGTTTTCCGAGATAAAAGTTATGGGCAAAATACTTTTCACGTTCAATGTAGGGGCACTACCTATACGAAAAATCGACCTTCATTTTTTCCAAGATTCCGACGTGACAGAGCTAGAGAGCATGGAAAAAACCACTTTAGGCACAAGAATCGTTTAGAAATGTTTTTCGGGCTAAGAGTTATGCCAAAAACACTTTTCGGTTTCTACGGGGGCACAACCGGTACGAAAAATCCGACTTCATTTTTCCCATTTTGACTGAGGAATGTGTTGAGCATGGAAAAATGCTACTTTAGCGCAAGAATCAATGAGAAATGTTTTCCGAGATAAAAGTTATGGGCAAAATACTTTTCACGTTCAATGTAGGGCACTACGTGTACGAAAAATCCGACTTCATTTTTTTTTTTGATTCGGACGTGAATGAGCTTAGAGAGCATGGAAAAAAACCACTTTAGGCACAAGAATCGTTTAGAAATGTTTTTCGGGCTAAGAGTTATGCCAAAAACACTTTTCGGTTTCTACGGGGGGGCATAACCGGTACGAAAAATCCGACTTCATTTTTTTCCCATTTTGACTTGAGGAATGTGTCGAGCATGGAAAAATGCTACTTCAGGGCAAGAATCAATCATAAATGTTTTCCGAGATAAAAGTTATGGGCAAAATACTTTTCACGTTCAATGTATGGTACAAAAAACTATTTTTTCCAGATTCCGACGTGACACAGCTATAGAGCATGGAAAAAAAACCACTTTAGGCACAAGAATCATTTAGAAATGTTTTTCGGGCTAAGAGTTATGCCAAAAAACACTTTTTCAGTTTCTACGCAAGGCACAACCGGGTACGAAAAATCCGACTTCATTTTTTTTCATTTGGACTTGAGGAATGTGTTGAGCATGGAAAAATGCTACTTTAGGGCAAGAATTAATCATAAATGTTTTCCGAGATAAAAGTTATGGGCAAAAATACTTTTGACGTTCAATGTAGGGCACTACGTGTACGAAAAATCGAACTTCATTTTTTCCGGATTCCGACGTGACGGAGCTAGAGAGCATGGAAAAAAACCACTTTAGGCACAAGAATCGTTTAGAAATGTTTTTCGGGCTAAGAGTTATGCCAAAAACACTTTTCGGTTTCTAAGGGGGGCACAACCGGTACGAAAAATCCGACTTTATTTTTTTTCCCATTTTGACTTGAGGAATGTGTTGAGCATGGAAAAATGCTACTTCAGGCGCAAAAATCAATCAGAAATGTTTTCCGAGATAAAAGTTATGGGCAAAATACTTTTCACGTTCAATGTATGGCACTACCCGTACGAAAAAATCCAACTTCATTTTTTCCATATTCCGACGTGACATAGCTTTAGAGCATGGAAAAAAAACCACTTTAGGCACAAGAATCATTTAGAAATATTTTTCGGGCTAAGAGTTATGCCAAAAACACTTTTCGGTTTCTATGCTGGCCCAACTAGTACGAAAAATCCGACTTCATTTTTTTCCCATTCGGACTTGAGGAATCCGTTGAGCTTGGAAAAATGCTACTTTAGGCGCAAGAATCAATCATAAATGTTTTCCGAGATAAAAGTTATGGGCAAAAATACCTTTTACGTTCAATGTAGGGCACTACATGTACGAAAAATCCGACCTTCATTTTTTCCGGATTCCGACGTGGCGGAGCTATAGAGGATGGAAAAAAATCACTTTAGGCACAAGAATCGTTTAGAAATGTTTTTCGGGCTAAGAGATATGCCAAAAAGATTTTTCAATTTCTACGGGGTGCACAACTGGTATGAAAAATTCGACTTTATTTTTTATTTTGGACTTGAGGAATTTGTTGACCATTGAAAAATGCTACTTTAGGTGGAAGAATCAATCAGAAATGTTTTCCGAGATAAAAGTTATGGGCAAAATACTTTTCACGTTCAATGTAGGGCACTACGTGTACGAAAAATCCGACTTCTTTTTTTCTAGATTCGGATGTGACAGAGCTTAGAGCATGGAAAAAAACCACCTTAGCCACAAGAATCGTTTAGAAATGTTTTTCGGGCTAAGAGTTATGCCAAAAACACTTTTCAGTTTCTAAGCAAGGCACAACTGGTACCGAAAATCCGACTTTATTTTTTTCCCACTTTGACTTGAGGAATGTGTTGATCATGGAAAAATGCTACTTCAGGCGCAAAAATCAATCAGAAATGTTTTCCGAGATAAAAGTTATGGGCAAAATACTTTTCACGTTCAATGTATGGCACTACCTGTACGAAAAATCCAACTTCATTTTTTCCAGATTCTGACGTGACAGACCTTTAGAACATGGAAAAAAACCTCTTTAGGCACAAGAATCGTTTAGAAATGTTTTTCGGGCAAAGAGATATGCCAAAAAGACTTTTCAGTTTCTACGTAGGGCCCAACTGGTACGAAAAATTCGACTTCATTTTTTTCCCATTCGGACTTGAGGAATCTGTTGAGCTTGGAAAAATGCTACTTTAGGCGCAAGAATCAATTATAAATGTTTTCCGAGATAAAAGTTATGGGCAAAAATACTTTTCACGTTCAATGTAGGGCACTACATGTACGAAAAATCCGACCTCATTTTTTTCAGATTCTGACGTGGCAGAACTATAGAGGATGGAAAAAAATCACTTTAGGCACAAGAATCTTTTAGAAATGTTTTTCGGGCTAAGAGATATGCCAAAAAGATTTTTCAGTTTCTACGCAGGGCACGACTGGTACGAAAAATTCGACTTCATTGTTTTCCCATTCGGACTTGAGGAATCTGTTGAGCTTGGAAAAATGCTACTTTAGGCGCAAGAATCAATCGTAAATGTTTTGCGAGATATAAGTTATGGGTAAAAATACTTTTCACGTTCAATGTAGGGCACTACGTGTACGAAAAATCCGACTTCATTTTTTCCAGATTCCGACGTGACCGACCTTTAGAGCATGGAAAAAAACCACATTAGCCACAAGAATCGTTTAGAAATGTTTTTCGGGCTAAGAGTTATTCCAAAAACACTTTTCAGTTTCTACGCAAGGCACAACTGGTACGAAAAATCCGACTTCATTTTTTTGCCCATTTTGACTTGAGGAATGTGTTGAGCATGGAAAAATGCTACTTTAGGCGCAAGAATCAATCGAAATGTTTTCCCGAGATAATAATTATGGGCAAAAATACTTTTCACGTTCAATGTAGGGCACTACGTGTACGAAAAATCCGACATCATTTTTTCCGATTCCGACGTGACGAGCTATAGAGCATGGAAAAAAAAACACTTTAGGCACAAGAATCGTTTAGAAATGTTTTTCGGGCTATGAGTTATACCAAAAACACTTTTCGGTTTCTACGCAAGGATAACCGGGTACGAAAAATCCGACTTCATTTTTTTCCCATTCGGACATGAGAAATGTGTTGAGCATGGAAAAATGGTACTTTAGGGCAAGAATTAATCATAAATGTTTTCCGAGATAAAAGTTATGGGCAAAATACTTTTCACGTTCAATGTAGGGCACTACCTATACGAAAAATCCGACTTCATTTTTTTTAGATTCTGACGTGGCAGAGCTATAGAGGATGGAAAAAAATCACTTTAGGCACAAGAATCGTTTAGAAATGTTTTTCGGGCTAAGAGTTATGCCAAAAACACTTTTCAGTTTCTAAGCAAGGCACAACCGGGTACGAAAAATCCGACTTCATTTTTTTCCCATTTTGACTTGAGGAATGTGTTGAGCATGGAAAAATGCTACTTTAGGGCAAGAATTAATCATAAATATTTTCCGAGATAAAAGTTATGGGCAAAAATACTTTTGACGTTCAATGAAGGGCACTACATGTACGAAAAATCCGACTTCATTTTTTTCAGATTCTGACGTGGCAGAGCTATAGAGCTTGGAAAAAAACCACTTTAGGCACAAGAATCGTTTAGAAATGTTTTTCGGGCTAAGAGATATGCCAAAAAGACTTTTCAGTTTCTACGTAGGGCCCAACTGGTACGAAAAATTCGACTTCATTTTTTTCCCATTCGGACTTGAGGAATCTGTTGAGCTTGGAAAAATGCTACTTTAGGCGCAAGAATCAATCATAAATGTTTTCCGAGATAAAAGTTATGGGCAAAAATACTTTTCACGTTCAATGTAGGGCACTACATGTACGAAAAATCCGACTTCATTTTTTCCAGATTCTGACGTGACAGAGCTATAGAGCATGGAAAAAAACCACTTTAGGCACAAGAATCGTTTTGAAATGTTTTTCGGGCTAAGAGTTATGCCAAAAACACTTTTCAGTTTCTACGCAAGGCATAACTGGTACGAAAAATCCGACTTCATTTTTTTCCCATTTTGACTTGAGGAATGTGTTGAGTATGGAAAAATGGTACTTTAGGGCAAGAATTAATCATAAATGTTTTCCGAGATAAAAGTTAAGGGCAAAATAGTTTTCACGTTCAATGTAGGGCACTACCTATACGAAAAATCCAACTTCATTTTTTCCAGATTCTGACGTGACACAGCTATAGAGCATGGAAAAAAAACACTTTAGGCACAAGAATCGTTTAGAAATGCTTTTCAAGCTAAGAGTTATGCCACAAACACTTTTGAGTTTCTACGCAAGGCACAACTGGTACGAAAAATCCGACTTCATTTTTTTTCCCATTTTGACTTGAGGAATGTGTTGAGCATGGAAAAATGCTACTTTAGGCGCAAGAATCAATCGTAAATGTTTTCCGAGATAAAAGTTAGGGGCAAAAATACTTTTCACGTTCAATGTATGGCACTACGTGTACGAAAAATCCAACTTCATTTTTTCCGATTCGACGTGAGCATAGAGAAAAAACCACTTGAGGCACAAGAATAATTAGAATTGTTTTTCGGGCTAAGAGTTATGCCAAAAAAAAAATTTTTTTTGTTTAATGTAAGGCACTACGTGTTCGAAAAATCCGACTTCATTTTTTTGCCCATTTTGACTTGAGGAATGTGTTGAGCATGGAAAAATGCTACTTCAGGCGGAAGAATCAATCAGAAATGTTTTCCGAGATAATAGTTATGGGCAAAAATACTTTTCACGTTCAATGTAGGGCACTACGTGTACGAAAAATCCGACATCATTTTTTCCAGATTCTGACGTGACAGAGCTATAGAGCATGGAAAAAAACAACATTAGGCACAAGAATCGTTTTGAAATGTTTTTCGGGCTATGAGTTATGCCAAAAACACTTTTCAGTTTCTACGCAAGGCACAACTGGTACGAAAAATCCGATTTCATTTATTACCCCTTTTGACTTGAGGAATGTGTTGAGCATGGAAAAATGCTACTTCAGGCGCAAGAATCAATCAGAAATGTTTTTCTAGAGATAAAAGTTATGGGCAAAATACTTTTTACGTTCAATGTATGGCACTGCCTGTACGAAAAATCCAACTTCATTTTTTCCCGATTCTGACGTGACAGAGCAATAGAGCATGGAAAAAAACCACTTTAGGCACATGAATCATTAGAAATGTTTTTCGGGTAAAGAGTTATGCCAAAAACACTTTTTTCAGTTTCTACGCAAGGCACAATTAGTGCGAAAAGTCCGACTTCATTTATTTCCCATTCGGACTTGAGGAATCCGTTGAGCATGGAAAAATGCTACTTTAGGCGCAAGAATCAATCAGAAATGTTTTCCGAGATAAAAGTAATGGGCAAAATACTTTTTCCGTTCAATGTAGGGCACTACGTGTACGAAAAATCGAACTTCATTTTTTCCATATTAGGACGTGACAGAGATGTAGAGCATGGAAAAAAACCACTTTAGGCACAAGAATCGTTTAGAAATGTTTTTCAGGCTAAGAGTTATGCCAAAAACATTTTTCAGTTTCTACGGGGGGCACAACTGTTACGAAAAATCCGACTTCAGTTATTTCCCCTTTTGACTCTATGAATGTGTTGAGCAGGGAAAAATGCTACTTCAGGCGCAAGAATCAATCAGAAATGTTTTCCGAGATAAAAGTTATTGGCAAAATACTTTTCACGTTCAATGTATGGCACTACCTGTACGAAAAATCCAACTTCATTTTTTTCAGATTCTGACGTGACAGAGCTATAGAGCATGGAAAAAAACCACATTAGGCACAAGAATCATTAGAAATGTTTTTCGTACTAAGAGTTATGCCATAAACACTTTTCAGTTTCTACGTAGGGCACAACTGGTACGAAAAATTCGACTTCATTTTTTTCCCATTGGGACTTGAGGAATCTGTTGAGCTTGGAAAAATGCTACATTAGGCGCAAGAATCAATCAGAAATGTTTTCCGAGATAAAAATTATGGGTACAATACTTTTCACGTTCATTGTAGGGCACTATGTGAACGAAAAATTCGACTTCATTTTTTCCAGATTCTGACGTGACTGACCTTTAGAGCATGGAAAAAACCACTTTAGCCACAAGAATCGCTTTGAAATGTTTTTCGGGCTAAGAGTTATTCCAAAAAACACTTTTCAGTTTCTACGCAAAGCACAACTGGTACGAAAAATCCGACTTCATTTTTTTCCCATTCGGACTTGAGGAATGTGTTGAGCATGGAAAAATGCAACTTTAGGGCAAGAATTAATCATTAATGTTTTCCGATATAAAAGTTATGGGCAAAATAGTTTTCACGTTCAATGTAGGGCACTACCTATACGAAAAATCCAGCTTCATTTTTCCCAGATTCTGACGTGACACAGCTATAGAGCATGGAAAAAACCACTTTAGGCACAAGAATCGTTTAGAAATGCTTTTCGGGCTAAGAGTTATGCCAAAAACACTTTTCAGTTTCTACGTAGGTCACAACTGGTACGAAAAATTCGACTTCATTTTTTTCCCATTCGGACTTGAGGAATTTGTTGAGCTTGGAAAAATGCTACATTAGGCGCAAGAATCAATCAGAAATGTTTTCCGAGATAAAAATTATGGGTACAATACTTTTCACGTTCATTGTAGGGCACTATGTGAACGAAAAATTCGACTTCATTTTTTCCAGATTCTGACGTGATTGACCTTTAGAGCATGGAAAAAACCACTTTATCCACAAGAATCGCTTTGAAATGTTTTTCGGGCTAAGAGTTATTCCAAAAAACACTTTTCAGTTTCTACGCAAAGCACAACTGGTACGAAAAATCCGACTTCATTTTTTTCCCATTCGGACTTGAAGAATGTGTTGAGCATGGAAAAATGCAACTTTAGGGCAAGAATTAATCATTAATGTTTTCCGAGATAAAAGTTATGGGCTAAATAGTTTTCACGTTCAATGTAGGGCACTACCTATACGAAAAATCCAGCTTCATTTTTCCCAGATTCTGACGTGACACAGCTATAGAGCATGGAAAAAACCACTTTAGGCACAAGAATCGTTTAGAAATGCTTTTCGGGCTAAGAGTTATGCCAAAAACACTTTTCAGTTTCTACGTAGGTCACAACTGGTACGAAAAATTCGACTTCATTTTTTTCCCATTCGGACTTGAGGAATCTGTTGAGCTTGGAAAAATGCTACATTAGGCGCAAGAATCAATCAGAAATGTTTTCCGAGATAAAAATTATGGGTACAATACTTTTCACGTTCATTGTAGGGCATTACGTGTACGAAAAATTCGACTTCATTTATTCCAGATTCTGACGTGACTGACCTTTAGAGCATGGAAAAAACCACTTTAGCCACAAGAATCGCTTTGAAATGTTTTTCGGGCTAAGAGTTATTCCAAAAAACACTTTTCAGTTTCTACGCAAAGCACAACTGGTACGAAAAATCCGACTTCATTTTTTTCCCATTCGGACTTGAGGAATGTGTTGAGCATGGAAAAATGCAACTTTAGGGCAAGAATTAATCATTAATGTTTTCCGAGATAAAAGTTATGGGCTAAATAGTTTTCACGTTCAATGTAGGGCACTACCTATACGAAAAATCCAGCTTCATTTTTTCAAGATTCTGACGTGACACAGCTATAGAGCATGGAAAAAACCACTTTAGGCACAAGAATCGTTTAGAAATGCTTTTCGGGATAAGAGTTATGCCAAAAACACTTTTCAGTTTCTACGTAGGTCACAACTGGTACGAAAAATTCGACTTCATTTTTTTCCCATTCGGACTTGAGGAATCTGTTGAGCTTGGAAAAATGCTACATTAGGCGCAAGAATCAATCAGAAATGTTTTCCGAGATAAAAATTGTGGGTACAATACTTTTCACGTTCATTGTAGGGCACTACGTGTACGAAAAATTCGACTTCATTTTTTCCAGATTCTGACGTGACTGACCTTTAGAGCATGGAAAAAACCACTTTAGCCACAAGAATCGCTTTGAAATGTTTTTCGGGCTAAGAGTTATTCCAAAAAACACTTTTCAGTTTCTACGCAAAGCACAACTGGTACGAAAAATCCGACTTCATTTTTTTCCCATTCGGACTTGAGGAATGTGTTGAGCATGGAAAAATGCAACTTTAGGGCAAGAATTAATCATTAATGTTTTCCGAGATAAAAGTTATGGGCTAAATAGTTTTCACGTTCAATGTAGGGCACTACCTATACGAAAAATCCAGCTTCATTTTTTCCTGATTCTGACGTGACACAGCTATAGAGCATGGAAAAAATCACTTTAGGCACAAGAATCATTAGAAATGTTTTTCGGGCTAAGAGTTATGCCACAAACACTTTTCAGTTTCTACACAACGCACAACTGGAACGAAAAATCCGACTTCTTTTATTTCCCATTTTGACTTGAGGAATGTGTTGAGCATGGAAAAATGCAACTTTAGGCGCAAGAATCAATCAGAAATGTTTTCCGAGATAAAAGTTATGGGCAAAATACTTTTCACGTTCAATGTATGGTACCACCTGTACGAAAAATCAAACTTCATTTTTTCCGGATTATGAGAGCTATAGAGCATGGGAAAAAACCACTTGAGGCACAAGAATCATTAGAATTGTTTTTTGGGTTAACAGTTATGCAAAAAACACTTTTCAGTTTCTACGCAAGGCACAACTGGTACGAAAAATTCGACTTCATTTTTTTCCAATTCGGACTTGAGGAATCTATTGAGCAAGGAAAATTGCTACTTTAGGCGCAAGAATCAATCAGAAATGTTTTACGAGATAAAAGTTATGGGCAAAATACTTTTCACGTTCAATGTAGGGCACTACGTGTACGAAAAATCCGACTTCATTTTTTCCAGATTTGGATGTGATAGAGCTGTTGAGCATGGTAAAAAACCACTTTAGCCACAAGAATCGTTTAGAAATGTTTTTCGGGCTTAGAGATATGCCAAAAACATTTTTCGGTTTCTACGGGGGCACAACTTGAACGAAAAATCCGACTTATTTTTTTTTTCCATTTTGACTTGAGGAATGTGTTGAGCATGGAAAAATGCTACTTCATGCGCAATAATCAATCAGAAATGTTTTCCGAGATAAAAGTTATGGGCAAAAATATTTTTCACGTTCAACGTAGGGCACTACGTGTACGAAAAATCTGACTTCATTTTGTTCCAAATTCTGACGTTACAGAGCTATAAAGCATGGAAAAAAACCACTTTAGCCACAAGAATCGTTTACAAATATTTTTCGGGCTAAGAGATATGCCACAAACACTTTTCAGTTTCTACGCAAGCCAGAACTGGTACGAAAAATCCGACTTCATTTTTTTCCCATTTTGACTTCAGGAATGTGTTGAGCATGGAAAAATGCTACTTTAGGCGCAAGAATCAATCAGAAATGTTTTCCGAGATAAAAGTTATGGGCAAAATACTTTTCACGTTCAATGTATGGCACTACCTGTACGAAAAATCCAACTTCATTTTTTACATATTTTGACGTGACAGAGCTATAGAGCATGCAAAAAAACCACTTTAGGCACATAAAAAATTAGAAATGTTTTTCGTGATAAGAGTTATGCCAAAAACACTTTTCAGTTTCTACGTAGGGCACAACTGGTACGAAAAATCCGACTTCATTTTTGTCCCATTCGGACTTGAGGAATCTGTTGAGCATCGAAAAATGCTACTTTAGGCGCAAGAATCAATCAGAAATGTTTTCTGAGAAAAAAGTTATGGGCAAAAATACTTTTCACGTTCAATTGTAGGGCACTGCGTGTACGAAAAATCCGACTTTATTTTTTCAAGATTCGGATGTAACAGAGCTGTAGAGCATGGAAAAAAACCACTTTAGCCACAAGAATCGTTTAGAAATATTTTTTGTTTCTACGCAAGGCACAACTGGTACGAAAAATCCAACTTCATTTTTTTCAGATTCTGACGTTACAGAGCTATAAAGCATGGAAAAAAACCACTTTAGGCACAAGAATCGTTTAGAAATGTTTTTGGGGCTAAGAGTTATGCCAAAAACACTTTTCAGTTTCTACGGGGGACACAACTGGAACGAAAAATCCGACTTCATTTTTTTTTGTGGACTTGAGGAATCTGTTGAGCATGGAAAAATGCTACTTTAGGCGTAAGAATCAATCAGAAATTTTTTCCGAGATAAAAGTTATGGGCAAAATACTTTTCACGTTCAATGTAGGGCACTACATGTACGAAAATTCCGACTTCATTTTTTCCAGATTCGGATGTGACAGAACTGTAGACCATGGAAAAAAACCACTTTAGCCATAAGAATCGTTTAGAAATGTTTTTCGGGCTAAGAGTTATGCCAAAAACATTTTTCTGTTTCTACTCAAGGCACAACTGGTACGAAAAATCCGACTTCATTTTTTTCCAATTTGACTTGAGGAATGTGTTGAGGATGGAAAAATGCTACTTCAGGCGCAAGAACCAATCAGAAATATTTTCCGAGATAAAAGTTATGGGCAAAATACTTTTCACGTTCAATGTATGGCACTACCTGTACGAAAAATCCAACTTCATTTTTTCCAGATTCAGACGTGATAGAGCTATAGAGCATGGATAAAAACCACTTTAGGCACAAGAATCATTAGAAATGTTTTTCGTGATAAGAGTTATGCCAAAAACACTTTTCAGTTTCTACGTAGGGCACAACTGATACGAAAAATCCGACTTCATTTTTGTCCCATTCGGACTTGAGGAATCTGTTGAGCATCGAAAAATGCTACTTTAGGCGCAAGAATCAATCAGAAATGTTTTCCGAGATAAAAGGTATGGGCAAAAATACTTTTCACGTTCAATGTAGGGCACTACGTGTACGAAAAATCCGACTTCATTTTTTCCAGATTCGGATGTGACAGAGCTGTAGAGCATGGAAAAAAACCACTTTAGCCATAATAATCGTTTAGAAATGTTTTTCGGGCTAAGAGTTATGCCAAAAACACTTTTCAGTTTCTACGCAAGGCACAACTAGTACGAAAAATCCGACTTCATTTTTTTCCCATTTGACTTGAGGAATCTGTTGAGCATGGAAAAATGCTACTTCAGGCGCAAAAATCAATCAAAAATATTTTCCGAGATAAAAGTTATGGGCAAAATACTTTTAACGTTCAATGTATGGCACTACTCTAAAAAATCCAACTTCATTTTTTCCAGATTCGGACGTGATATGGCACCACACAAAAATAAAATCAACTTCATTTTTAACGTTCAATGTATGGCACCACCTGTACGAAAAATCAACTTCATTTTTTCCAGATTCTGACGTGACAGAGCTATAGAGCATGGAAAAAAACCACTTTAGGCACAAAAATCATTAGAAATGTTTTTCGTGATAAGAGTTATGCCAAAAACACTTTTCAGTTTCTACGTAGGGCACAACTGGTACGAAAAATCCGACTTCATTTTTTTTCCATTCGGACTTGAGGAATCTGTTGAGCATCGAAAAATGCTACTTTAGGCGCAAGAATCAATCAGAAATGTTTTCCGAGATAAAAGTTATGGGCAAAAATACTTTTCACGTTCAATGTAGCGCACTACGTGGACGAAAAATCCGACTTTCTTTTTTCCAGATTCTGACGTGACAAAGCTATAAAGCATGGAAAAAAACCACTTTACGCACAAGAATCATTAGAATTGTTTTTCGGGCTAAGAGTTATGCCAAAATCACTTTTCAGTTTCTACGGGGGGAACAACTGGTACGAAAAATCTGACTTCATTTTTTCCCATTTTGACTTGAGGAATGTGTTGAGCATGGAAAAATGCAACTTCAGACTCAAGAATCAATCGAAATCGAACTTCTTTTTTCGACGTTAGACGTGAGTCGTAGAGCATGGAAAAAAACCACTTTAGGCACAAGAATTGTTTAGAAATTTTTTTCGGGCTAAGTGTTATGCCAAAAACACTTTTCAGTTTCTACGAGGGGCACAACTGGAACAAAAAATCCGACTTCATTTTTTTGCCATTTTGACTTGAGGAATCTCTTGAGCATGGAAAAATGCTACTTCAGATGCAATAATCAATTAGAAATGTTTTCCGAGATAAAAGTTATGGGCAAAATACTTTTCACGTTCTTTTTTTGGCACTACCTGTACGAAAAATCCAACTTCATTTTTTCCAGATTCTGACGTTACAGAGCTATATACCATGGAAAAAAACCACTTTAGGCACAAGAATCGTTTAGAAATGTTTTTGGGGCTAAGAGTTATGCCAAAAACACTTTTCGGTTTCTACGGGAGGCACTAACCGGTACGAAAAATCCGACTTCATTTTTTTCCCACTTGACTTGAGGAATGTGTTGAGCATGGAAAAATGCTATTCAGGCGCAAGAATCAATCAGAAATATTTTCCGAGAAAAAGTTATGGGCAAAATACTTTTAACGTTCAATGTATGGCACTACCTGTACGAAAAATCCATCTTCATTTTTTTCCAGATTCAGACGTGATAGAGCTATAGAGCATGGAAAAAAACCACTTTAGGCACAAGAATCATTAGAAATGTTTTTCGTGATAAGAGTTATGCCAAAAACACTTTTCAGTTTCTACGTAGGGCACAACTGGTACGAAAAATCCGACTTCATTTTTTTCCCATTCGGACTTGACGAATCTGTTGAGCATTGAAAAATGCTACTTTAGGCGCAAGAATCAATCAGAAATGTTTTCCGAGATAAAAGTAATGGGCAAAATACTTTTCCCGTTCAATGTAGGGCACTACGTGTACGAACAACCGAACATCATTTTTTCCAGATTCTGACGTGATAGAGCTGTAGAGCATGGAAAAAAACCACTTTAGGCACAAGAATCGTTTAGAAATGTTTTTCGGGCTAAGAGTTATGCCAAAAACACATTTCTATTTCTACGGAGGGCACATTTGGTACGAAAAATCCGACTTCATTTTTTTTCCCATTTTGACTTGAGGAATCTGTTGAGCATTGAAAAATGCTACATTAGGCGCAAAAATTAATCAGACATGTTTTCCGAGATAAAAGTTATGGGCAAAAATATTTTTCACGTTCAATGTAGGGCACTACCGATACGAAAAATACAACTTCATTTTTTCCAGATTCTGACATTATACAGCTATAGAGCATGGAAAAAAACCACTTTAGGCACAAGAATCGTTTAGAAATGCTTTTCGGGGCTAAGAGTTATGCCACAAATACTTTTCAGTTTCTACGCAAGGCCCAACTGGTACTAAAAATCCGACTTCATTTTTTTCCCATTTTGACTTGAGGAATGTGTTGAGCATGGAAAAAACTACTTCAGGCGCAATAATCAATCAGAAATGTTTTCCGAGATAAAAGTTATGGGCAAAATACTTTTCACGTTCAATGTATGGCACTACCTGTTCGAAAAATCCAACTTCATTTTTTCCAGATTCTAACATTACAGAGCTTTAGAGCATGGAATAAAACCACTTTAGTCACAAGAATCGTTTAGAAATGTTTTTGGGGCTAAGAGTTATGCCAAAAACACTTTTCAGTTTCTAAGAGGGGCACAACTGGTAAGAAAAATCCGACTTCATTGTTTTTTTTTTTGGACTTGAGGAATCTGTTGAGCATGAAAAAATGCTAATTTAGGCACAAAAATCAATCAGAAATGTTTTCCGAGATATAAGTTATGGGCAAAATACTTTTCACGTTCAATGTAGGGCACTACATGTACGAAAAATCTGACTTCATTTTTTCCAGATTCGGATGTGACAGAGCTGTAGAGCATGGAAAATAACAACTTTAGCCACAAGAATCGTTTAGAAATGTTTTTCGGGCAAAGAGTTATTCCAAAAACACTTTTCAGTTTCTACGCAAGACACAACTGGTACGAAAAATCCGGCTTCATTTTTTCCCATTTTGACTTGAGGAATGTGTTGAGCATGGAAAGATGCTACTTCAGGCGCAAGAATCAATCAGAAATGTTTTCCGAGATAAAAGTTATGGACAAAATACTTTTCACGTTCAATGTATGGCACTACCTGTACGAAAAATCCAACTTCATTTTTTCCAGATTCTGACGTGACAGAGCTATAGAGCATGGAAAAAAAACCACTTTAGGCACAAGAATCATTAGAAATGTTTTTCTAGATAAGACTTTCATTTTTCAATATTCTGACGTGACAAAGTATATAGCATGGAAAAAAACCACTTTACGCACAAGAATCATTAGAATTGTTTTTCGGGCTATGAGTTATGCCAAAAACACTTTTCGCGTTCTACGGGTGGGGCACTAACGTGTACGAAAAATCCGACTTCATTTATTCCCATTTTGACTTGAGGAATGTGTTGAGCATGGAAAAATGCCAACTTCAGACGCAAGAATAAATCGAAAATGTTTTCCGGGATAAAAGTTATGGGCAAAATACTTTTCACGTTCAATGTATGGCACTACCTGTACGAAAAATCCAACTTCATTTTTTCCAGATTCTGACGTGACCGAGCTATAGAGCATGGAAAAAACCACTTTAGGACCACTTTAGGCACAAGAATCATTTGAAATGTTTTTCCGTGATAAGAGTTATGCCAAAAACACTTTTCGCGTTCTACGTAGGGCACAACCGGTACGAAAAATCCGACTTCATTTTTTCCAGATTCGGAGGTGACAGAGCTGTAGAGCATGGAAAAAAACCACTTTAACCACAAGAATCGTTTAGAAATGTTTTTCGGGCAAAGAGTTATTCCAAAAACACTTTTCAGTTTCTACGCAAGACACAACTGGTACGAAAAATCCGGCTTCATTTTTTTCCCATTTTGACTTGAGGAATGTGTTGAGCATGGAAAGATGCTACTTCAGCGCAAGAATCAATCGAAATGTTTTCCGAGATAAAAGTTATGGGCAAAATACTTTTCACGTTCAATGTATGGCACTACCCGTACGAAAAATCCAACTTCATTTTTTCCGGATTCCGACGTGACAGAGCTATAGAGCATGGAAAAAACCACTTTAGGCACAAGAATCATTTGAAATGTTTTTCGTGATAAGAGTTATGCCAAAAAACACTTTTCGGTTTCTACGTAGGGCACAACCGGGTACGAAAAATCCGACTTCATTTTTTTCCATTCGGACTTGAGGATTCCGTTGAGCATTGAAAAATGCTACATTAGGCGCAAGAATCAATCAGAAATGTTTTCCGAGATAAAAGTAATGGGCAAAATTTTTTTCCCGTTCAATGTATGGCACCACCTATACGAAAAATCCAACTTCATTTTTTCCAGATTCTGACGTGACAGAGCTATAGAACATGGAAAAAAACCACTTGAGGCACAACAATCATTTGAAATGTTTTTCGGGCTAAGAGTTATGCCAAAAACACTTTTCGGTTTCTACGGGGGCACAATTTGGACTGAAAAATCCGACTTCTTTTTTTTCCCATTTTGACTTGAGGAATGTGTTGAGCATGGAAAAATGCTAATTCAGGCGCAAGAATCAATCAGAAATGTTTTCCGAGATAAAAGTTATGGGCAAAATATTTTTCACGTTCAATGTATGGCACCACCTGTACGAAAAATCCAACTTCATTTTTTCCAGATTCTGACGTGACAGAGCTATAGAACATGGAAAAAAACCACTTGAGGCACAACAATCATTTGAAATGTTTTTTGGGCTAAGAATTATGCCAAAAACACTTTTCAGTTTCTACGGGGGGCACAACTTGGACGAAAAATCCGACTTCATTTTTTCCCATTTTGACTTGAGGAATGTGTTGAGCATGGAAAGATGCTACTTCAGGCGCAAGAATCAATCAGAAATGTTTTCCGAGATAAAAGTTATGGACAAAGTACTTTTCACGTTCAATGTATGGCACTACCTGTACGAAAAATCCAACTTCATTTTTTCCAGATTCTGACGTGACAGAGCTATAGAGCATGGAAAAAAAACCACTTTAGGCACAAGAATCATTAGAAATGTTTTTCTAGATAAGAGTTATGCCAAAAACACTTTTCACTACGTAGGGCACAACTGGTACGAAAAATCCGACTTCATTTTTTCCCATTCTGACTTGAGGAATCTGTTGAGCATCCAAAAATGCTGCTTTAGGCGCAAGAATCAATCAGAAATGTTTTCCGAGATAAAAGTTATGGGCAAAAATACTTTTCACGTTCAATATAGCGCACTACGTGTACGAAAAATCCGACTTTCATTTTTCCGCATTCCGACGTGACAAAGCTATAGAGCATGGAAAAAAACCACTTTACGCACAAGAATCATTAGAATTGTTTTTCGGGCTAAGAGTTATGCCAAAAACACTTTTCAGTTTCTACGGGGGGCACAACTGGTACGAAAAATCTGACTTCATTTATTCCCATTTTGACTTGAGGAATGTGTTGAGCATGAAAAAATGCAACTTCAGACGCAAGAATAAATCAGAAATGTTTTCCGGGATAAAAGTTATGGGCAAAATACTTTTCACGTTCAATGTATGGCACTACCTGTACGAAAAATCCAACTTCATTTTTTCCAGATTCTGACGTGACAGAGCTATAGAGCATGGAAAAAACCACTTTAGGACCACTTTAGGCACAAGAATCATTTGAAATGTTTTTCGTGATAAGAGTTATGCCAAAAACACTTTTCAGTTTCTACGTAGGGCACAACCGAACAAAATCCGACTTCATTTTTTCCAGATTCGGAGGTGACAGAGCTGTAGAGCATGGAAAAAAACCACTTTAACCACAAGAATCGTTTAGAAATGTTTTTCGGGCAAAGAGTTATTCCAAAAACACTTTTCAGTTTCTACGCAAGACACAACTGGTACGAAAAATCCGGCTTCATTTTTTTCCCATTTTGACTTGAGGAATGTGTCCGAGCATGGAAAGATGCTACTTCAGGCGCAAGAATCAATCGAAATGTTTTCCGAGATAAAAGTTATGGGCAAAATACTTTTCACGTTCAATGTATGGCACTACCCATGCCGAAAAATCCAACTTCATTTTTTCCGGATTCGACGTGACGTGAGTTATAGAGCATGGAAAAAAACCACTTTAGGCACAAGAATCATTTGAAATGTTTTTCGTGATAAGAGTTATGCCAAAAACACTTTTCAGTTTCTACGTAGGGCACAATGGGTACGAAAAATCCGACTTCATTTTTTTCCATTCGGACTTGAGGATTCTGTTGAGCATTGAAAAATGCTACATTAGGCGCAAGAATCAATCAGAAATGTTTTCCGAGATAAAAGTAATGGGCAAAATACTTTTCCCGTTCAATGTATGGCACCACCTATACGAAAAATCCAACTTCATTTTTTCCGCATTCCGACGTGACGGAGCTATAGAACATGGAAAAAAAACCACTTGAGGCACAACAATCATTTGAAATGTTTTTCGGGCTAAGAGTTATGCCAAAAACACTTTTCGCTTTCTACGGGGGCACAATTTGGACGAAAAATCCGACTTCATTTTTTTCCCATTTTGACTTGAGGAATGTGTTGAGCATGGAAAAATGCTAATTCAGGCGCAAGAATCAATCAGAAATGTTTTCCGAGATAAAAGTTATGGGCAAAATATTTTTCACGTTCAATGTATGGCACCACCCGTACGAAAAATCAACTTCATTTTTTCCGCATTCGACGTGACAGAGCTATAGAACATGGAAAAAAAACCACTTGAGGCACAACAATCATTTGAAATGTTTTTTGGGCTAAGAATTATGCCAAAAACACTTTTCAGTTTCTACGGGGGGCACAACTTGGACGAAAAATCCGACTTCATTTTTTCCCATTTTGACTTGAGGAATGTGTTGAGCATGGAAAGATGCTACTTCAGGCGCAAGAATCAATCGAAATGTTTTCCGAGATAAAAGTTATGGACAAAGTACTTTTCACGTTCAATGTATGGCACTACCTGTACGAAAAATCCAACTTCATTTTTTCCAGATTCTGACGTGACAGAGCTATAGAGCATGGAAAAAAAAACCACTTTAGGCACAAGAATCATTAGAAATGTTTTTCTAGATAAGAGTTATGCCAAAAACACTTTTCACTACGTAGGGCACAACTGGTACGAAAAATCCGACTTCATTTTTTCCCATTCTGACTTGAGGAATCTGTTGAGCATCCAAAAATGCTGCTTTAGGCGCAAGAATCAATCAGAAATGTTTTCCGAGATAAAAGTTATGGGCAAAAATACTTTTCACGTTCAATATAGCGCACTACGTGTACGAAAAATCCGACTTTCATTTTTCCAGATTCTGACGTGACAAAGCTATAGAGCATGGAAAAAAACCACTTTACGCACAAGAATCATTAGAATTGTTTTTCGGGCTAAGAGTTATGCCAAAAACACTTTTCAGTTTCTACGGGGGGCACAACTGGTACGAAAAATCTGACTTCATTTATTCCCATTTTGACTTGAGGAATGTGTTGAGCATGGAAAAATGCAAATTCAGGCGCAAGAATCAATCAGAAATGTTTTCCGAGATAAAAGTTATGGGCAAAATATTTTTCACGTTCAATGTATGGCACCACCTGTACGAAAAATCAACTTCATTTTTTCCAGATTCTGACGTGACAGAGCTATAGAACATGGAAAAAAACCACTTGAGGCACAACAATCATTTGAAATGTTTTTTGGGCTAAGAATTATGCCAAAAACACTTTTCAGTTTCTACGGGGGGCACAACTTGGACGAAAAATCCGACTTCATTTTTTCCCATTTTGACTTGAGGAATGTGTTGAGCATGGAAAGATGCTACTTCAGGCGCAAGAATCAATCAGAAATGTTTTCCGAGATAAAAGTTATGGACAAAGTACTTTTCACGTTCAATGTATGGCACTACCTGTACGAAAAATCCAACTTCATTTTTTCCAGATTCTGACGTGACAGAGCTATAGAGCATGGAAAAAACCACTTTAGGACCACTTTAGGCACAAGAATCATTTGAAATGTTTTTCGTGATAAGAGTTATGCCAAAAACACTTTTCAGTTTCTACGTAGGGCACAACTGGTACGAAAAATCCGACTTCATTTTTTCCAGATTCGGAGGTGACAGAGCTGTAGAGCATGGAAAAAAACCACTTTAACCACAAGAATCGTTTAGAAATGTTTTTCGGGCAAAGAGTTATTCCAAAAACACTTTTCAGTTTCTACGTAAGGCACAACCGGGTACGAAAAAATCCGGCTTCATTTTTTTCCCATTTTGACTTGAGGAATGTGTTGAGCATGGAAAGATGCTACTTCAGGCGCAAGAATCAATCAGAAATGTTTTCCGAGATAAAAGTTATGGGCAAAATACTTTTCACGTTCAATGTATGGCACTACCTGTACGAAAAATCCAACTTCATTTTTTCCAGATTCTGACGTGACAGAGTTATAGAGCATGGAAAAAACCACTTTAGGCACAAGAATCATTTGAAATGTTTTTCGTGATAAGAGTTATGCCAAAAACACTTTTCAGTTTCTACGTAGGGCACAACTGGGTACGAAAAATCCGACTTCATTTTTTTCCCATTCGGACTTGAGGATTCTGTTGAGCATTGAAAAAATGCTACATTAGGCGCAAGAATCAATCGAAATGTTTTCCGAGATAAAAGTAATGGGCAAAATACTTTTCCCGTTCAATGTATGGCACCACCTATACGAAAAATCCAACTTCATTTTTTCCAGATTCTGACGTGACAGAGCTATAGAACATGGAAAAAAAACCACTTGAGGCACAACAATCATTTGAAATGTTTTTCGGGCTAAGAGTTATGCCAAAAACACTTTTCGCTTTCTACGGGGGCACAATTTGGACGAAAAATCCGACTTCATTTTTTTCCCATTTTGACTTGAGGAATGTGTTGAGCATGGAAAAATGCTAATTCAGGCGCAAGAATCAATCAGAAATGTTTTCCGAGATAAAAGTTATGGGCAAAATATTTTTCACGTTCAATGTATGGCACCACCCGTACGAAAAAATCAACTTCATTTTTTCCAGATTCGACGTGACGGAGCTATAGAACATGGAAAAAAACCACTTGAGGCACAACAATCATTTGAAATGTTTTTTGGGCTAAGAATTATGCCAAAAACACTTTTCAGTTTCTACGGGGGGCACAACTTGGACGAAAAATCCGACTTCATTTTTTCCCATTTTGACTTGAGGAATGTGTTGAGCATGGAAAGATGCTACTTCAGGCGCAAGAATCAATCAGAAATGTTTTCCGAGATAAAAGTTATGGACAAAATACTTTTCACGTTCAATGTATGGCACTACCTGTACGAAAAATCCAACTTCATTTTTTCCAGATTCTGACGTGACAGAGCTATAGAGCATGGAAAAAAAACCACTTTAGGCACAAGAATCATTAGAAATGTTTTTCTAGATAAGAGTTATGCCAAAAACACTTTTCACTACGTAGGGCACAACTGGTACGATAAATCAGACTTCATTTTTTTCCCATTTGGACTTAAGGAACCTGTTGAGCATCGGAAAAAGCTACTTTAGGCGCAAGAATCAATCAGAACTGTTTTCCGAGATAAAAGTTATGGGCAAAAATACATTTCACGTTCAATGTAGGGCACTACGTGTACGAAAAATCCGACTTCATTTTTTCCAGATTCTAACGTGACAGAACTATTGAGCATGGAAAAAAACCACTTTAAGCACAAGAATCGTTTAGAAATATTTTTCGGGCTAAGAGTTATTCCAAAAACACTTTTCGGTTTCTACGCAGGCACAACCGGTACGAAAAATCCGGCTTCATTTTTTTCCCATTTTGACTTGAGGAATGTGTTGAGCATGGAAAGATGCTACTTCAGGCGCAAGAATCAATCAGAAATGTTTTCCGAGATAAAAGTTATGGGCAAAATACTTTTCACGTTCAATGTATGGCACTACCTGTACGAAAAATCCAACTTCATTTTTTCCAGATTCTGACGTGACAGAGTTATAGAGCATGGAAAAAAACCACTTTAGGCACAAGAATCATTTGAAATGTTTTTCGTGATAAGAGTTATGCCAAAAACACTTTTCAGTTTCTACGTAGGGCACAACTGGTACGAAAAATCCGACTTCATTTTTTTCCATTCGGACTTGAGGATTCTGTTGAGCATTGAAAAATGCTACATTAGGCGCAAGAATCAATCAGAAATGTTTTCCGAGATAAAAGTAATGGGCAAAATACTTTTCCCGTTCAATGTATGGCACCACCTATACGAAAAATCCAACTTCATTTTTTCCAGATTCTGACGTGACAGAGCTATAGAACATGGAAAAAAACCACTTGAGGCACAACAATCATTTGAAATGTTTTTCGGGTTAAGAGTTATGCCAAAAACACTTTTCGGTTTCTACGGGGGCACAATTTGGATGAAAAATCCGACTTCATTTTTTTTCCCATTTTGACTTGAGGAATGTGTTGAGCATGGAAAAATGCTAATTCAGGCGCAAGAATCAATCAGAAATGTTTTCCGAGATAAAAGTTATGGGCAAAATATTTTTCACGTTCAATGTATGGCACCACCTGTACGAAAAATCCAACTTCATTTTTTCCAGATTCTGACATGACAGAGCTATAGAACATGGAAAAAAACCACTTGAGGCACAACAATCATTTGAAATGTTTTTTTGGGCTAAGAATTATGCCAAAAACACTTTTCAGTTTCTACGGGGGGCACAACTTGGACGAAAAATCCGACTTCATTTTTTCCCATTTTGACTTGAGGAATGTGTTGAGCATGGAAAGATGCTACTTCAGGCGCAAGAATCAATCAGAAATGTTTTCCGAGATAAAAGTTATGGACAAAATACTTTTCACGTTCAATGTATGGCACTACCCGTACGAAAAATCCAACTTCATTTTTTCCGATTCGACGTGACGGAGCTATAGAGCATGGAAAAAAAACCACTTTAGGCACAAGAATCATTAGAAATGTTTTTCTAGATAAGAGTTATGCCAAAAACACTTTTCACTACGTAGGGCACAACTGGTACGATAAATCAGACTTCATTTTTTTCCCATTTGGACTTGAGGAACCTGTTGAGCATCGGAAAAAGCTACTTTAGGCGCAAGAATCAATCAGAACTGTTTTCCGAGATAAAAGTTATGGGTAAAATATTTTTCACGTTCAATGTATGGCACCACCTGTACGAAAAATCCAACTTCATTTTTTCCAGATTATGACGTGACAGAGCTATATAGCATGGAAAAAAACCACTTGAGGCACAACAATCATTTGAAATGTTTTTCGGGCTAAGAGTTATGCCAAAACCACTTTTCAGTTTCTACGGGGGGCACAACTAGTTCGAAAAATCCGACTTCATTTTTTCCAGATTCGGATGTTACAGAGCTGTAGAGCATGGAAAAAAATCACTTTAGCCACAAGAATCGTTTAGAAATGTTTTTCGAGCTAAGAGTTATGCCAAATACACTTTTCAGTTTCTAGGTAGGGCATAACTGGTACGAAAAATCCGAGTTTAATTTTTTCCCATTCGCACTTGAGGAATGTGTTGAGCATTGAAAAATGCAACTTTAGGTCAAAATTTCTCATAAATGTTTTCCGAGATAAAAGTTATGGGCTAAATAGTTTTCACGTTCAATGTTGGGCACTACCTATACGAAAAATCCAGCTTCATTTTTTCCAGATTCTGACGTCACACAGCTATAGAGCATGGAAAAAACCACAGTAGGCACAAGAATCGTTTAGAAATGCTTTTCGGGCTAAGAGTTATGCCAAAAACACTTTTCAGTTTCTACGCAAGGCACAACTGGTACGAAAAATCCGACTTCATTTTTTTTCCCATTTTGACTTGAGGATTGTGTTGAGCATGGAAAAATGCTACTTCAGGCGCAAGAATCAATCAGAAATGTTTTCGGAGAAAAAATTTATGGGCAAAATACTTTTCACGTTCAATATATGGCACCACCTGTACGAAAAATCCAACTTCATTTTTTCCAGATTATGACGTGACAAAGCTATAGAGCATGGAATAAAACCACTTGAGGCACAACAATCATTTGAAATATTTTTCGGGCTAAGAGTTATGCCGAAAACACTTTTCAGTTTCTACGGGGGGGCACAACTTGTACGAAAAATCCTACTTCATTTTTTTACCATTTTGACTTGAGGAATGTGTTGAGCATGGAAAAATGGTACTTTAGGCGCAAGAATAAATCAGAAATGTTTTTCGAGATAAATCTTATGGGAAAAATACTTTTCACGTTCAATGTATGGCACTACCTGTACGAAAAATACAACTTCAATTTTTCCAGATTATGACGTGACAGAGCTATAAAGTATGGAAAAAAACCACTTGAGGCACAAGAATCATTAGAATTGTTTTTCGGGCTAAGAGTTATGCCAAAAACACTTTTATGTTTCTACGTAGGGCACAACTGGTACGATAAATCAAACTTAATTTTTTTCCCATTTGGACTTGAGGAATCTGTTGAGCATCGAAAAATGCTACTTTAGGCGCAAGAATCAATCGAAACTGTTTTCCGAGATAAAAGTTATGGGCAAAAAAATACTTTTCACGTTCAATGTAGGGCACTAAGTGTACTAAAAATCCGACTTCATTTTTTCCAGATTCTAACGTGACAGAACTATAGAGCATCGAAAAAACTACTTTAGGCACAAGAATCGTTTAGAAATATTTTTCGGGCTAAAAGTTATGCCAAAAACACTTTTCAGTTTCTACGAGGGCCACAACTGGTACGAAAAATCCGACTTCATTTTTTTTTTTGGAAAAATGCTACTTTAGGCGGCAAGAATTAATCAAAAATATTTTCCGACATAAAATTTATGGGCAAAATAATTTTGACGTTCAATGTAGGGCACTACGTGTACGAAAAATCCGACTTCATTTTTTCCAGATTCGGAAGTGACAGAGCTGTAGAGCATGGAAAAAACCACTTTAGCCACAAGAAACGGTGAGAAATGTTTTGGTTTCTAACGGGGCACACAACTTGTACGAAAAATCCGATTTCTTATTTTTTCCAGATTCGGATGTGACAGATTGTAGAGCATAGAAAAAAACAACTTTAGCCACAAGAATCGTTTAGAAATGTTTTTCGGGCTAAGAGTTATGCCAAAAACACTTTTTAGTTTCTACGTAGGGCATGACTGGTACGAAAAATCCGAGTTTAATTTTTTTCCCATTCGCACTTGAGGAATGTGTTGAGCATGAAAATGCAACTTTAGGTCAAGAATTAATCATAAATGTTTTCCGAGATAAAAGTTATGGGATAAATAGTTTTCACGTTCAATGTTGGGCACTACCTATACGAAAAATCCAACTTCATTTTTTCCAGATTCCGACGTCACACAGCTATAGAGCATGGAAAAAACCACATTAGGCACAAGAATCGTTTAGAAATGTTTTTCGGGCTAAGAGTTATGCCAAAAACACTTTTCGGTTTCTACGCAAGGCACAACTGGTACGAAAAATCCGACTTCATTTTTTGTCCGATTTTGACTTGAGGAATGTGTTGAGCATGGAAAAATGCAAATTCAGGCGCAAGAATCAATCAGAAATGTTTTCCGAGAAAAAAATTATGGGCAAAATACTTTTCACGTTCAATTGATGGCACCACCTACGAAAAATCCAACTTCATTTTTTCCAGATTCTGACGTGACAGAGCTATAGAGCATGGAAACAAACCACTTTTGGCACAACAATCATTTGAAATGTTTTTCGGGATAAGAGTTATGCCAAAAACACTTTTCAGTTTCTACGGGTGGCACAACTTGTACGAACAAACCGACTTCATTTTTTTCCCATTTCGACTTGAGGAATGTGTTGAGCATGGAAAAATGGTACTTTAGGTGCAAGAATCAATCAGAAATGTTTTCCGAGATAAAAGTTATGGGCAAAATACTTTTCACGTTCAATGTATGGCACTACCTGTACTAAAAATCCAACTTCATTTTTTCCAGATTCTGACGTGACACAGCTTTAGAGCATGGAAAAAAATCACTTGAGGCTCAAGAATTATTAGAATTATTTTTCGGGCTAAGAGTTATGCCAAAAACACTTTCCAGTTTCAACGGGAGGCACAACTTGTACGAAAAATCCGACTTCATTTTTTCTCCATTCGGACTTTAGGAATTTGTTGAGCGTCGAAAAATGCTACTTTAGGCACAAGAATCAATCAGAAATGTTTTCCGAGATAAAAGTTATGGCAAAAATACTTTTCACGTTCAATGTAGGGCACTACATGTACGAAAAATCTGACTTCATTTTTTCCAGATTCGAATGTGACAGAGCTGTAGAGCATGGAAAAAAACCACTTTAGCCGCAAGAATCGTTTAGAAATGTTTTTCGGGCAAAGAGTTATTCCAAAAACACTTTTCAGTTTCTACGCAAGGCACAACTGCTACGAAAAATCCGGCTTCATTTTTTTCCCATTTTGACTTGAGGAATGTGTTGAGCATGGAAAGATGCTACTTCAGGCGCAAGAATCAATCAGAAATGTTTTCCGAGATAAAAATTATGGGCAAAATACTTTTCACGTTCAATGTATAGCACCACCTGTACGAAAAGTCCAACTTCATTTTTTTCCAGATTCTGACGTGACAGAGCTATAGAACATGGAAAAAAACCACTTGAGGGACAACAATCATTTGAAATGTTTTTCGGGCTAAGAGTTATGCCAAAAACACTTTTCAGTTTCTATGTATGGCACAACTGGTACGAAAAATCCGACTTCATTTTTTTCCCATTCGGACTTGAGGAATCTGTTGAGCATCGGAAAATGCTACTTTAGGCGCAAGAATCAATCAGAAAATATTTTCCGAGTTAAAAGTTATGGGCAAAAATACTTTTCACGTTCAATGTAGGGCACTACGTGTACAAAAAATCCGACTTCATTTTTTCCGTGATTCGACGTGACAGAGCCATAGAGCATGGAAAAAAATCACTTTACGCACAAGAATCATTAGAATTGTTTTTCGGGCTAAGAGTTATGCCAAAAACACTTTTATGTTTCGACGTAGGGCACAACTGGTGCGATAAATCAGACTTCATTTTTTTCCCATTCGGACTTGAGGAATCTGTTGAGCATCGAAAAATGCTACTTTAGGCGCAAGAATCAATCAGAACTTTTTGCGAGATGAAAGTTATGGGCAAAAATACTTTTAACGTTCAATGTTGGGCACTACGTATACGAAAAATCCGACTTCATTTTTTCCAGATTCTAACGTGACAAAACTATAGAGCATGGAAAAAAACCACTTTAGGCACAAGAATCGTTTAGAAATATTTTTCGGGCTAAGAGTTATGCCAAAAACACTTTTCAATTTCTACGGGGGCCACAACTGGTACGAAAAATCCGACTTCATTTTTATTTTTGGAAAAATGCTACTTTAGGCGCAAGAATCAATCAAAAATATTTCCCGACATAAATTTTATGGGCAAAATAATTTTCACGTTCAATGTAGGGCACAACGTGTAAGAAAAATCCCACTTCATTTTTTCCAGATTCGGATGTGACAGAGCTGTAGAGCATGGAAAAAACCACTTTAGCCACAAGAATCGTTTAGAAATATTTTTCGGGCAAAGAGTTATTCCAAAAACACTTTTCAGTTTCTACGCAAGGCACAACTGGTACGAAAAATCCGGCTTCATTTTTTGTCCGATTTTGACTTGAGGAATGTGTTGAGCATGGAAAAATGCTACTTCAGGCGCAAGAATCAATCAGAAATGTTTTCCGAGAAAAAAATTATGGGCAAAATACTTTTCACGTTCAATGTATGGCACCACCTGTACGAAAAATCCAACTTCATTTTTTCCAGATTCAGACGTGACAGAGCAATAGAGCATGGAAAAAAACCACTTGAGGCACAACAATCATTTGAAATGTTTTTCGGGCTAAGAGTTATGCCAAAAACACTTTTCAGTTTCTATGGGGGGCACAACTTGTACGAAAAATCCGACTTCATTTTTTCCCCATTCGGACTTGAGGAATTTGTTGAGCGTCGAAAAATGATACTTTAGGCGCAAGAATCAATCAGAAATGTTTTCCGAGATAAAAGTTATGGGCAAAAATACTTTTCACGTTCAATGTAGGGCACTACATGTACGAAAAATCTTTTCCAGATTCGGATGTGACAGAGCTGTAGAGCATGGAAAAAAACCACTTTAGCCACAAGAATCGTTTAGAAATGTTTTTCGGGCAAAGAGTTATTCCAAAAACACTTTTCAGTTTCTACGCAAGGCACTAACCGGGTACGAAAATTCCGGCTTCATTTTTTTTCCATTTTGACTTGAGGAACGTGTTGAGCATGGAAAGATGCTACTTCAGGCTCAAGAATAAATCAGAAACGTTTTGCCGAGATTAAAGTTATGGGCAAAATACTTTTCACGTTCAATGTATGGCACTACCTGTACGAAAAATCCAACTTTATTTTTTCCAGATTCTGACGTGACAGAGCTATAGAGCATGGAAAAAAACCACTTTAGGCACAAGAATCATTAGAAATGTTTTTCGTGATAAGAGTTATGCCAAAAACACTTTTCAGTTTCTACGTAGGGCACAACTGGTACGAAAAATCCGACTTCATTTTTTTCACATTCGGACTTGAGGAATCAGTTGAGCATCGAAAAATGCTACTTTTGGCGCAAGAATCAATCGAAATTTTTTCCGAGATAAAAGTTATGGGAAAAAATACTTTTCACGTTCAATGTAGCGCACTACGTGTACGAAAAATCCGACATTGTTTTTTCCAGATTCGCGATGACGAGCTATAGAGCATGGAAAAAAACCACTTTAAGCACAAGAATCATTAGAATTGTTTTTCGGGCTTAGAGTTATGCCAAAAACACTTTTCAGTTTCTACGTAGGGCACAACTGGTACGAAAAATCCGACTTCATTTTTTTCCCATTTTGACTTGAGGAATCTGTTGAGCATTGAAAAATGCTACTTTAGGCGCAAGAATCAATCAGAAATGTTTTCCGAGATAAAAGTTATGGGAAAAAATACATTTCACGTTCAATGTAGCGCACTACGTGTACGAAAAATCCGACATTGTTTTTTCCAGATTCCGACGTGACCGAGCTATAGAGCATGGAAAAAAACCACTTTACGCACAAGAATCATTAGAATTGTTTTTCGGGCTAAGAGTTATGCCAAAAACACTTTTCAGTTTCTACGGGGGGCACAACTGGTACGAAAAATCCGACTTTATTTTTTTCCCATTTTGACTTGAGGAATCTGTTGAGCAAGGAAAAATGCTACTTCAGGCGCAAGAATAAATTAGAAATGTTTTCCGAGATATAAGTTATGGGCAAAATACTTTTCACGTTCAATGTATGCACTACCTGTACGAAAAATCCAACTTCCTTTTTTCTAGATTCTGACGTGACAGAGCTATAGAGCATGGAAAAAACCACTTTAGGCACAAGAATCATTTCAAATGTTTTTCGTGATAAGAGTTATGCCAAAAACAATTTTCGGTTTCTACGTAGGGCACAACTGGTACGAAAAATCCGACTTCATTTTTTTCCCATTCGGACTTGAGGAATCTGTTGAGCATTGAAAAATGCTACTTTAGGCGCAAGAATCAATCAGAAATGTTTTCCGAGATAAAAGTAATGGGCAAAATACTTTTCTCGTTCAATGTAGGGCACTACGTGTACAAAAAGCGAACTTCATTTTTTCCAGATTCTGACGTAACAGAGTGTAGAGCATGGAAAAAAACCACTTTAGGCACAACAATCGTTTAGAAATTTTTTTTCTGCTAAGATTTATGCCAAAAATACTTTTTCGGCTTCTACGGGGGGCACAACCGGTACGAAAAATCCGACTTCATTTTTTTTTGCCATTTTGACTTGAGGAGTCCCGTTGAGCATGGAAAGATGCTACTTTAGGCTCAAGAATCAATCGAAATGTTTTCCGAGATAAAAGTTATGGGCAAAAATACTTTTCTCGTTCAATGTAGGGCACTACCTGTACGAAAAATCCAACTTCATTTTTTCTAGATTCGACGTGACGAGAGCTATAGAGCATGGAAAAAACCACTTCAGGCACAAAAATCATTTCAAATGTTTTTCGTGATAAGAGTTATGCCAAAAACACTTTTCGGTTTCTACGTAGGGCACAACCGGGTACGAAAAATCCGACTTCATTTTTTTCCCATTCGGACTTGAGGAATCTGTGAGCATTGAAAAATGCTACTTTAGGCGCAAGAATCAATCAGAAATGTTTTCCGAGATAAAAGTAATGGGCAAAATACTTTTCTCGTTCAATGTAGGGCACTACGTGTACAAAAATCGAACTTCATTTTTTCCAGATTCTGACATGACAGAGCTGTAGAGCATGGAAAAAAACCACTTTAGCCACAAGAATCGTTTAGAAATGTTTTTCGGGCAAATAGTTATTCCAAAAACACTTTTCAGTTTCTACGCAAGGCACAACTGCTACGAAAAATCCGGATTCATTTTTTTTCCATTTTGACTTGAGGAACGTGTTGAGCATGGAAAGATGCTACTTCAGGCTCAAGAATCAATCAGAAACGTTTTGCCGAGATTAAAGTTATGGGCAAAATACTTTTCACGTTCAATGTATGGCACTACCTGTACGAAAAATCCAACTTTATTTTTTCCAGATTCTGACGTGACAGAGCTATAGAGCATGGAAAAAAACCACTTTAGGCACAAGAATCATTAGAAATGTTTTTCGTGATAAGAGTTATGCCAAAAACACTTTTCGGTTTCTACGTAGGGGCACAACCGGGTACGAAAAATCCGACTTCATTTTTTTCACATTCGGACTTGAGGAACTGGCTGAGCATCGAAAAATGCTACTTTTGGCGCAAGAATCAATCAGAAATGTTTTCCGAGATAAAATTTATGGGAAAAAATACTTTTCACGTTCAATGTAGCGCACTACGTGTACGAAAAATCCGACATTGTTTTTTCTACATTCTGACGTGACAGAGCTATAGAGCATGGAAAAAAAACCACTATACGCACAAGAATCATTAGAATTGTTTTTAGGGCTAAGAGTTATGCCAAAAACACTTTTCAGTTTCTACGGGGGGCACAATTGGTACGAAAAATCCAACTTTATTTTTTTCCCATTTTGACTTGTGGAATGTGTTGAGCATGGAAAAATGCTACTTCGGGCGCAAAAAAAAATCGAAATGTTTTCCGAGATATAAGTTATGGGCAAAATACTTTTCACGTTCAATGTATGGCACTACCCGTACGAAAAATCCAACTTCATTTTTTTTGATTCCGACGTGACAAAGCTATAGAGCATGGAAAAAACCACTTCAGGCACAAGAATCATTTCAAATGTTTTTCGTGATAAGAGTTATGCCAAAAACACTTTTCAGTTTCTACGTAAGGCACAACCTGTTATGAAAAATCCAACTTCATTTTTTTCCCATTCGGAGTTGAGGAATCGTTGAGCATTGAAAAATGCAACTTTAGGCGCAAGAATCAATCGAAATGTTTTCCGAGATAAAAGTTATGGGAAAAATACTTTTCACATTCAATGTAGCGCACTACGTGTACGAAAAATCCGACATTGTTGTTTCCAAATTATGACGTGACGGAGCTATAGAGCATGGAAAAAAACCACTTTACGCACAAGAATCATTAGAATTGTTTTTCGGGCTAAGAGTTATGCCAAAAACACTTTTCGGTTTCTACGGGGGCACTAACCGGTACGAAAAATCCGACTTTCTTTTTTTTTCCCATTTTGACTTGAGGAATCGTTGAGCATGGAAAAATGCTACTTTAAGCGCAAGAATAAATCGAAATGTTTTCCGAGATATAAGTTATGGGCAAAATACTTTTCACGTTCAATGTATGGCACTACACCGTACGAAAAATCCGACTTCATTTTTTTCCCATTCGGACTTGAGGAATCCGTGAGCATTGAAAAATGGTACTTTAGGCGCAAGAATCAATCGAAATGTTTTCCGAGATAAAAGTTATGGGAAAAAATACTTTTCACGTTCAATGTAGGGCACTACCTCTACGAAAAATCCAACTTCATTTTTTCTAGATTCTGACGTGACAGAGCTATAGAGCATGGAAAAAACCACTTTAGGCACAAGCATCATTTCAAATGTTTTTCGTGATAAGAGTTATGCCAAAAACACTTTTCGGTTTCTACGTAGGGCACAACCGGGTACGAAAAATCCGACATCATTTTTTTCCCATTCGGAGTTGAGGAATCCGTTGAGCATTGAAAAATGCAACTTTAGGCGCAAGAATCAATCGAAATGTTTTCCGAGATAAAATTTATGGGAAAAAATACTTTTCACATTCAATGTAGCGCACTACGTGTACGAAAAATCCGACATTGTTTTTTCCAAATTATGACGTGACGAGCTATAGAGCATGGAAAAAAACCACTTTACGCACAAGAATCATTTGAATTGTTTTTCGGGCTAAGGGTTATGCCAAAAACACTTTTCAGTTTCTACGGGGGGCACAATTGGTAAGAAAAATCCGACTTTCTTTTTTTCCCATTTTGACTTGAGGAATCTGTTGAGCATGGAAAAATGCTACTTCAGGCGCAAGAATAAATCAGAAATGTTTTCCGAGATATAAGTTATGGGCAAAATACTTTTCACGTTCAATGTATGGCACTACTCGTACGAAAAATCCGACTTCATTTTTTTCCCATTCGGACTTGAGGAACTGTTGAGCATTGAAAAATGCTACTTTAGGCGCAAGAATCAATCGAAATGTTTTCCGAGATAAAAGTTATGGGAAAAAATACTTTTCACCTTCAATGTAGGGCACTACCTCTCACGAAAAATCCAACTTCATTTTTTTCTAGATTCCGACGTGACGAGCTATAGAGCATGGAAAAAAACCACTTTAGGCACAAGAATCATTTCAAATGTTTTTCGTGATAAGAGTTATGCCAAAAACACTTTTCGGTTTCTACGTAGGGGCACAACCGGTACGAAAAATCCGACTTCATTTTTTTCCCATTCGGACTAGAGGAATCTGTTGAGCATTGAAAAATACTATTTTAGGCGCAAGAATCAATCGAAATGTTTTTTTCGAGATAAAAGTAATGGGAAAAAATACTTTTCACGTTCAATGTGGCGCACTACGTGTACGAAAAAATCGACATTGTTTTTCCAGTTCCGACGTGACGTGAGCTATAGAGCATGGAAAAAAACCCCCTTTAAGCACAAGAATCATTAGAATTGTTTTTCGGGCTTAGAGTTATGCCAAAAACACTTTTCGGTTTCTATGTAGGGCACAACCTGGTACGAAAAATCCGAGTACATTTTTTTCCCATTCGGACTTGAGGAATCGTTGAGCATCGAAAAATGCTACTTTAGGCGCAAGAATCAATCGAAATGTTTTCCGAGATAAAAGTTATGGAAAAAAATACTTTTCACGTTCAATGTAGCGCACTACGTGTACGAAAAATCCGACATGGTTTTTTCCAGATTCTGACGTGACAGAGCTATAGAGCATGGAAAAAAACCACTTTAAGCACAAGAATCATTAGAATTGTTTTTCGGGCTTAGAGTTATGCCAAAAACACTTTTCAGTTTCTACGTAGGGCACAACTGGTACGAAAAATCCGACTACATTTTTTTCCCATTCGGACTTGAGAAATCTGCTGAGCATCGAAAAATGCTACTTTAGGCGCAATAATCAATCGAAATGTTTTCCGAGATAAAAGTTATGGAAAAAAATACTTTTCACGTTCAATGTAGCGCACTACGTGTACGAAAAATCCGACATGGTTTTTTCCGCATTCGACGTGACAGAGCTATAGAGCATGGAAAAAAACCACTTTAAGCACAAGAATCATTAGAATTGTTTTTCGGGCTTAGAGTTATGCCAAAAACACTTTTCAGTTTCTACGTCGGGCACAACTGGTATGAAAAATCCGACTTCATTTTTTTCCCATTCGGAGTTGAGGAATCAGTTGAGCATTGAAAAATGCAACTTTAGGCGCAAGAATCAATCACAAATGTTTTCCGAGATAAAAGTTATGGGAAAAAATACTTTTCACATTCAATGTAGCGCACTACGTGTACGAAAAAATCCGAGATTGTTTTTTCCAAATTATGACGTGACATGAGCTATAGAGCATGGAAAAAAACCACTTTACGCACAAGAAACATTAGAATTGTTTTTCGGGCTAAGAGTTATGCCAAAAACACTTTTCGGTTTCTACGGGGGCACAACCTGGGTACGAAAAAATCCGACTTTCTTTTTTTCCCATTTTGACTTGAGGAATCTGTTGAGCATGGAAAAATGCTACTTCAGGCACAAGAATAAATCAGAAATGTTTTCTGAGATATAAGTTATGGGCAAAATACTTGTCACGTTCAATGTATGGCACTACCTGTACGAAAAATCCGACTTCATTTTTTTCCCATTCGGACTTGAGGAATCTGTTGAGCATTGAAAAATGCTACTTTAGGCGCAAGAATCAATCAAAAATGTTTTCCGAGATAAAAGTTATGGGAAAAAATACTTTTCACGTTCAATGTAGGGCACTACCTCTACGAAAAAAAAAAATTCATTTTTTCTAGATTCTGACGTGACAGAGCTATAGAGCATGGAAAAAACCACTTTAGGCACAAGAATCATTTCAAATGTTTTTCGTGATAAGAGTTATGCCAAAAACACTTTTCGGTTTCTACGTAGGGGCACAACCGGGTACGAAAAATCCGACTTCATTTTTTTCCCATTCGGAGTTGAGGAATCTGTTGAGCATTGAAAAATGCAACTTTAGGCGCAAGAATCAATCAGATTTGTTTTCCGAGATAAAAGTTATGGGAAAAAATACTTTTCACATTCAATGTAGCGCACTACGTGTACGAAAAATCCGACATTGTTTTTTCCAAATTATGACGTGACGGAGCTATAGAGCATGGAAAAAAACCACTTTACGCACAAGAATCATTAGAATTGTTTTTCGGGCTAAGAGTTATGCCAAAAACACTTTTCAGTTTCTACGGGGGGCACAACTGGTACGAACAATCCGACTTTCTTTTTTTCCCATTTTGACTTGAGGAATCCGTTGAGCATGGAAAAATGCTACTTCAAGCGCAAGAATAAATCGAAATGTTTTCCGAGATATAAGTTATGGGCAAAATACTTTTCACGTTCAATGTATGGCACTACCCGTACGAAAAATCCGACTTCATTTTTTTTCCCATTCGGACTTGAGGAATCGTTGAGCTTTGAAAAATGCTACTTTAGGCGCAAGAATCAATCGGAAATGTTTTCCGAGATAAAAGTTATGGGGAAAAATAATTTTCACCTTCAATGTAGGGCACTACCTCTACGAAAAATCCAACTTCATTTTTTTCTAGATTCCGACGTGACGTGAGCTATAGAGCATGGAAAAAACCACTTTAGGCACAAGAATCATTTCAAATGTTTTTCGTGATAAGAGTTATACCAAAAACACTTTTCGGTTTCTACGTAGGGCACAACCGGGTACGAAAAATCCGACTTCATTTTTTTCCCATTCGGACTAGAGGAATCACGTTGAGCATTGAAAAATACTACTTTAGGCGCAAGAATCAATCGAAATGTTTTTTCCGAGATAAAAGTAATGGGAAAAAATACTTTTCACGTTCAATGTGGCGCACTACGTGTACGAAAAATCCGACATTGTTTTTTCCAGATTCTGACGTGACAGAGCTATAGAGCATGGAAAAAAACCCCTTTAAGCACAAGAATCATTAGAATTGTTTTTCGGGCTTAGAGTTATGCCAAAAACACTTTTCAGTTTCTACGTAGGGCACAACTGGTACGAAAAATCCGACTACATTTTTTTCCCATTCGGACTTGAGGAATCTGTTGAGCATCGAAAAATGCTACTTTAGGCGCAAGAATCAATCAGAAATGTTTTCCGAGATAAAAGTTATGGGAAAAAATACTTTTCACGTTCAATGTAGGGCACTACCTCTACGAAAAATAAAACTTCATTTTTTTAGATTCTGACGTGACAGAGCTATAGAGCATGGAAAAAACCACTTTAGGCACAAGAATCATTTCAAATGTTTTTCGTGATAAGAGTTATGCCAAAAACACTTTTCAGTTTCTACGTAGGGCACAACTGGTACGAAAAATCCGACTACATTTTTTTCCCATTCGGACTTGAGAAATCTGTTGAGCATCGAAAAATGCTACTTTAGGCGCAAGAATCAATCAGAAATGTTTTCCGAGATAAAAGTTATGGAAAAAAATACTTTTCACGTTCAATGTAGCGCACTACGTGTACGAAAAATCCGACATGGTTTTTTCCAGATTCTGACGTGACAGAGCTATAGAGCATGGAAAAAAACCACTTTAAGCACAAGAATCATTAGAATTGTTTTTCGGGCTTAGAGTTATGCCAAAAACACTTTTCAGTTTCTACGTAGGGCGCAAACCGGTATGAAAAATCCGACTTCATTTTTTTCCCATTCGGAGTTGAGGAATCACGGTGAGCATTGAAAAATGCAACTTTAGGCGCAAGAATCAATCGAAATGTTTTCCGAGATAAAAGTTATGGGAAAAAATACTTTTCACATTCAATGTAGCGCACTACGTGTACGAAAAATCCGACATTGTTTTTTCCAAATTATGACGTGACGAGCTATAGAGCATGGAAAAAAAACCACTTAAACATTAGAATTGTTTTTCGGGCTAAGAGTTATGCCAAAAACACTTTTCGGTTTCTACGGGGGCACAAACCGGTACGAAAAAATCCGACTTTCTTTTTTTCCCATTTTGACTTGAGGAATCTGTTGAGCATGGAAAAATGCTACTTCAGGCGCAAGAATAAATCAGAAATGTTTTCTGAGATATAAGTTATGGGCAAAATACTTTTCACGTTCAATGTATGGCACTACTACACGTAAAAATCCGACTTCATTTTTTTCCCATTCGGACTTGCGTAATCTGTTGAGCATTGAAAAATGCTACTTTAGGCGCAAGAATCAATCAGAAATGTTTTCCGAGATAAAAGTTATGGGAAAAAATACTTTTCACCTTCAATGTAGGGCACTACCTCTACGAAAAATAAAACTTCATTTTTTCTAGATTCTGACGTGACAGAGCTATAGAGCATGGAAAAAACCACTTTAGGCACAAGAATCATTTCAAATGTTTTTCGTGATAAGAGTTATGCCAAAAACACTTTTCAGTTTCTACGTAGGGCACAACTGGTACGAAAAATCCGAATTCATTTTTTTCCCATTCGGAGTTGAGGAACTTGTTGAGCATTGAAAAAATGCAACTTTAGGTGCAAGAATCAATCAGATTTGTTTTCCGAGATAAAAGTTATGGGAAAAAATACTTTTCACATTCAATGTAGCGCACTACGTGTACGAAAAATCCGACATTGTTTTTTCCAAAGTATGACGTGACAGAGCTATAGAGCATGGAAAAAAACCACTTTACGCACAAGAATCATTAGAATTGTTTTTCCGGCTAAGAGTTATGCCAAAAACACTTTTCAGTTTCTACGGGGGGCACAACTGGTACGAACAATCCGACTTTCTTTTTTTCCCATTTTGACTTGAGGAATCTGTTGAGCATGGAAAAATGCTACTTCAGGCGCAAGAATAAATCAGAAATGTTTTCCGAGATATAAGTTATGGGCAAAATACTTTTCACGTTCAATGTATGGCACTACCTGTACGAAAAATCCGACTTCATTTTTTTCCCATTCGGACTTGAGGAACTGGCTGAGCATTGAAAAATGCTACTTTAGGCGCAAGAATCAATCGAAATGTTTTCCGAGATAAAAGTTATGGGAAAAAATACTTTTCACCTTCAATGTAGGGCACTACCTCTACGAAAAATCCAACTTCATTTTTTCTAGATTCTGACGTGACAGAGCTATAGAGCATGGAAAAAACCACTTTAGGCACAAGAATCATTTCAAATGTTTTTCGTGATAAGAGTTATGCCAAACACACTTTTCAGTTTCTACGTAGGGCACAACTGGTACGAAAAATCCGACTTCATTTTTTTCCCATTCGGACTAGAGGAATCTGTTGAGCATTGAAAAATACTACTTTAGGCGCAAGAATCAATCAGAAATGTTTTTTCCGAGATAAAAATAATGGGAAAAAATACTTTTCACGTTCAATGTGGCGCACTACGTGTACGAAAAATCCGACATTGTTTTTTCCAGATTCGACGTGACGAGAGCTATAGAGCATGGAAAAAAACCCCTTTAAGCACAAGAATCATTAGAATTGTTTTTCGGGCTTAGAATTATGCCAAAAAGACTTTTCGGTTTCTACGTAGGGCACAACCGGGTACGAAAAATCCGACTACATTTTTTTCCCATTCGGACTTGAGGAATACGGTTGAGCATCGAAAAATGCTACTTTAGGCGCAAGAATCAATCGAAATGTTTTCCGAGATAAAAGTTATGGAAAAAATACTTTTCACGTTCAATGTAGCGCACTACGTGTACGAAAAATCCGACATTGTTTTTTCCAGATTCGACGTGACGGAGCTATAGAGCATGGAAAAAAACCCCTTTAAGCACAAGAATCATTAGAATTGTTTTTCGGGCTTAGAGTTATGCCAAAAACACTTTTCAGTTTCTACGTAGGGCACAACTGGTACGAAAAATCCGACTACATTTTTTTCCCATTCGGACTTGAGGAATCTGTTGAGCATCGAAAAATGCTACTTTAGGCGTAAGAATCAATCAGAAATGTTTTCCGAGATAAAAGTTATGGAAAAAAATACTTTTCACGTTCAATGTAGCGCACTACGTGTACGAAAAATCCGACATGGTTTTTTCAGTTCGACGTGACAGAGCTATAGAGCATGGAAAAAAACCACTTTAAGCACAAGAATCATTAGAATTGTTTTTCGGGCTTAGAGTTATGCCAAAAACACTTTTCAGTTTCTACGTAGGGCACAACTGGTACGAAAAATCCGACTACATTTTTTTCCCATTCGGACTTGAGGAATCTGTTGAGCATCGAAAAATGCTACTTTAGGCGCAAGAATCAATCAGAAATGTTTTCCGAGATAAAAGTTATGGAAAAAAATACTTTTCACGTTCAATGTAGCGCACTACGTGTACGAAAAATCCGACATGGATTTTTCCGGATTCCCACGTGACAGAGCTATAGAGCATGGAAAAAAACCACTTTAAGCACAAGAATCATTAGAATTGTTTTTCGGGCTTAGAGTTATGCCAAAAACACTTTTCAGTTTCTACGTAGGGCACAACTGGTACGAAAAATCCGACTTCATTTTTTTCCCATTCGGACTTGAGGAATCAGTTGAGCATTGAAAAATACTACTTTAGGCGCAAGAATCAATCGAAATGTTTTCCGAGATAAAAGTTATGTGAAAAAAATACATTTCACGTTCAATGTAGCGCACTACGTGTACAAAAATCGAACTTCATTTTTCCGAATTCCCGACGTGACGTGAGCCAGAGCATGGAAAAAAACCACTTTAGCCACAAGAATCGTTTAGAAATGTTTTTCGGGCAATGATTTATTCCAAAAACACTTTTCGGTTTCTACGCAAGGCACAACCCGTACGAAAAATCCGGCTTCATTTTTTTCCCATTTTGACTTGAGGAACGTGTTGAGCATGGAAAGATGCTACTTCAAGCTCTAGAATCAATCGAAACGTTTTCCGAGATTAAAGTTATGGGCAAAATACTTTTCACGTTCAATGTATGGCACTACCTACGAAAAATCTAACTTCATTTTTTCCAGTTTCGACGTGACGAGAGCTATAGAGCATGGAAAAAAACAACTTTTGGCACAAGAATCATTAGAAATGTTTTTCGTGATACGAGTTATGCCAAAAACACTTTTCGGTTTCTACGTAGGGCACAACCGGTACGAAAAATCCGACTTCATTTTTTTCCCATTCGGACTTGAGGAATCATTGAGCATCAAAAAATGCTACTTTAGGCGCAAGAATCAATCGAAATGTTTTCCGAGATAAAAGTTATGGAAAAAATACTTTTCACGTTCAATGTAGCGCACTACGTGTACGAAAAATCCGACATTGTTTTTTCCCAATTCGACGTGAGAGCTATAGAGCATGGAAAAAAACCACTTTAAGCACAAGAATCATTAGAATTGTTTTTCGGGCTTAGAGTTATGCCAAAAACACTTTTCGGTTTCTACGTAGGGCACAACTGCGGTACGAAAAATCCGACTTCATTTTTTTTCCCATTCGGAGTTGAGGGAATCTGGTGAGCATTGAAAAATGCAACTTTAGGCGCAAGAATCAATCGAAATGTTTTCCGAGATAAAAGTTATGGGAAAAAATACTTTTCACATTCAATGTAGCGCACTACGTGTACGAAAAAATCCGACATTGTTTTTTCCAAATTATGACGTGACGAGCTATAGAGCATGGAAAAAAACCACTTTACGCACAAGAATCATTTGAATTGTTTTTCGGGCTAAGAGTTATGCCAAAAACACTTTTCGGTTTCTACTGGGGGCACAACTGGTACGAAAAATCCGACTTTCTTTTTTCCCATTTTTACTTGAGTATTCCGTTGAGCATGGAAAAATGCTACTTGGCGCAAGAATAAATCGAAATGTTTTCCGAGATATAAGTTATGGGCAAAATACTTTTCACGTTCAATGTATGGCACTACCTGTACGAAAAATCCGACTTCATTTTTTTCCCATTCGGACTTGAGGAACTGGCTGAGCATTGAAAAATGCTACTTTAGGCGCAAGAATCAATCGGAAATGTTTTCCGAGATAAAAGTTATGGGAAAAAATACTTTTCACATTCAATGTAGCGCACTACGTGTACGAAAAATCCGACATTGTTTTTCCCAAAGTATGACGTGACGGAGCTATAGAGCATGGAAAAAAACCACTTTACGCACAAGAATCATTAGAATTGTTTTCTGGGCTAAGAGTTATGCCAAAAACACTTTTCGGTTTCTACGGGGGGCACAACCGGTACGAACAATCCGACTTTCTTTTTTTTCCCATTTTGACTTGAGGAATCGTGGAGCATGGAAAAATGCTACTTCGAGCGCAAGAATAAATCGAAATGTTTTCCGAGATATAAGTTATGGGCAAAATACTTTTCACGTTCAATGTATGGCACTACCTGTACGAAAAATCCGACTTCATTTTTTTCCCATTCGGGACTTGAGGAATGCGTGAGCATTGAAAAATGCTACTTTAGGCGCAAGAATCAATCGAAATGTTTTCCGAGATAAAAGTTATGGGAAAAAATACTTTTCACCTTCAATGTAGGGCACTACCTCTACGAAAAATCCAACTTCATTTTTTCTAGATTCCGACGTGACGAGCTATAGAGCATGGAAAAAACCACTTTAGGCACAAGAATCATTTCAAATGTTTTTCGTGATAAGAGTTATGCCAAACACACTTTTCGGTTTACGTAGGGCACAACCGGGTACGAAAAATCCGACTTCATTTTTTTCCCATTCGGACTAGAGGAATCTGTTGAGCATTGAAAAATACTACTTTAGGCGCAAGAATCAATCAGAAATGTTTTTTCCGAGATAAAAGTAATGGGAAAAAATACTTTTCACGTTCAATGTGGCGCACTACGTGTACGAAAAATCCGACATTGTTTTTTCCAGATTCTGACGTGACAGAGCTATAGAGCATGGAAAAAAACCCCTTTAAGCACAAGAATCATTAGAATTGTTTTTCGGGCTTAGAATTATGCCAAAAAACACTTTTCGGTTTCTACGTAGGGCCACAACCGGTACGAAAAATCCGACTACATTTTTTTCCCATTCGGACTTGAGGAATCTAGGTGAGCATCGAAAAATGCTACTTTAGGCGCAAGAATCAATCGAAATGTTTTCCGAGATAAAAGTTATGGAAAAAAATACTTTTCACGTTCAATGTAGCGCACTACGTGTACGAAAAATCCGACATTGTTTTTTCCGGATTCCGACGTGACAGAGCTATAGAGCATGGAAAAAAACCCCTTTAAGCACAAGAATCATTAGAATTGTTTTTCGGGCTTAGAGTTATGCCAAAAACACTTTTCGTTTCTACGTAGGGGCACAACCCGGTACGAAAAATCCGACTACATTTTTTCCCATTCGGACTTGAGGAATACGGTGAGCATCGAAAAATGCTACTTTAGGCGTAAGAATCAATCGAAATGTTTTCCGAGATAAAAGTTATGGAAAAAATACTTTTCACGTTCAATGTAGCGCACTACGTGTACGAAAAATCCGACATGGTTTTTTCCGGATTCCGACGTGACAGAGCTATAGAGCATGGAAAAAAACCACTTTAAGCACAAGAATCATTAGAATTGTTTTTCGGGCTTAGAGTTATGCCAAAAACACTTTTCGGTTTCTACGTAGGGCACAACCGGGTACGAAAAATCCGACTACATTTTTTTCCCATTCGGACTTGAGGAATCCGTTGAGCATCGAAAAATGCTACTTTAGGCGCAAGAATCAATCGAAATGTTTTCCGAGATAAAAGTTATGGAAAAAAATACTTTTCACGTTCAATGTAGCGCACTACGTGTACGAAAAATCCGACATGGATTTTTCCGATTCGACGTGACGAGCTATAGAGCATGGAAAAAAACCACTTTAAGCACAAGAATCATTAGAATTGTTTTTCGGGCTTAGAGTTATGCCGAAAACACTTTTCGGTTTCTACGTAGGGCACAACTGGGGTACGAAAAATCCGACTTCATTTTTTTCCCATTCGGACTTGAGGAATCCGTTGAGCATTGAAAAATACTACTTTAGGCGCAAGAATCAATCAGAAATGTTTTCCGAGATAAAAGTTATGGGAAAAAATACATTTCACGTTCAATGTAACGCACTACGTGTACAAAAATCGAACTTCATTTTTCCAGTTCCGACGTGATCAGGGCCGTAGAGCATGGAAAAAAACCACTTTAGCCACAAGAATCGTTTAGAAATGTTTTTCGGCAATGATTTATTCCAAAAACACTTTTCGGTTTCTACGCAAGGCACAACCGGTACGAAAAATCCGGCTTCATTTTTTTCCCATTTTGACTTGAGGAACGTGTTGAGCATGGAAAGATGCTACTTCAGGCTCTAGAATCAATCGAAACGTTTCCGAGATTAAAGTTATGGGCAAAATACTTTTCACGTTCAATGTATGGCACTACCTGTACGAAAAATCTAACTTCATTTTTTCCAGATTCTGACGTGACAGAGCTATAGAGCATGGAAAAAAACAACTTTTGGCACAAGAATCATTAGAAATGTTTTTCGTGATACGAGTTATGCCAAAAACACTTTTCGCTTCTACGTAGGGCACAACCTGGTACGAAAAATCCGACTTCATTTTTTTCCCATTCGGACTTGAGGAATCATGAGCATCAAAAAATGCTACTTTAGGCGCAAGAATCAATCGAAATGTTTTCCGAGATAAAAGTTATGGAAAAAAATACTTTTCACGTTCAATGTAGCGCACTACGTGTACGAAAAATCCGACATTGTTTTTTCCAGATTCCGACGTGACAAGCTATAGAGCATGGAAAAAACCACTTTAAGCACAAGAATCATTAGAATTGTTTTTTCGGGCTTAGAGTTATGCCAAAAACACTTTTCGGTTTCTACGTAGGGCACAACCGGGGTACGAAAAATCCGACTTCATTTTTTTCCCATTCGGAGTTGAGGAATCATGTTGAGCATTGAAAAATGCAACTTTAGGCGCAAGAATCAATCGAAATGTTTTCCGAGATAAAAGTTATGGGAAAAAATACTTTTCACATTCAATGTAGCGCACTACGTGTACGAAAAATCCGACATTGTTTTTTCCAAATTATGACGTGACAGAGCTATAGAGCATGGAAAAAAAACCACTTTACGCACAAGAATCATTTGAATTGTTTTTCGGGCTAAGAGTTATGCCAAAAACACTTTTCAGGTTTCTACGGGGGCACAACTGGCAGTACGAAAAATCCGACTTTCTTTTTTCCCATTTTTACTTGAGTATTCCGTTGAGCATGGAAAAATGCTACTTCAGCAAGAATAAATCGAAATGTTTTCCGAGATATAAGTTATGGGCAAAATACTTTTCACGTTCAATGTATGGCACTACCCTACGAAAAATCCGACTTCATTTTTTTTCCCATTCGGACTTGAGGAATCTGCTTGAGCATTGAAAAATGCTACTTTAGGCGCAAGAATCAATCGAAATGTTTTCCGAGATAAAAGTTATGGGAAAAAATACTTTTCACCTTCAATGTAGGGCACTACCTCTACGAAAAATCCAACTTCATTTTTTCTAAATTAACGTGACAGAGCTATAGAGCATGGAAAAAACCACTTTAGGCACAAGAATCATTTCAAATGTTTTTCGTGATAAAGAGTTATGCCAAAAACACTTTTCGGTTTCTACGTAGGGCACAACCGGTACGATAAATCCGACTTCATTTTTTTCCCATTCGGACTTGAGGAATCGGTGTGAGCATTGAAAAAATGCAACTTTAGGCGCAAGAATCAATCGAAATGTTTTCCGAGATAAAAGTTATGGGAAAAAGTACATTTCACGTTCAATGTAGCGCACTACGTGTACAAAAATCGAACTTCATTTTTCCAGATTCTGACGTGACAGAGCTGTAGAGCATGGAAAAAAAACCACTTTAGCCACAAGAATCGTTTAGAAATGTTTTTCGGGCAAAGATTTATTCCAAAAACACTTTTCGGTTTCTACGCAAGGCACAACCGGTACGAAAAATCCGGCTTCATTTTTTTCCCATTTTGACTTGAGGAACGTGTTGAGCATGGAAAGATGCTACTTCGAGGCTCTAGAATCAATCGAAATGTTTTCCGAGATTAAAGTTATGGGCAAAATACTTTTCACGTTCAATGTATGGCACTACGTGACTGAAAAATCTAACTTCATTTTTTCCAGATTCGGACGTGACAGAGCTATAGAGCATGGAAAAAAACAACTTTAGGCACAAGAATCATTAGAAATGTTTTTCGTGATACGAGTTATGCCAAAAACACTTTTCGGTTTCTACGTAGGGCACAACCGGTGCACGAAAAATCCGACTTCATTTTTTTCCCATTCGGACTTGAGGAATCAGTTGAGCATCGAAAAATGCTACTTTAGGCGCAAGAATCAATCTGAAATGTTTTTCGAGATAAAACTTATGGAAAAAAATACTTTTCACGTTCAATGTAGCGCACTACGTGTACGAAAAATCCGACATTGTTTTTTCCAGATTCCGACGTGACGGAGCTATAGAGCATGGAAAAAAACCACTTTAAGCACAAGAATCATTAGAATTGTTTTTCGTTAGAGTTATGCCAAAAACACTTTTCGGTTTCTACGTAGGGCACAACCGGTACGAAAAACCCGACTTCATTTTTTTCCCATTCGGAGTTGAGGAATCACTGAGCATTGAAAAAATGCAACTTTAGGCGCAAGAATCAATCGAAATGTTTTCCGAGATAAAAGTTATGGGAAAAAATACTTTTCACATTCAATGTAGCGCACTACGTGTACGAAAAAATCCGACATTGTTTTTTCCAAATTATGACGTGACTGAGCTATAGAGCATGGAAAAAAACCACTTTACGCACAAGAATCATTAGAATTGTTTTTCGGGCTAAGAGTTATGCCAAAAACACTTTTCGGTTTCTACGGGGGGCCTGGCAACCGGGTACGAAAAATCCGACTTTCTTTTTTTTCCCATTTTGACTTGAGAAATCAGTTGAGCATGGAAAATGCTACTTCAGGCGCAAGAGTAAATCGAAATGTTTTCCGAGATATAAGTTATGGGCAAAATACTTTTCACGTTCAATGTATGGCACTACCCATTACGAAAAATCCGACTTCATTTTTTTCCCATTCGGACTTGAGGAACACGTGTGAGCATTGAAAAATGCTACTTTAGGCGCAAGAATCAATCGAAATGTTTTCCGAGATAAAAGTTATGGGAAAAAATACTTTTCACGTTCAATGTAGGGCACTACCTCTACGAAAAATCCAACTTCATTTTTTCTAGATTCGACGTGACGAGACTATAGAGCATGGAAAAAACCACTTTAGGCACAAGAATCATTTCAAATGTTTTTCGTGATAAGAGTTATGCCAAAAAACACTTTTCGGTTTCTACGTAGGGCAAGAAGTACGAAAAATCCGACTTCATTTTTTTCCCATTCGGACTTGAGGAATACTTTGAGCATTGAAAAATGCTACTTTAGGCGCAAAAATCAATCCGAAATGTTTTCCGAGATAAAAGTTATGGGAAAAAATACTTTTCACGTTCAATGTAGAGCACTACGTGTACGAAAAATCCGACATTGTTTTTTCCAAGTTCCGACGTGACAGAGATATAAAGCATGGAAAAAAACCACTTTACTCACAAGAATCATTAGAATTGTTTTTCGGGCTAAGAGTTATGCCAAAAACACTTTTCGGTTCTACGGGGCACAACTGGTACGAAAATCGGACTTTATTTTTTCTCCCATTTTGACTTGAGGAATCCGGTGAGCATGGAAAAATGCTACTCAGGCGCAAGAATAAATTAGAAATGTTTTCCGAGATATAAGGTATGGGCAAAATACTTTTCACGTTCAATGTAACTCCGTACGAAAAAATCCGACTTCATTTTTTTCCCATTCGGACTTGAGGAATCTGTGAGCATTGAAAAATGCTACTTTAGGCGCAAGAATCAATCGAAATGTTTTCCGAGATAAAAGTTATGGGAAAAAATACTTTTCACGTTCAATGTAGCGCACTACGTGTACGAAAAATCCGACATTGTTTTTTCCGATTCGACGTGACGAGCTATAGAGCATGGAAAAAACCACTTTAGGCATAAGAATCATTTCAAATGTTTTTCGTGATAAGAGTTATGCCAAAAACACTTTTCGGTTTCTACGTAGGGGCACAACCGGTACGAAAAATCCGACTTCATTTTTTTCCCATTCGGACTTGAGGAATCGTTGAGCATTGAAAAATGCTACTTTAGGCGCAAGAATCAATCAGAAATGTTTTCCGAGTTAAAAGTTATGGGAAAAAATACTTTTCACGTTCAATGTAGGGCGCACCTCTACGAAAATCCAACTTCATTTTTCTAGATTCGCGACGTGACAGAGCTATAGAGCATGGAAAAAACCACTTTAGGCACAAGAATCATTTCAAATGTTTTTCGTGATAAGAGTTATGCAAAAAACACTTTTCGGTTTCTACGTAGGGCACAACGGGTACGAAAAATCCGACTTCATTTTTTTCCCATTCGGACTTGAGGAATCATTGAGCATTGAAAAATGCTACTTTAGGCGCAAGAATCAATCGAAATGTTTTCCGAGATAAAAGTTATGGGAAAAAATACTTTTCACGTTCAATGTAGAGGCACTACGTGTACGAAAAATCCGACATTGTTTTTTCCAGTTACGACGTGACCGAGCTATAGAGCATGGAAACAAACCACTTTACGCACAAGAATCATTAGAATTGTTTTTCGGGCTAAGAGTTATGCCAAAAACACTTTTCGGTTTCTACGGGGGCACAACCGGTACGAAAATCGGACTTTATTTTTTTCCCATTTTGACTTGAGGAATCATTGAGCATGGAAAAATGCTACTTCTAGGCGCAAGAATAAATTAGAAATGTTTTCCGAGATATAAGTTATGGGCAAAATACTTTTCACGTTCAATGTATGGCACTACTGTACGAAAAATCCGACTTCATTTTTTCCCATTCGGACTTGAGGAATCGGTGAGCATTGAAAAATGCTACTTTAGGCTTAAGAATCAATCGAAATGTTTTCCGAGATAAAAGTTATGGGAAAAAATACTTTTCACGTTCAATATAGCGCACTACGTGTACGAAAAATCCGACATTGTTTTTTCCGGATTCGACGTGACGAGCTATATAGCATGGAAAAAAAAACCACTTTACGCAAAGAATCATTAGAATTGTTTTTTCGGGCTAAGAGTTATGCCAAAAACACTTTTCGGTTTCTAGGGGCCTACCTCGGTACGAAAAATCCGACTTTATTTTTTCCCATTTTGACTTGAGGAATGTGTTGAGCATGGAAAAATGCTACTTCAGCAAGAATAAATCGAAATGTTTTCCGAGATATAAGTTATGGGCAAAATACTTTTCACGTTCAATGTATGGCACTACTTGTACGAAAAATCCAACTTCATTTTTCTAGATTTCGGCGTGACCAGAGCTATAGAGCATGGAAAAAAACCACTTTAGGCACAAGAATCATTTCAAATGTTTTTCGTGATAAGAGTTATGCCAAAAACACTTTTCGGTTTCTACGTAGGGCACAAGCAGGTACGAAAAATCCGACTTCATTTTTTTCCCATTCGGACTTGAGGAATGCGTTGAGCATTGAAAAATGCTACTTTAGGCGCAAGAATCAATCGAAATGTTTTCCGAGATAAAAGATATGGGAAAAAATACTTTTCACGTTCAATGTAGCGCACTACGTGTACGATAAATCCGACATTGTTTTTTCCGATTCCAGCGTGACAGAGCTATAGAGCATGGAAAAAACCACTTTAGGCATAAGAATCATTTCAAATGTTTTTCGTGATAAGAGTTATGCCAAAAACACTTTTCGGTTTCTACGTAGGGCACAACTGGGTACGAAAAATCCGACTTCATTTTTTCAATTCGGACTTGAGGAATCCGGTTGAGCATTGAAAAATGCTACTTTAGGCGCAAGAATCAATCAGAAATGTTTTCCGAGATAAAAGTTACGGGAAAAAATACTTTCACGTTCAATGTAGCGCACTACGTGTACGAAAAATCCGACATTGTTTTTTCCAGATTCGGCGTGACAGAGCTATAGAGCATGGAAAAAACCACTTTAGGCATAAGAATCATTTCAAATGTTTTTCGTGATAAGAGTTATGCCAAAAACACTTTTGGTTTCACGTAGGGCACAACCGGTACGAAAAATACGACTTCATTTTTTCCCCATTCGGACTTGAGGAATACATTTGAGCATTGAAAAATGCTACTTTAGGCGCAAGAATCAATCGAAATGTTTTCCGAGATTAAAGTTATGGGAAAAAATACTTTTCACGTTCAATGTAGGGCGCTACCTCTACGAAAAATCCAACTTCATTTTTTCTAGATTCGACGTGACCAGAGCTATAGAGCATGGAAAAAACCACTTTAGGCACAAGAATCATTTCAAATGTTTTTCGTGATAACGAGTTATGCCAAAAACACTTTTCGGTTTCTACGTAGGGCACAACTGGTACGAAAAATCCGACTTCATTTTCTTCCCATTCGGACTTGAGGAATCATTGAGCATTGAAAAATGCTACTTTAGGCGCAAAGAATCAATCGAAATGTTTTCCGAGATAAAAGTTATGAGAAAAAATACTTTTCACGTTCAATGTAGAGCACTACGTGTACGAAAAATCCGACATTGTTTTTCCCAGTTCGACGTGACAGAGCTATAAAGCATGGAAAAAAACCACTTTACGCACAAGAATCATTAGAATTGTTTTTCGGGCTAAGAGTTATGCCAAAAACACTTTTCGGTTTCTACGGGGGGCACAGCGGGTACGAAAAATCGGACTTTATTTTTTTCCCATTTTGACTTGAGGAATCAGTTGAGCATGGAAAAATGCTACTTCAGTGAAGAATAAATTAGAAATGTTTCCGAGATATAAGTTATGGGCAAAATACTTTTCACGTTCAATGTATGGCACTACACATTGTAAAAAATCCGACTTCATTTTTTTCCCCATTCGGACTTGAGGAGAATCATTGAGCATTGAAAAATGCTACTTTAGGCTTAAGAATCAATCGAAATGTTTTCCGAGATAAAAGTTATGGGAAAAAATACTTTTCACGTTCAATGTAGCGCACTACGTGTACGAAAAATCCGACATTGTTTTTCCGGTTCCGACGTGACGAGCTATATAGCATGGAAAAAAACCACTTTACGCAAAGAATCATTAGAATTGTTTTTCGGGCTAAGAGTTATGCCAAAAACACTTTTCGGTTTCTACGGGGGCATAACCGAGTACGAAAAATCCGACTTTATTTTTTTCCCATTTTGACTCGAGGAATGTGTTGAGCATGGAAAAATGCTACTTCGAGGCGCAAGAATAAATCGAAATGTTTTCCGAGATATAAGTTATGGGCAAAATACTTTTCACGTTCAATGTATGGCACTACTTGTACGAAAAATCCAACTTCATTTTTTCTAGATTCGACGTGACAGAGCTATAGAGCATGGAAAAAAACCAATTTAGGCACAAGAATCATTTCAAATGTTTTTCGTGATAAGAGTTATGCCAAAAACACTTTTCGGTTTCTACGTGAGGGCATAACCGGTACGAAAAATCCGACTTCATTTTTTCCCATTCGGACTTGAGGAATACGGTTGAGCATTGAAAAATGCTACTTTAGGCGCAAGAATCAATCGAAATGTTTTCCGAGATAAAAGATATGGGAAAAAAATACTTTCACGTTTAATGTAGCGCACTACGTGTACGAAAAATCCGACATTGTTTTTTCCGCATTACGACGTGACGAGCTATAGAGCATGGAAAAAAACCATTTTAGGCATAAGAATCATTTCAAATGTTTTTCGTGATAATAGTTATGCCAAAAACACTTTTCGGTTTCTACGTAGGGCACAATCGGTACGAAAAATCCGACTTCATTTTTTTTCCCATTCGGACTTGAGGAATACGTTGAGCATTGGAAAAATGCTACTTTAGGCGCAAGAATCAATCGAAATGTTTTCCGAGATAAAAGTTATGGGAAAAAATACTTTTCACGTTCAATGTAGAGCACTACGTGTACGAAAAATCCGACATTGTTTTTCCAGATTCCGACGTGACGAGCTATAAGGCATGGAAAAAAACACTTTACGCACAAGAATCATTAGAATTGTTTTTCGGGCTAAGAGTTATGCCAAAAACACTTTCGTTTCTACGGGGGACCTGGCCCAATAAAAATCGGACTTTATTTTTTTTTCCCCATTCGGACTTGAGGAATACGTTGAGCATTGAAAAATGCTACTTTAGAAGCAAGAATCAATCGAAATGTTTTCCGAGATAAAAGTAATGGGCAAAATACTTTTCCCGTTCAATGTAGGGCACTTACGTGTACAAAAATCGAACTTCATTTTTCCAACGATTCGACGTAATGTAGCCGTAGAGCATGGAAAAAAACCACTTCGAGCACAACAATCGTTTAGAAATTTTATCGGTCTAAGAGTTATGCCAAAAACACTTTTCGGTACTCCGGAGGCACAGCCGAGTACAAAATCCGACTTCATTTTTTTTGCCATTTTGACTTGAGGAATGGTGAGCATGAAAGATGCTACTTCAGGCTCCAGAATCAATCGAAATATTTTCCGAGATAAAAGTTATGGGCAAAAATAATTTTCACGTTCAATGTAGGGCACTACCGTACCAAAAATCAACTTCATTTTTTCTAGATTCGACGTTGTGAGCTATAAAGCATGGAAAAAACCACTTTAGGCACAACAATCATTTCAAATGTTTTTCGTGATAAGAGTTATGCCAAAAACACTTTTCGGTTTCTACGTAGGGCACAACCGAGTACGACAAATCCGACTTCATTTTTTTCCCATTCGGACTTGAGGAATACGGTGAGCATTGAAAAATGCTACTTTAGGCGCAAGAATCAATCGAAATGTTTTCCGAGATAAAAGTAATGGGCAAAATACTTTTCCCGTTCAATGTAGGGCACTACGTGTACAAAAAATCGAACTACATTTTTTCCAGTCATCGACGTAATGCAAATGGCGTTTGTAGAGCATGGAAAAAAACCACTTTAGGCACAACAATCGTTTAGAAATTTTTCGGGCTAAGAGTTATGCCAAAAACACTTTTCGGTCTACGGGGGCACAACCGGTACGAAAAATCCGACTTCATTTTTTGCCCATTTTGACTTGAGGAATCCGTTGAGCATGGAAAGATGCTACTTCGAGCTCAAGAATCAATCGAAATGTTTTCAGAGATAAAAGTTATGGGAAAAAAATACTTTTCACGTTCAATGTAGGGCACTACGTGTACAAAAAATCCAACTTCATTTTTTCTAGATTCGACGTGACGGAGCTATAGAGCATGGAAAAAAAACCACTTTAGGCACAAGAATCATTTCCAAATGTTTTTCGTGATAAGAGTTATGCCAAAAACACTTCTCGTTTCTACGTAGGGCACAAGCCCAGTACGAAAAATCCGACTTCATTTTTTTCCATTCGGACTTGAGAAATACGGTGAGCATTGAAAAATGCTACTTTAGGCGCAAGAATCAATCGAAATGTTTTCCGAGATAAAAGTTATGGGCAAAATACTTTTCCCGTTCAATGTAAAGGGCACTACGTGTACAAAAATCGAACTTCATTTTTTCCAGAGATTCGACGTGACAGAGCTGTAGAGCATGGAAGAAAACCACTTTAGCCACAAGAATCGTTTAGAAATGTTTTTCGGCCAAGAGTTATTCCAAAAACACTTTTAGGTTTCTACGCGAGGCACAACTGGTACGAAAAATCCGGCTTCATTTTTTCCCATTTTGACTTGAGGAGAACGTGTTGAAAGCATGAAGATGCTACTCAGCTCAAGAATCAATCGAAACGTTTTCCGAGATTAAAGTTATGGGCAAAAATACTTTTCACGTTCAATGTATGGCAACTACCTACGAAAATTCCAACTTCATTTTTTCCGCATTCTCGACGTGACAATGAGCTACAGAGCATGGAAAAAAAACCACTTTAAGGCACAAGAATCATTAGAAATGTTTTTCGTGATAAAAGTTATGCCAAAAACACTTTTCATTTTCTACGTAGGGCACAAGCCCAGTACGAAAAATCCGACATCATTTTTTCCCATTCGGACTTGAGGAATACATTGAGCATCGAAAAATGCTACTTAGGCGCAAGAATCAATCAAAAATGTTTTCCGAGATAAAAGTTATGGGAAAAAAATACTTTTCACGTTCAATGTAGCGCACTACGTGTACGAAAAAATCCGACTTCATTTTTTCCCATTCGGACTTGAGGAATCCATTGAGTATTGAAAAATGCTACTTTAGGTGCAAGAATCAATCGAAATGTTTTCCCGAGATGAAAGTTATGGGAAAAAATACTTTTCACGTTCAATGTAGGGCACTACGTGTATCAAAAATCCGACATTGTTTTTTCCAATTTATGACGTGACAGAGCTATAGAGCATGGAAAAAACAACTTTAGGCACAAGAATCATTTCAAATGTTTTTCGTGATAAGAGTTATGCCAAAAACACTTTTCGGTTTCAACGTAGGGCCGGCCGGTACGAAAAATCCGACTTCATTTTTTTCCCATTCGGACTTGAGGAATATGTTGAGCATTAAAAAATGCTACTTTAGACGCAAGAATCAATCGAAATGTTTTCCGATATAAAAGTAATGGGCAAAATACTTTTCCCGTTCAATGTAGGGCACTACGTGTACAAAAATCGAACTTCATTTTTTCAGATTCCGACGTAGCGTAGTCGAGAGCATGGAAAAAAACCACTTTAGGCACAACAATCGTTTAGAAATTTTTTCGGGCTAAGAGTTATACCAAAAACACTTTTCGGTTCTACGGGGCACAACTGGGTACGAAAAATCCGACTTCATTTTTTTTTTGCCATTTTGACTTGAGGAATACGGTGAGCATGGAAAGATGCTACTTCAGGCTCAAGAATCAATCGAAATGTTTTCCGAGATAAAAGTTATGGGCAAAAATACTTTTCACGTTCAATGTAGGGCACTTACACACGTACGAAAAATCCAACTTCATTTTTTTCTAGATTCCGACGTGACCAGAGCTATAGAGCATGGAAAAAAACCACTTTAGGCACAAAAATTATTTCAAATGTTTTTCGTGATAAGAGTTATGCCAAAAGAGACTTTTCGGTTTCTACGTAAGGCACAACTAGGTACGAAAAATCCGACTTCCTTTTTTTCCATTCGGACTTGAGGAATACGTTGAGCATTGAAAAATGCTACTTTAGGCGCAAGAATCAATCGAAAATGTTTTCCGAGATAAAAGTTATGGGCAAAATACTTTTCCCGTTCAATGTAGGGCACTACGTGTACAAAAATCGAACTTCATTTTTTTCGGATTCCCGGCGTGACAGAGCTGTAGAGCATGGAAGAAAACCACTTTAGCCACAAGAATCGTTTAGAAATGTTTTTCGGCAAAGAGTTATTCCAAAAACACTTTTCGGTTTCTACGCAAGGCACAACTCGTACGAAAAATCCGGCTTCATTTTTTTTCCCCATTTTGACTTGAGGAACGTGTTGAGCATGGAAAGATGCTACTTCGGGCTCAAGAATCAATCAAACGTTTTCCGAGATTAAAGTTATGGGCAAAATACTTTTCACGTTCAATGTATGGCACTACTTGTACGAAAATTCCAACTTCATTTTTTCCGATTCGACGTGACAAGAGCTATAGAGCATGGAAAAAAACCACTTTAGGCACAAGAATCATTAGAAATGTTTTTCGTGATAAAAGTTATGCCAAAAACACTTTTCGGTTTCTACGTAGGGCAAACCGGTACGAAAAATCCGACTTCATTTTTTTCCCATTCGGTCTTGAGCGAGGAATCACGTGAGCATCGAAAAATGCTACTTTAGGCGCAAGAATCAATCGAAATGTTTTCCGAGATAAAAGTTATGTGAAAAAATACTTTTCACGTTCAATGTAGGCGCACTACGTGTATCAAAATCCGACATTGTTTTTTCAGATTTGTGACGTGATGAGCTATAAAGCATGGAAAAAACCACTTTAGGCACAAGAATCATTTCAAATGTTTTTCGTGATAAGAGTTATGCCAAAAACACTTTTCGGTTTTCTACGTAGGGCCTGCCCGGTACGAAAAATCCGACTTCATTTTTTTCCCATTCGAACTTGAGGAATACGGTGAGCATTGAAAAATGCTACTTTAGGCGCAAGAATCAATCGAATTGTTTTCCGAGATAAAAGTAATGGGCAAAATACTTTTCCCGTTCAATGTAGGGCACTACGTGTACAAAAATCGAACTTCATTTTTTCCAGTTCGACGTAATGTGAGCTACTAGAGCATGGAAAAAAAAAAACACTTTAGGCATAACAATCGTTTAGAAATTTTTATCGGTCTAAGAGTTATTCCAAAAACACTTTTCGGTCACTACGGGAGGCACAACCGGTACGAAAAATCCGACTTCATTTTTTTTGCCATTTTGACTTGAGGAACGGTTGAGCATGAAAAGATGCTACTTCGAACTCAAGAATCAATCGTGAAATATTTTCCGAGATAAAAGTTATGGGCAAAAATAATTTTCACGTTCAATGTAGGGCACTACCCGTACGAAAAATCCAACTTCATTTTTTCTAGATTCCGACGTGACAGAGCTATGAGCATGGAAAAAACCACTTTAGGCACGACAATCATTTCAAATGTTTTTCGTGATAAGAGTTATGCCAAAAACACTTTTCGGTTTCTACGTAGGGCACAAGCTGGTACGACAAATCCGACTTCATTTTTTTCCCATTCGGACTTGAGGAATACGTTGAGCATTGAAAAATGCTACTTTAGGCGCAAGAATCAATCGAAATGTTTTCCGAGATAAAAGTAATGGGCAAAATACTTTTCCCGTTCAATGTAGGGCACTACGTGTACAAAAAATCGAACTTCATTTTTTCCAGATTCCGGACGTAACGAGCGCAGAGCATGGAAAAAAAACCACTTTAGGCACAACAATCGTTTAGAAATTTTTCGGGCTAAGAGTTATGCCAAAAACACTTTTCGGTTTCTACGGGGGCCATAACCGGTACGAAAAATCCGACTTCATTTTTTGCCCATTTTGACTTGAGGAATACGTGTGAGCATGGAAGATGCTACTTCGGGCTCAAGAATCAATCGAAATGTTTTAGAGATAAAAGTTATGGGCAAAAATACTTTTCACGTTCAATGTAGGGCACTTCACACGTACGAAAAAATCCGACTTCATTTTTCTCAGATTACGGCGTGACAGAGCTATAGAGCATGGAAAAAAACCACTTTAGGCACAAGAATCATTTCAAATGTTTTTCGTGATAAAGAGTTATGCCAAAACACTTTACGCTTTCTACGTAGGGCACAATGGGTACGAAAAACTCCGACTTCATTTTTTTTTTACATTCGGACTTGAGAAATCATTGAGCATTGAAAAATGCTACTTTAGGCGCAAGAATCAATCGAGAAATGTTTTCCAGATAAAAGTTATGGGCAAAATACTTTTCCCCGTTCAATGTAGGGCACTACGTGTACAAAAATCGAACTTCATTTTTTTCCGGATCCGACGTGACAGAGTGGCAGAGCATGGAAGAAAACCACTTTAGCCACAAGAATCGTTTAGAAATGTTTTTCAGGCAAAGAGTTATTCCAAAACACTTTTCGGTTTCTCTTGAGCCAGGCTAAACCGGTACGAAAAATCCGGCTTCATTTTTTTCCCATTTTTGACTTGAGGAACGTGTTGAGCATGGAAAGATGCTACTGGAGGCTCAAGAATCAATCGAAACGTTTCCGAGATTAAAGTTATGGGCAAAATACTTTTCACGTTCAATGTATGGCACTACTCTGCACGAAAATTCCAACTTCATTTTTTCCGCAGTTCGACGACGTGAAGCTATAGAGCATGGAAAAAAACCACTTTAGACAAAAGAATCATTAGAAATGTTTTTTCGTGATAAAAGTTATGCCAAAACACTTTTCATTTTCTACGTAGGGCACAACGGGTACGAAAAATCCGACTTCATTTTTTTTTCCCATTCGGACTTGAGGAATACGGTGAAAGCATCGAAAAATGCTACTTTAGGCGCAAGAATCAATCGGAAATGTTTTCCGAGATAAAAGTTATGGGAAAAATACTTTTCACGTTCAATGTAGCGCACTACGTGTACGAAAATCCGACTTCATTTTTTTCCCATTCGGACTTGGGAATACATTGAGTATTGAAAAATGCTACTTTAGGTGCAAGAATCAATCGGAAATGTTTTCCGATGAAAGTTATTGGGAAAAATACTTTTCACGTTCAATGCGGCAAGACTACGTGTATCAAAAATCCGACATTGTTTTTTCCGCTTTATGACGTGACAGAGCTTATAGAGCATGGAAAAACCACTTTAGGCACAAGAATCATTTCCCAAATGTTTTTCGTGATAAGAGTTATACCAAAAACACTTTTCGGCTTCAACGTAGGGCACAACGGGTACGAAAAATCCGACTTCATTTTTTTCCATTCGAACTCGGGAAATGGGTGAAAGCATTGAAAAATGGTACTTTAGGCGCAGAATCAATCAAATGTTTTCCCGAGATAAAAGTAATGGGCAAAATACTTTTCCCGTTCAATGTAAGGCACTACGTGTACAAAAATCGAACTTCATTTTTTCCAGATTCGCACGTAACGAGCGCGTAGAGCATGGAAAAAAAACCACTTTGTGCACAACAATCGTTTAGAAATTTTTTTCGGGCTAAGAGTTATGCCAAAAACACTTTTCGAATTTCTCACGGGACAACAGGTACGAAAAATCCGACTTCATTTTTTTTTGCCATTTTGACTTGAGGAATCATTGAAAGCATGGAAAGATGCTACTTCAGGCTCAAGAATCAATCGAAATATTTTCCGAGATATAAGTTATGGGCAAAATACTTTTCACGTTCAATGTATAGCACTACTTGTACGAAAAAATCCAACTTCATTTTTTCTAGATTCCGTACGTGACAGCTATAGAGCATGGAAAAAACCACTTTAGGCACAAGAATCATTTCAAATGTTTTTCGTGACTAAGAGTTATGCCAAAAACACTTTTCGGCTTTTCTACGTAACGCACAAGCTGGTATGAAAAATCCGACTTCATTTTTTTCCCATTCGGACTTGAGGAATACATGGCTGAGCATTGAAAAATGCTACTTTAGGCGCAGAATGCAATCGAAATGTTTTCCGAGATAAAAGTTATGGGCAAAATACTTTTCCCGTTCAATGTAGGGCACTACGTGTACAAAAAATCGAACTTCATTTTTTCGGTGATTCACGACGTGACAGAGCCGTAGAGCATGGAAGAAAACCACTTTAGCCACAAGAATCGTTTAGAAATGTTTTCGGGCAAAGAGTTATTCCAAAAACACTTTTCGGTTTCTGTGTAGGCACAACTCGTACGAAAAATCCGGCTTCTTTTTTTTTCCCATTTTGACTTGAGAACGTGTTGAGCATGGAAAGATGCTACTTCAGGCTCAAGAATAAATCAAACGTTTTTCCCGAAATTAAAGTTATGGGCAAAATACTTTTCACGTTCAATGTATGGCATTACACCGTGCGAAAAATCGACTTCATTTTTTCCGGATTACAACGTGACGTGAGCTATAGAGCATGGAAAAAAACCACTTTAAGCACGAGAATCATTAGAAATGTTTTTCGTGATAAGAGTTATGCCAAAAACACTTTTCGGTTTCTACGTAGGGCACAACCGGTACGAAAAATCCGACTTCATTTTTTCCACATTCGGACTTGAGGAATCTATTGAGCATCGAAAAATGCTACTTTAGGCGCAAGAATCAATCGAAATATTTTTCGAGATAAAAGTTATGGGAAAAAATACTTTTCACGTTCAATGTAGCGCACTACGTATACGAAAAATCCGACATTGTTTTTTCCGGATTTCGGCGTGACAAGAGCTATAGAGCATGGAAAAAAACCACTTTAAGCCTAAGAATCATTAGAATTGTTTTTCGGGCTTAGAGTTATGCCAAAACACTTTCAGTTTTCTACGTGGGCACAATCTGGGTACGAAAAAATCCGACTTCATTTTTTTCCCATTCGGACTTGAGGAATAGGCTGAGCATTGAAAAATGCTACTTTGGAGCAAGAACTTCAATCGAAATGTTTTCCCGAGATAAAAGTTATGGGAAAAATACTTTTCACGTTCAATGTAGCGCACTACGTGTACGAAAAATCCGACATTGTTTTTTCTAGGATTCCGGCGTGAGCTATGGAGCATGGAAAAAAAAGCCACTTTACGCACAGAATCATTAAAATTGTTTTTAGGACTAAGAGTTATGCCAAAAACACTTTTCGGATTCACACGGGGCACAACCGGCAGTACGAAATATCCGACTTTATTTTTATCCCATTTTGACTTGAGGAATGTGCCGAGCATGGAAAAATGCTACTTCAAAGCGAAGAATAAATCGAAATGTTTTCCGAGATATAAGTTATGGGCAAAATACTTTTCACGTTCAATGTATGGCACTACCCGTACGGGGGAAAATCCAACTTCATTTTTCTAGATCGACGTGACGTAGCTATAGAGCATGGAAAAACCACTTTAGGCACAAGAATCATTTCAAATGTTTTTCGTGGGATAAAGAGTTATGCCAAAAACACTATTCGGTTTCTACGTAGGGACACAACCGGGTACGAAAATCCGACTTCATTTTTTTTCCCATTCGGAGTTGAGGGAATACGTTCGAAGCATTGAAAAAATGCAACTTTAGTCGCAAGAATCAATCAAATGTTTTCCGAGATAAAAGTTATGGGAAAAATACTTTTCACATTCAATGTAGCGCACGACGTAATGAAAAATCCGACATTGTTTTTCCAAATTATGACGTAACAGAGCTATAGAGCATGGAAAAAAACAACTTTACGCACAAGAATCATTAGAATTGTTTTTCGGGCTAAGAGTTATGCCAAAAACACTTTTCGGGGCTACGGGGGCACAACCGGTACGAAAAAATCCGACTTTCTTTTTTCCCATTTTGACTTGAGGAATCTGTTGAGCATGGAAAAATGCTACTCAGCCCAAGAATAAATCGAAATGTTTTCCGAGATATAAGTTATGGGAAAAAATACTTTTCACGTTCAATGTATGGCACTACCGTACGAAAAATCCGACTTCATTTTTTTCCCATTCGGACTTGAGTAATACGGTGAGCATTGAAAAATGCTACTTTGAGCTGTAGAATCAATCGAAATGTTTCCGAGATAAAAGTTATGGGAAAAAATACTTTTCACGTTCAATGTAGGGCCTTACCTCTCACGAAAATCCAATTTCATTTTTTCTAGATGCCGACGTGATAGAGCTATAGAGCATGGAAAAAACCACTTTAGGCACGAGAATCATTTCAAATGTTTTTCGTGATAAGAGTTATGCCAAAAACACTTTTCGGTTCTACGTAGGGGCACAACCGGTACGAAAATCCGACTTCATTTTTTTCCTATTCGGAGTTGAGAATCTGGGCTGAGCATTGAAAAATGCAACTTTAGGTGTAAGAATCAATCGAAATGTTTCCCGAGATAAAAGTTATGGGAAAAAAATACTTTTCACGTTCAATGTAGCGCACTACGTGTACCAAAAAATCCGACATTGTTTTTTCCAAATTGTGACGTGAACGAGCTATAGAGCATGGAAAAAAAACCACTTTACACAAGAATCATTAGAATTGTTTTTCTAGCTAGAGTTATGCCAAAAATACTTTGCGGTTTCTACGGGGGCACACCGGGTACGAAAAATCCGACTTTCTTATTTTCCCATTTTGACTTGAGGAATCGGCTGAGCATGGAAAAAATGCTACTTCAGGCGCAAGAATAAATCGAAATGTTTTCCGAGATATAAGTTATGGGCAAAATACTTTTCACGTTCAATGTATGGCACTACACATACGAAAATCCGACTTCATTTTTTTCCCATTCGGACTTGAGGAACTGTTGAGCATTGAAAATGCTACTTTAGGCACAAGAATCAATCGAAATGTTTTACGAGATAAAAGTTATGGGAAAAAATACTTTTCACGTTCAATGTAGGGCACTAACTACTGAAAAATCCAACTTCATTTTTTCTAGATTCCGACGTGACGTAGCCATAGAGCATGGAAAAACCCACTTTAGGCACAAGAATCATTTCAAATGTTTTTCGTGATAAGAGTTATGCCAAAACACTTTTCGGCTTTCTACGTAGGGGCAATCAATCCGGTACGAAAAATCCGACTTCATTTTTTTTCCCATTCGGACTAGAGGAATCGTTGAGCATTGAAAAAATACTACTTTAGGCGCAAGAATCAATCGAAATGTTTTCCGAGATAAAAGTAATGGGAAAAAATACTTTTCACGTTCAATGTGGCGCATTACGTGTACGAAAAATCCGACATTGTTTTTCCGGATTCGACGTGAAGAGCTATAGAGCATGGAAAAAACCCCTTTAAGCACTAATAATCATTAGAATGTTTTCGGGCTTAGAGTTATGCCAAAAACACTTTGCCGGTTCTACGTAGGGCACAACGGTACAGAAAAATCCGACTTCATTTTTTTTTTCCGATTCGGACTTGGAGGAATCACGTTGAGCATTGAAAAAATGCTACTTTAGCAAGAATCAATCGAAAATGTTTTCCGAGATAAAAGTTATGGGAAAATACATTTCACGTTCAATGTAAGCCGCACTACGTGTAC